>CM051244.1:29981909-30484409 GCA_027917425.1 Gastrophryne carolinensis | reverse complement strand
CATAGATAGATAGATAGATAGATAGATAGATAGATAGATAGATATGAGATAGATAGATAGATAGGACATAGATAGATAGATAGATAGATAGATAGATAGATAATAGATAGATAGATATATAGGACATAGATAGATAGATAGATAGATAGATAGATAGATAGATAGATAGATAGATAATAGATAGATAAATAGATAGATAATGAATAGATAGATAGATAGATAGATAGATAATAGATAGATAGATAGATAATAGATAGGTAGATAGATAGATAGATAGATAGATAGATAGGACATAGATAGATAGATAGATAGATAGATAGATAGATAGATAGATAGATATGAGATAGATAGATAGATGATAGATAGATAGATAGATAGATAGATAGATAGATATGAGATAGATAGATAGATAGATAGATAGATAGATAGATAGATAGATATGAGATAGATAGATAGATAGATAGATAGATAGATATGAGATAGATAGATAGATAGATAGATAGATAGATAGATAGATATGAGATAGATAGATAGATAGATAGATAGATAGATAGATAGATATGAGATAGATAGATAGATAGATAGATAGATAGATATGAGATAGATAGATAGATAGATAGATAGATAGATAGATAGATAGATATGAGATAGATAGATAGATAGATAGATAGATAGATAGATAGGAGATAGATAGATAGATAGATAGATAGATAGATAGATAGATAGATAGATAGATAAATAGGACATAGATAGATAGATAGATAGATAGATAGATAGATAGATAGATAGGCTCATTATTGTGCTAAATCTTCAGAAACTGGGTCACAAACTGCGAACATAAAATTGTAGGTCCGTCGCAATGTGTGTTACAATCGGATTCCAATGTAGTAAACTGATCCCTAGTGAATACTCTACACTGAATACTACAGGGAACCAGTGATACACGAAATATATAAAGATGTCCAGCTTCTAGTTACCCTAATTACAAGGACCACAGGGGGAAACCTTTTAAAGATCAGATTATTTAAATGAGTTAATTACTTCTGAATAAAAAGAAACATAGAAATAATGTCGCTTGCACAACACAAATAGATACTTAGCGCAAACTCAGATAACTATATAAAAAGAAATGAAATAACATTTAAGGATAGGTTTTATACAGCTCAGAAGTAGTCAGGTTGTAGTCTATTGGTAGACAGTAGCTGAGTTCACCTTTGGACAACCGCAGCAGAGTTTGATATTACTTTTGTAAGAGCTTTACCTCTGGTCCAACCAGTTATTATCATTTATATAGAAGCAAATCTTCTATTTCTATTCAAATTCTTCTAAATGCACTAACAGTCATGAAACTGACGCGTTAAACCAAAGTTTTGCGTAAGACTGTTTCATTACTAGCGTCAGGTATCGGCAGGCGAGCGTCTGTGAGTGACCGCTAGTAGATGCTGTAACAGAGCTCCTCAGTCGCTGTAGTAACCTGGCCGGCATTGATGAATGTGATGTATGTTGGGCGATCTAACACCAGTACAGCGAAAGGTAGCGCCAACTCAGTGTGACCGACTCTCGGCACTCCACACCATACTCAAAAAAGGACACACACACAGCGTCGGCGCTCTAAATCTGGGCACTATAGCATAGAGCGCCAGAGGCTGTGTGATTAAAATCTGTTTTTGAACATATATCCATCAGTAACAAAGCGAAAACTCATGGAATGGCATTGTTTTAACTGTGACTTGGCGGTTCGGGTTTGCCCATCTCTACTTATAAACAAAACAAGACACGGGACAGCGGTTCAAAAAGGGTTTCTAAGTGGGCAAAATATATATAGGCTTTGTTTATATATTTTTGTAATTTTGGCCCCTTTTCAACCCACCATCCCGTGTCTTGTTTGTTAATATGCTTAAACACTCCACATGTCCTATAGCTGTAACATAACATTAAATACAAATATTAAATGGAAAAACACAGAGCAAAAATACAGTCAACAATGACCAAGCACAGCGACTACTAGCGGGCGCTGTGAAAATACTGCTACAGTCGCTCAACTGTCGCTACCTGCCGCTATTAATGAATCGGCCTCCCAGTTATTGATATATGCTGGTATTTTAATTTAAATTATATATATTATGCAGTGAAATTTTCCTTTGAATATTTGGTATAATATTTAGCACTTCATATATTTATTTATTATCTAAGGGATATACACTATATATACAATTCATATGATTTATTTTATGTATATATTATCTGATCATATATTTATATGACTTGGTTATAGATGAGAATGTATAAGTAATTGTGGTTATATAATTATAATTATTGTTTTATTTATTCTTATACATAATTTTGCAACTGTTTATATTTTTTGGGGTATATATTTATTATTATATATTAATCACAGTTTTTCTTTAGGGTTAATATTGGTGTATTATATATATATATTTTTTTTTTCTTTTGTTGTATTTGAGAGTGTAATTAGGATAGGATTTATAATACGTTTAGATTAGTGGCAGCCTTGTATTACGCGGGTCATGTAGAGGAAAGAAGATTATTGGGGTTAGCTTGGGTTTTTTAATATGTCTTGTATGTTTTTTAATGGTGTTTGTTATCTTGTCTGTAATTTTTGAATAAATATCACTAGATTTTTTTCAATTGGTTGTGCTTTCCCCCTTTTTTTGATCCCTGGGGAAATAATATTCCCCAGGCTTCAATTATTCAGATTCATCTGACATTTAAAAGGCTCTCTATTTTTCCATTTCTGGTAAGCAGTTTGTTTGAAAGGTGGAGGACAACACTGCACAGTTTTGGTTGAGTGCATGCACCATGGGATCTCCTTGTTATATTGGACATTCTTCAAAGAGACACATTTCTTTTGAATTTATTGTATTTTTGCTCTGTGTTTTTCCATTTAATATTTGTTTTTTTTTTTTTTACTGTTGGAATAAGGCAGCTTGTGCACACGTTTGAGCAATTTTAAGCTTTATGTGGAAAAAAAATATCTGTTTTGGATTAGCGCTGTGCTCATATTGTATATTGTAACATAACATTGCCCAAGTTCCCAGCAACTTAAATAGATATTTAAAATTACTGCAGCCAGAGTGAATTCTGGACTGCATGGTGACGTTAATTTAGACGCCGACGCACACAGTTAAAAAAAAAAAAAAAAATCATTCCTTGATCTAATTAGTGAATTGTGTCCCAGCACGTCCTCTGTGTGAAGCTTTGTTTCATTTAGATTAGTAAAAGTGATGCTCTAGCTATCAAGAGACATTATGCTGGATGTGGGATCCACGCCGGTATTGAACGTCCTTTTCTCTCTAACATGATGCTTACTCAAGGACGTTTTTCTTGTCCTTGAAAGGGAATGCGTACTACGGCACCCATTGCCTCCTCTCCACTGCACAATAAATGTGCGTTTCTCGATAAAACAACACAATGTGCAATATATTAAGAGCTCTTCGTCTGTTTTACAATGATTGCACAATGTAACACAACATGCTGCCATATACATAATGCTGTCTTGTTCTATTGTTTATTTCGCTTCGAACACAGTCCGAGTGCTCCCATTGCATTATTATGGCTATATATTTTTAGCTGTTGTTTATTTCCCTCTTGAGTCTACGAAACACCATACGCCATGCTGGTAGATAAAAGGGGTCCATACACTTACAGAGGGGACATGGTGCTGCCATTAAAGAAAAGCCTTGAGTATTAAATAGAGGTCAGTCAAGACACAGCTAGAACGATATCATTGTTGATAAGACATAAATTCTTTGTGCTTTATTGTTGCCTGTAGACATTTGTCCAAGGTCCATTTCTAATCTTCGTTAGCTTCTCATTTGGCTCTTTTAGAGAGAAATATTTCCATGTTTCAGTCATTAGTAGTGGTTTGGACCAGTTTGGAATCCCTCCAGCCAGGTAGTTTCCAGTATCCAGCATTTGGGAGTACCCGAATAGGCCAGCACAACATTTGAACGGGTATAGAGGTCCCTTGGACTCCTTACCAGTTCTCAAACAGTCGAAAAGGAAAAAAATACAGTTTAAAAAAACAAAAGAACTTGCCGCTGCATACTTCATCTGTCCCCCACCAGGCACTGTCCTCTCTGCAGGTCTGCCAGGCCCGGGGATCCCTCCTGGTCCAGTAGGCTGTGGACTTGATACTTGATATAAGCTTGAAAAATTATGACAGTTCTGAAAAAACCATCATAGGGCCGCTGGGGGCAAGGAAGAATGCCTGCAAATCCTAGGAGTATGCTGGGATTTTTGTCCATCTCCCCAGTGCCCCTAAAGTCGACGCGTTTCAGGGTTATAAACCCCTTAATCTTAGTAAGAATACGGGGTTTATAACCCTGAAACGCGTCACCTGTATAGCGGCAAGTTGCCTTCACACATCTTTCCACTGGGCACGTATGTTAAAAGATATGTTTTAGGGGCACTGGTGAGGTGGACAAAAATCTCAGCATACTCTGTGGACGTCTTGATGTCAGGGAGACGCTATTGCAGCTGCCCTGCCGGCATTTGTAGTGAGGGGGAATACATGTCCCAGCACCTTCTTCCTTAGTGTCCCACCGAGCAAATGCTGAGCAGTCAGGGCAGGAAGGCTTTTATACCACAGAGGAGGAGCCTCTGTTGAATCCACCTCCATGTCTAATGACATAATTGAAGGAGAGGAGCCTGGAGGGAGATCCCCCCCAGGAAATCCACTCCATGTCCCTCTCCTCTGGCAGTATACCCTGCTGCCATTAAAGAAAAGCCTTGAGTACTAAATAGAGGTCATTCAAGACACAGCTAGAGCGATATCATTGTTGATAAGAAATAAATCCTTTGACCCGCATTGTGCTTTATTGTTGCCTGTAGACATGTATCCAAGGTTCCATTCTAATTTTCGTTAGCTTCTCATTTGGTTCTTTTACAGAGAAATATTTCCATGATTGAGTCATTAGTAGTGGTAAGCCGGAGCAGGAACAAACCAGTTTGGAATCCCTCCAGCCAGGTAATTCCCAGTATCCAACATTTGGGAGTACCCGAATAATATCTCTGGCCAGCACAACATTTGAACTGGTATAGGGGTCCCTTGGACTCATTACCAGTTCTCAACCAGGAAAGGAACAAAATACAGTTTTAAAGTAAACAAAAGAACTCACCGTAACTGCGTACTTCATCCGTCCCCCACCAGGCACTGTCCTCTCTGCAGGTCTGCCAGGCCCGGTGATCCCTCCTGGCCCAGTAGGCTGTGGACTTGATACTTGATATGTTTGGAAATTATGACAGCTATGAAAAACCCATCATAGGGCCGCTGGGGGGCAAGGAAGGATATCTGCAAATCCAAGGAGTATGCTGTGATTTTTGTCCAGCTTGCCAGTGCCCCTAAAGTTGATGCGTTTCTCAGTAAGACTAAGGGGTTTATAACTCCGAAACGCGTCACCTGTATAGGGACAAGCAACTTTCACACATCTTTCCACTGGGCACATATGTTTTAATCTACTTACTCTACTGGACTACATACTCCGTGGACTTCTTGATGTCAGGGAGCCCCTATTGCAGCTGCCCTGCCGGCATCTGTAGTGAGGGGGAATCCATGTCCCAGCACCTTCTTCCTTAGCGTCCCACTAAGCTAATGCCAAGTAGTCAGGGCAGGGAGGCTTTTATACCACAGAGGAGGAGCCTCTGTTAAATCGAAGGAGAGGAGCCTGGAGGAAGATCCACCCAGGAAATCCCCTCCATGTCCCTGCCCTCTGGCAGTATACCCTGCTGCCATTAAAGAAAAGCCTTGAGTACTAAATAAAGGTCAGTCAAGACACAGCTAGAGTGATATCATTGTTGATAAGAAATAAATCCTTTGACCTGCATTGTGCTTTATTGTTGCCTGTAGACATTTGTCCAAGGTCCATTTATCTAATTTTCGTTAGCTTCTCATTTGGTTCTTTTAGAGAGAAATATTTCCATGTTTGGGTCATTAGTAGTGATTTGGACCAGTTTGAAATCCCTCCAGCCAGATAGTTCCCAATATCCAGCATTTGGGAGTACCCGAATAATAGCTCTGGCCAGCACAACAGTTGAACTGGTATAGGGGTCTCTTGGACGGTTAAAAAGGAAAAAACACAGTTTTGAACAAAAAAAAGAACTCACTGTCACTGCGTACTACATCTGTCCCCCACCAGGCACTGTCCTATCCCTCCTGGCCCAGTAGGCTGTGGTCTTCTTGAAGTCAGGGAGCCGCTATTGCAGCTGTCCTGTCGGCATCTGTAGTGAGGGGGAATACATGTCCCAGCACATTCCCAGTCCTCTACGGGTTTTTCCCCTATTCCCAGTTCTTAAACAGGTGATGAGGCTAATTGCAAAGGAAGCCTAATAAAAGGAGCCACTGAGGCTTTCAGTATGGAGATGAAGGGGCTGGGATGAGGAGCCCGTGCCTTGCTGCTCCCAATACTGGCAGTGCTGAATTGCATCCGAAGGACTTTATGTGTGATCTGTTCTTGGAACCTGTGGATTAACAGCCTGGACTTGTATGCCCCGAAAGAGGACCTGTTATATCAAGGACTTACAATACGCTGTAATTATCATACACTGGACATTGCTATAGTTGCATCATACTCTGAAGTTAAGAGATTTTGCCTGTTGGACTTTGTTTTCATTAAATCGCTTATTGTTTGACTAAGAACACTTGACTAAGTGTTTTTTATATGGAATTGCTAGTCTTTAAAGCACTATGTTTTTGAGTAAGCTGCAGGCAAGCCAAGGATGCAGCCGCCAGCAAAAACAGCACCTTGGGAGCTCCAGTAAAGGTGATTTCACCGCCCACCCTTGGGCTTCGCACAGCTGGGCATCTCGATTTTGGATGCTCCATGGGCATACTAATGGGGGCAGTCTTTTAGCCTCCAGGGCCGCGCCATGCGGCTTTACGGCTGCTTTCACACAAAAATATACAATTATCATTGGTGGTCCATAGATGTTGGAACCTGTCCATCCTTCTAACATCACCAATTAAAAAGAGAAAATGATATTAAAAGACAGCCAATTGCTTTATAATCCTGAAAACATTGACATTGTATCTCATCTGAAGAATCAATGTCCTAAATGTAATAGCATAGCAGTTTCCTGAAATACGTGTACTTTACCTTTCACGCTCATTAAGATTAGGAGCAATAAATATCTATCGATCCTATTTTCTAGAAGAAAATCTGTATCCATTTCACTCTGTCAATCAATATAGAGAAATATGCATCCCGGTGTCGCTTCCAGGCCGCCCCTGGTGTAGAATTGCATCTTCTGTAGCTGTTGATAATGTTGACCAAAAACAAATATGCTTTAATGTACGTCGGGGGGACCTTGGCAAATATGGAAGAACATGGTTTGCAACTTTGCCTTATCAAGGTTCTGTAGATTTAATGAATAGAGTTCCTATAGGACGGCACATGTGCATGACATTCTGTTATTGATTGCTGCTGGAATAGAAGGGAAATGATCAATATGAGTATGTTCAATGAGAGATATAAATATAACAGAAATGATAAATGATGTCATGGGTACAAGCAGTTCCAATCCATATTCTTTGCTGCTATCAAGATATAGCGTTATATTTCATGTAAATGTTGGAAGATTATTGGACAGTTAGCTGCTTTAGCTTGTTAACTGTAATCCAGCCTCCCTCCTCTATTTCTTATATCCTTTACATCTGAGTTCCCCAACCCGCTCCCAGCAATAATTACCCCATCTGTGCTTCTGTGTGGAGGTCTACAAATCATGATCTGTTGGTGTCTCTCAAGGGAAGGATTGGGGTACACTGCTTTAGATTGTAAGCTCACAACTCTCGTACTGTTATCAACATGTAACTGTTGCATCTGACTCATAATGAATAATGTTCTTATATTACCAATGTACTAGTGATGAGCGAACTCATAGAAGTTTTGAATTTCAGCTGAACAAAAGTTTCGTTTGAGTACCTGAACTTGACTTGAACCCAAACCTGAACCCCAACTAAATCAATGGGGTCCTGAACTTGGTGACACAAAAATGGCTTTAAAAGGGTTACAGGGCTGAAAATGGGGGAAATAACAGGACAATTGTCCTGCAAAAAAATGAGGTTAATAAAGTCACAGTATCCCCCCTCCCCCAAGCAGACTGTGTGACAGAACCACTATTACCCTATAGTAGACTGTGTGACAGAACCCCCCTCACCCCATACCAGACTGTCTGATAGAACCCCACATCACCCCATAGCATACTGTGTGACAGAACCCCTCCATCACCCCATAGAAGACTATGTGAAAAAAAACCCATTATCTCATAGCAACCAATGTGACAAACCCTCCACCACTCCATAGCAGACTGTGTGATAGAACCCCCATCACCCCATAGCAGACTGTGTGACAGAACCCCCATCACCCCATAGCAGACTGTGTGACAGAACCCCCATCACCCCATAGCAGACTGTGTGACAAGACCCCCCATCACCCCATAGTGGTAAGGGTTAGAGGGCTGAAAAATTGGGGTAATAACAGGACAATTGCCCTGCAAAAAATGGGGAAAGGAAAGTGCTTAAAATAAGATATCCCCCTCCCCCAAGCAGACTGTGTGACAGAACCCACAACACTCCATAGCACACTGTGTGACAGCACTTCTCATCATCTTATAGAAAACTGTAAGACATAACCACTGTTCCCCCTTAGCAGACTGTGAGACAGAGCCCCCATCACCCCTTAGCAGACTGTACGAAAGAAAGCCCCATCATCCCATAGCAGACTGTGTGACAGAATCCTATAATCACCCCATAGCAGACTGTTTGACAGGAAACCCCCTCCCCAACATACCGTAGCATGCTGTGTGATGGAACCCCCATCACCCCATAGCAGACTGTGTGATGGAGTCCCCATCACCCCATAGCAGACTGTGTGATAGAATCCTCCCATCACCCCATAGCAGGCTGGGTGAGAGATCCCCCAATAGCAACAACAGACTGTGTCACAGAACCCCATCACCCCATGAGATTCGCTCCTGCCCAGCAGACACCCCAAACTGAAAAGAGTGTTTTATGACATTTTCAAATAAAATACAAGTACTACGTGCAATATCAAGGCTTTGCATACAGTGTGAATAGTAGTTCTGACAGTACACACCCCTGTGGGGCACCAATATTGCTGGCTATGACATAGTTACATAGTTAATATATAGTTATATAGTTAATACCGTTGAAAAAAGACATATGTCCATCAAGTTCAACCAAGGGTGTTGGGGGAGGGGAAGTTATTTTTTATTTTATAGGTGGAAGTTATTTTTTTTTTTTCTGATAACAGCTAATAGTAACTGTTAATGTTATTTTCTAAATAAGCATCTAATCCTTTTTTGAAGCTGTCAGCGGTTGATGCTGTAACAAGCTTCTGTGGGAGGCTATTCCATAGATTTATAGTTCTTATGGTAAAAAATGATTGTCACCTCCGGAGACTTAATTTCTTTTTTTCCAGTCGAAGGGAGCACCCCCTTGTCTTTAGAGTGGATTTTACCTGAAATAGTGTTTCCCCATATTATTTGTATTAGCCATTTATATATTTATACAAGTTAATCATGTCCCCCCTCAATCGTCTCCTCTCAAAACTAAACGGATTTAGTTCTCGTAATCTTTCCTTATAGCTAAGATCCTTCATTTCTCTTATTAGTTTGGTGGCTCTCCTCTGCACCCTTTCCATAGTCAGAGCGTCCTTTCTATGAATGGGTGCCCAGAACTGAACGGCATATTCCAGGTGAGGGCGGCACCAGTGCCTTGTAAAGAGGAAAAATTACTCACCTATCCCGTGATTCCAAACCTCTTTTAATGAATGATAATATTTTGGTGGCCTTGGAAGCAGCTGCTTGGCATTGCGTACTGTTATTTAGCCCGTGATCTACCAGTACCCCCAGATCCTTCTCAACAAGTGACTCTCTCAGTGTTACTCCCCCGAGGACATATGTGGCCTTCAGGTTATTAGACCCCAAGTGCATGACTTTGCATTTCTCCACATTGAAATGAATTGCCCAATTTCCCCAACTGTTATCTCCATATGAGGCAAACACTTAATCCAGTTGTATACATTGCAGGGAATATAACTATGGATAGGTTTTCCATAGAGCATGTCATCATTTATGCTCTATGTACCTAATTATAATATGTGCTAATTACGTATCAAAATGTCATCACAAATGTAAACATAGTGCTAATGAAAAAAAAACATGGAGATTATTTTACCAGTGAATGAATGAGTCTCCAGACAATCAAGCAGCGTAATAGTGCAAACAATCCTGTGCCATATTAATTTCCTCAGTACTTGGAGGGGGTTGTTGCTCACTCTCGGCATAATAATATTTGGGTCTGAGTGGTGGGCAGGGTCAGATTATGATTTGACTGCAAGGGGTGCACGCCCCAGAGCCTCCACCACTTGCCCTGCAGAGGGGGCCTCCACTAACCTTTGGGTTATGGTCCGCTGGGGCGGCAATGAAGCTATCAGCAGCAGTAGGGGGCCTCCACGCGCCTGGACAAGCCTTTTTTGTTTTTGCAACTCTGCAGCCAAAGCCACCACAGGGCAGGACGGAGAGGCTAGAGCAGCAAAGCCACCATCAGCAACTCTACAGTGATGGGTGCAGAGCTGTCACTGCACATAAGCCACCAAGCACAATGCAGGGAACTGTTTTCTGCTGGACCAGCCGGGTGACTACACTACCCCCCACCCAGAATGGCAAAGCAGGAGTTCCCGAGCAGCACGCACCCGCACAAGGGGGGCACAAGGGACTCGATCTGATGTTCTAGTAAGTAAGTGGGTGCCAGACAACCCACCAATCATTTGCTATATTTACATACCACCCAAGTGTCCTTGATTTGGAGGGTCTGTCCCTCTTTTGAGTCTGTGTCCCCCAGTCCCTCGTTGTTCTCATTTGTCCCTCTTTGAGGTGTAACATGCAGATCTGCAGCAATAAATGATTCATTTCCCTATTCAAAGTGTTTCTATTGTTGTAACTGGTACATCCTATCTCCTATCCATCCCTCAAAGAGGGGGCGTGACCTAATTTAACAAACGCCCCTCTTTCCCACATTGAAAAGTATGTCATTTCTCTCTGTGTCTGTGCTTAGGAGGCTCCATCATTCATTCCTGCACAGGGCACCTTTTAACCTAAGGCCGGCCCTGCCGAGACTGTATGATGCAGTAGCACCCGGGGCAAGAAGCAAATCCCACTGCCACCAACCCAACAGCATTTTTTGGGAGGGGCTCACTTAGGGGTGCACCTATAGAGGCCATGCGGGGCAGCAGTCTCAGGTGGCACTGCGGGGGGGGGGGGGGGGTGCAGCTATCACTGGACCATTAAAAAATGGTTTTTACTATTAATCTAGTGGTTCAGTGAAGTTTGAGTTTGAAGTTGAGTGTGTTCCAGGTTTTTATAGTCATTCATTGGTGGATCAGCGGCTGCAGCCCCTCTAACCCCCTGCAGTGATGCGGTGCTGCTCTGTTGAGGGGTGGAGCAGTGCATCCTGGGTGGTGTCTTTCTATAGTTCTCCTCAAGCAGCAGAGGGGCTAGATCAGAGGAGTAGCTTGGAACCCAGGGCAAAGATTCTAAATGGTGCCCTATCTGTGCTTAGGCTCCACCTTGGAGCCCCGGACCTGCTGCACCCGAGGCACGTGCCATCCCCAAGTTCCCCCGCTGCTCACTATGACTTTTGCTATTGGGCCCTGTTCAACTTATATACACTCCTATTTTAAGGGCTCAGCTGCAACTTAGTGTGCATTGTTAAGGTGGATCAAAACCGAGGATTTTGACTATCCTGGGTTTTGGTCCTTTCCCCCTGTTGTGTGAAGCCCCCAGATCGCTGAGCACAACTCACCTCTTCCCGGTCCTACAGCACATGCTCAGCCGCTCGTCCAATCAGCATGCTCTGAGCCGCTGATGCCACGTCGTCTAAGCCAGAGTCTAAGGCCAGCAGCTTTAAAGGAGCAGTATCGCGAAATTTGCATTAAAAAAGATAATTAATTAAATGGCCACACAATAGCTTCTAACATGTGTATAAATAATGTGGCGATAGAAAAAGGAAAAAAATATCTGCCTTTCTTTTAAATTGTATAATGACAATGGCTCAGTCCATTTGCTGAATAGGGGGATCTGCTGGGTTGTATTTAGTGAGCTGCTTCATTTAGCCCACTGGTCTCCTAGCAACACTTTACCTCAGAGGCTGACACTGTAATCAGTGGTAACGGCTGTGTGTGTGTGAGGTGCTGCTTTTGTTATGAGACCAGGTGACTCAAATGTGTAAAATCTATACAAAATAAACTAAACTGACTGAAAACGACTGAAATTCTTCTTTGAATAACTGTGCAGGAAACTCTAAAGGTATAAAAGTGGAACAAAACCCTGAGTGGCCGACCCTGAAGTCTATAAGACCCGGCCATTGACCTTCCCCCTTGGGCATCCTAAATCGGGATGCCCCACTATGTGAAACGACCCCTGGATAACCACAGATCCCCCCATTTTTCTGGCGCGCTCACACAGATAGTCATTTAGACAGGCCGGGCGGCCAGGAAGGTTACTGCTCAGGCTCCCCATCTGCGTGCAAACAGAGCTGATTGGATGAGAGCCCGCGCATGTGCTGTGGGACAGGGAAAGGTACATTTTCACAGGCAAACTTGGAGATGTCACATATCAGGGCATCCCAAACTCCAGATAGTGAAAATCCTGGGTTGGGCTTTGCTCAAAACACACAAAGCTGAAAGAAAGATCATATGGAAAAATGTGTTGAGAAATGAGAGAGAAAATGGTAAACTGAAAGATTCTGCAGCAGAGCCAACATGAAGGGAAAACTGTCAAAATAAAAAATGTTTAGAGCAAAAAAACAGGAGAAAAACTGGTGAGTCTGAGATTCAAACCAATGACTCTCTGGTTCAAACTGACATTTACCAATCAGCTAAATGACTTCTAGAGCTTTTCTTTCTGTTTTAGATATATGAGTTCTGGCCAGGCAATGTTATTATCTTATGCTGGACGGCTGCCAGCACTGAACAGCTGATACTTTGTTACATTGTTTCCCCCTCTCCTCAGCGTGGAACAGGCCAGAGTATTAGTCTCCAGCTGCACAACACAGACATCCTTTTTTTCTACATTTGTAATTCTTACTCCAACACTTACCTACATTCAAAGTACCATTTAAATATAAATCACCAAGAAAAATTTGCGATACTGCTCCTTTAAGCGTGCTAGCAGCTGAAACCCCAGATTCCCTCTAACAGGGAGCGTGCCCGCACCGGCCATTCACAAATGCCTGGCTCGGGCATGCGCCCTGCTAGAGGGATAGTGGGGATGCACCATTGTACCAGGAAGCAAGATAAGTGTACGTTTTATAACTACTGTGAGTGCCAGCACTTTGCTACACCACAATATATTGACCTAGATGCCAACAGTCACAGATTACTAAATTCTGAAACCAAAAACTTCAGTGGCCTGGGATTGTGGCAGCTTTAGGCAATTAAATGTATTGTGCCGACTGTCTGTCCGGAAAGGGGGGGTGGGGGGACAACAACGGCGACCTAGGGGTTTCACACAGCTGGGCATCTCGATTTTGGATGCCCTGGGGTAAGGGAATCGATCACGTTGGGTTTTGGTCCACTTTAAATAAACTAAGCACCTTCCCCAGGGCCGGCGCCAGCACAGGGCAAACCTGGGCAATTGCCAGGGCCCCTGGCATCTTCGGGGGCCCACTCAAGCTCACACTTGGCCATGGCATTTTTTTACAGTGGACCCAAACCACCGAATCCCGGGTGTTGTGTGCAGACCCGCTCATGGCTGGCCTTAGCAACAGGGAAAGATCAGCAACAGTGGAGAAGGTGGCCTGGAATGGAGGGCAATTGATGGAAGCTCAGAAGGTGGTGAGACCCAGGTGACAACTGACAGCAATGATGGAGTCTTTAGTGGCAGCGGAGCAAGTAGTAAGGGCTGATGGGTGCTTGGTGGCAACAGAGAGTGCAACAAGGATTAGGGGACGATTGGTGGCTATAGGGAAGCAATAAGGACTGGAGGGTGATTGGTGGCTATAGGGAAGGCAACAAGGACTAGAGGACAATTGGTGGCTATAGGGAAGGCAATAAGGACTGGAGGACGATTGGTGGCTATAGGGATGGCAATAAGGACTGGAGGATGATTGGTGGCTATAGGGACGGCAATAAGGACTGGAGGATGATTGGTGGCTATAGGGACGGCAATAAGGACTGGAGGGTGATTGGTGGCTATAGGGAAGGCAACAAGGACTAGAGGACAATTGGTGGCTATAGGGAAGGCAATAAGGACTGGAGGACGATTGGTGGCTATAGGGATGGCAATAAGGACTGGAGGATGATTGGTGGCTATAGGAAAGGCAATAAGGACTGGAGGATGATTGGTGACTATAGGGAAGGCAATAACAACTGGAGGACGATTGATGGCTATAGGGAAGGCAGCAAGGACTAGAGGACAATTGGTGGTTATAGGGAAGGCAATAAGGACTGGAGGATGATTGGTGGCTATAGGAAAGGCAATAAGGACTAGAGGATGATTGGTGGCTATAGGGAAGACAATAAGGACTAGAGGATGATTGGTGGCTATAGGGAAGGCAACAAGGACTAGAGGACAATTGGTGGCTATAGGGAAGGCAATAAGGACTGGAGGACGATTGGTGGCTATAGGGATGGCAGTAAGGACTGGAGGATGATTGGTGGCTATAGGAAAGGCAATAAGGACTGGAGGATGATTGGTGACTATAGGGAAGGCAATAACAACTGGAGGACAATTGATGGCTATAGGGAAGGCAGCAAGGACTAGAGGACAATTGGTGGTTATAGGGAAGGCAATATGGACTGGAGGATGATTGGTGGCTATAGGAAAGGCAATAAGGACTAGAGGATGATTGGTGGCTATAGGGAAGGCAATAAGGACTGGAGGATGATTGGTGGCTATAGGTAAGGCAACATGGACTAGAGGACAATTGGTGGCTATAGGGAAGGCAATAAGGACTGGAGGATGATTGGCGGCTATAGGGAAGGCAATAAGGACTGGAGGATGATTGGTGGCTATAGGGAAGGCAACAAGGACTAGAGGACAATTGGTGGCTATAGGGAAGGCAATAAGGACTGGAGGACGATTGGTGGCTATAGGGATGGCAATAAGGACTGGAGGATGATTGGTGGCTATAGGAAAGGCAATAAGGACTGGAGGATGATTGGTGACTATAGGGAAGGCAATAAGAACTGTAGGATGATTGATGGCTATAGGGAAGGCAGCAAGGACTAGAGGACAATTGGTGGTTATAGGGAAGTCAATAAGGACTGGAGGATGATTGGTGGCTAAAGGGAAGGCAATAAGGACTGGAGGATGATTGGTGGCTATAGGGAAGGCAATAAGGACTAGAGGATGATTGGTGGCTAAAGGGAAGGCAATAAGGACTGGAGGATGATTGGTGGCTATAGGGAAGGCAACATGAACTAGAGGACAATTGTTGGCTATAGGGAAGGCAATAAGGACTGGAGGACGATTGGTGGCTATAGGGAAGGCAATAAGAACTGGAGGATGATTGGTGGCTATAGGGAAGGCAATAAGGACTGGAGGATGATTGGTGACTATAGGGAAGGCAATAAGAACTGTAGGATGATTGATGGCTATAGGGAGGGCAATAAGGACTAGAGGACAATTGGTGGCTATAGGGAAGGCAATAAGGACTGGAGGATGATTGGTGGCTATAGGAAAGGCAATAAGGACTAGAGGATGATTGGTGGCTATAGGGAAGGCAACATGGACTAGAGGACAATTGGTGGCTATAGGGAAGGCAATAAGAACTGGAGGATGATTGATGGCTATAGGGAAGGCAACAAGGACTAGAGGACAATTGGTGGTTATAGGGAAGGCAATAAGGACTGGAGGATGATTGTTGGCTATAGGGAAGGCAATAAGGACAGAAGGTGATTGGTGGCTATAGGGAAGACAATAAGGACGGAAGGTGACTGGTGGCTATACGGAAGGCAATAAGGACGGGAGGATGATTGGTGGCTTTATGGAAGGAAATAAGGACTGGAGAGCGATCAGCAAAAGAAAATGACCCATTTGTGGCAGCGGAGCTGAAAGGTAACATCATGTGACTCACTACTTTGTGGCCCACTAAGACTCTCTTGGCCACGGGCCCCCACAAACCTGGAGCCGGCCCTGACCTTCACCATGATCATGTGACATGTTTATAAAGAAAAGGCAATCAGGGCGTATACAGACAGCAATCAATTTGTTAAATTTAGCCTTTTGTCCTCTTGTTTATTCAGCTTGTATAATGGCCGCTGGTGAACAAGCGCGCAGGTTTGGAAAAGCCGTTGTAATTCTGCTCGGCAACAAAGGGCCTGGCCCCTGCTTTGCAGGCAGCCCACGTCTCTGCTGCTAGCTCTAACATCTGTTTGCTTCATGCAGTTTTAATCAGGAAGTAGTTTGCCAGCCAGGCTCCGTGTCATCCCGAGATTTACAGTCGCTGGATTTTTGTTTATCGTACAGGACCTTTTTTTTTTTTTGTTCTCCATTTTTCCTTCTTTCTCTTTGTACGGCGATACAAACCGAGCTCAGGAAAGAAGCCCGTGACAGACGCAAAGATCGCTAATTGGTGGCGTGACTACCGCAGCTGCGTCGGAGGAGTGAGCCGCCATCCTCTCTGATACGAGGGATAACAAGACTTTAGCATCGGGGTTTTTTTTGTTTAAGCGTCAGACAAAGGAAATAGCTTATGTTGTGCCTGACCCATCCATGTGACCGGACATTATCCATCCATGCTCCCCATGATGTGATGCAGGTGCTTTCATCGAAAGGAAATCTTACCTGTGGTTGCCATGGTAACATCCTCCTGTATTGTCTGGTGGAATGTTGACACATTCTAGGCTGATGAGCACCTTTTGAACAGATACATTTTTTTTCGACAATAAATCAAAGGAGCTGAAATGTGAAAAGCTTTAAAACTCTTTGCCGGAGTTTTAATTTAGCGGCTAATGGAATTTTTTGAGGGGCGGGCGTAGGGGAGGGAGGCACCACCTGGGTTTTCATTGTTTGCCCGTTACCATGGCATTAGTTTTAGATAAGACCGTCATCCCCTACAAGTCGGCTTGTTTGTTCCTGAACTTGGTCGAAGTTTTCCTCTTTCCATTAACAGTTCCATTAACTGCTGTGATGGGCGCCGTCTATCCAGTGAACTGAGGCGCGTGTGGCACCCGCAATCCTTTGCCGGAGGTTTAATTTAGCAGCTAATGGAATATGTTGAGGAGCGGGCGTAAGGGAGGAAGGCACCACTTGGGTTCTCATTGTTTGCCCGTTACCATGGCATTGATTTTAGATGAGACCTCCATCCCCTACAATCGGATCGCGGCTGACACACGGTCATCAGTTGCCGGACGGGTTTCATACGCCCGTCATTATCTCTCTTTCTGTTTTGGTGACAGGCGGGGATCTCGCTGCTCGCGAGGTAGGTGGAGGGACTCCCCTGTATGGGGAGCCCCAGCGGGTATAGGTAAGTAATTATTGTTTATATTATTGTTTATTTTATCTATTATTGCTTCTGCATATGGCTACTACTCACCCGCTGACGTCATTATGACGTCAGGCGGGATTTTTTTGAATCTGTTGAACCTTTGCTATTTTATGGGCCTTACTCTTTAGCACTGTTTGCCAGTCCTCCCTGAGGAAGGGGGATATCACACCCCCGAAACGTTGGAACCTACACAGACTGCAAAAATTGGACCTAATGTACACTTGGCATGTTTTGGAATTGTGCTTTAATGTCACAACTTTATCTTACTTTCAACTGGAGTGCTGGACTTTACTGCCTTTCTTGACGCGAAGTGGCGCCACCGTGGACCTGGCACCTACCTTTACTGGATATGTAAGTGTGCACCAGCCGTTTAGAACATTTCCATTAACAGTTGGGCACATTTTAAAATATCGGTTAGACACAAAGCCGTTTTTCTACTCATAAGAAAATTAATGGAGTCCTCGACTTCCGAGGAATAACCAGAATGTAATTGTGAAGCATTAAAAATCATGCTCACATACAAAAACAGAAAAGCAAGGGTCATAAAGTCCATCCTGAAAAACACCATTCACAACCCCTGCTCCCTCATTTCTCATCCCACTGCTTGGAAACCAGTGGCCAACCAGGCAAAGACACTGAACTTGCATTTTCAAAAGAAAATCACCTGACCCTGAAAGGGTCCACAAACCAGAACTTTCTCTCGACCCATTGGGAAGCTCACCCAATGAAAGCCATGGCTGATCAGGGAAGAGGAGAAAAGGAGGAATGGATCAACACCTACTGTCAAAGACCCTGCTCGGCCCACCAGTAAACTACCGGGCAGGGCTGGAGGGACAGAAAGGCAAAACATGCTTAGCTGCCTCCTACTACAGCCACTGGCACAGCACTAATTCACCTACAGTAGTGAATTTTTTTTTTATCAAAGTGAATCTTACCTTTGGCTGCCCGTATTGTCTGCTGCCTGTTGAGCACCAGTTGAGTAGATCCACTTTTGTAGACAATAAATCAAAGAGAGTGAAATAAAAAAAACACACTTTACACTCACATTTTTAGTGGACTGTATGCGCTTTTGTAATTTAGTAGTTAATTGAATATTTTGAAGAGTGCACTTGGGGTGGGAGGGCACTACCTGGTATTTCAATGTTTGCCCATTACTATGGCATTGATGTTGGATGAGGTCAGCATCTCTGATCAGGGCCGGTTCCAGGTTTATGTGGCATGGTGGCAGTGGGCCCCTTTGCGGTGGAGAGTAGCGGGTTAGGGGATTATAAATTCCATGGCCAAAAGTAAGAAGGGATGCTTGCCCTCCAACCCCCCATTGGAGCTGTTTTTTAGTTTTGCCCCACGTGAATGGGCATTATTGAGGAAGAGGGATGGACAAAACAGGAAGGGCAGGAATGGATGGAGAGATAGCTGGGAGAAAGATGGATGAGAAGAGGGACTGCACTACCAATGAAAGAGCGTGCAGCTCAGCCTCGTTACGAGGTTGGTGATGACCCGGCTTGCTAGGGGGAGGCGGCGCAGGGGCCCGATGCAGTGTTAGTGCAGGGGTTGGAAGTTGCCAACCAAGATTAGGAATGACCAAGCTGATGTATCAGAGACAGGGCTGGCGTCAGCACCCGGTAAACCCGGTCAGCTGCCGAGAGCCCCCCCCCCCCCCAAGGGGGGCCACTGACAGCTGGCACAATGTGGTTAAAAAACTTAAACTTTTTTTTGAGGAAAAACACAAACCCCAAAGGGGCTAATTTTGTCCATTGGGTCCATAGGGAAGACCACCTGATGATCATCAGCGTCCTTTGTGGTTGCACCATTATTACCAACCTATCGGTGTGTGCCATCCTCAGGGATAGGGCCGACAGATGTTGCCACAAGCAGGAAGCAAGTAACACTTTCAGTGTGTGGTTGGCAACTTCCAACCCCTATGTGAATCTCCAATGCTATTGTCAGGTCTGGAGTCCCTCTGCAACATGGGAGCATGCATCTGCTCTGTACTGTTTTTGGCTGGCTCCCTTTCCTGGGCTTTCCCCTGCCATATTTTGCTCCACCAGCAGGTGTCCCTCTCCTGAAGAGTTGCTGGTAATTAGCCAGCACCTGTGTTACACCCTTTCCTTTATAAGCTGATCCACCCCTACATCCGGTGGATCAGCATTGCATTGTCTTCCTGTACCTAGACCCCAGAACCCAGGACCTCTGCCACAGCCATGTGATCTGCTTTCCCTGCCACAGCCATGTGATTTGCTTTCCCTGCCACAGACTTGTTATCCATTTTTGGACTTTGAACTGGATCCCGGTGTGTTTATGTTTGTGGTGTGTGTATACGTACAGCTGCCTCAGCATGTGTATGTTTTTCTATATTCACCAGTGATTTTGTACAACAGCCGTAGCACACAGTGTTCATCTGTATTTCTATACAGCTACTTCAGCACGTGTAAGTTCACTTGTTTATCTGTACAGCAGCCTGGTTGTTGTGTGCTATGTATACTTGTTACTGTTTATCACCATTAAACACGGTTTGCCGCATATCCGCCTCTGTCTCGCAGTTCTCAATTACTGGTCATTTTATAATAAGGAATTTCTCTGCCGAGAAATCAGTGACAGCTATTTCCCTCGTGACCCATAGGGTTCGCTACATCCCTCACCCCCTGGTCAACCCAATATGGCATGTCTGCCCACTTCAGTCTCCCCAGGAAGCTAAAAAAAACAGGTTGAAATTCTCAGTCTGTTCTGCACATGTATTAGGTGAGCCCAAGAGGCCAGTGGGGTTTTGCATGGTGTGGCACTGCCATTACTGGTGAACTTAGTTGGTCACCAACAGCAGCACCAGAGTGGTGAATCCAGAAATGTGGTTGGTGCAACCAGGAGAATGTGGATGGGGTGACTTCAGGTGATTCAGAATGCACTGCAAATTTTAATATGTCGTTGCCACAGACTTTCTGTGGCATGCGCGCGCGTACACAACCTGTTCTTGGTGATGGAGACTCAGAATGCAGCATTTCCCCACAACGCAGCTCATGGCTGCAATCTGCATAGAGCTCATTTATATTAACAGGCAGACTGGCTGGGGGAATTTGTGGTGGGCCTCTGCTTTGGACTGCTTTGGTGCTTTGTGGCTGGGTGTAGCCCTAGCATGGAACCCAACTCACCTGCATACCTACCAACTTTTCAGGGTAGGAAGGAGGGACAATTGTTAAATTAGGCCACACCCCCTTATTAAGGGATTGATAGGTGTTAACAGTTACAGCAATATAAACACTTAGGGCAACTGTAGCTTTTACACACCTGGTGTTTGATGAGGACAGCGGGAAGCAGGTTCTTCTAGGCCCAAGGTGCTCCAAGTGTGTCTGTGTGGGTGGGGTACTGGAGCTCTACCATAGGGGATGTCACACTGTGCCACTCGGAAAGATGACAGACAGTCCAATAGATAAATGCAGAGTTTATCTTTAATCATTTCAATGGCAGACATCAATACATCTTTATACATCCATTTGGATACACTTCCTTCTGTCCCTTCCATAGTCAAAGGTTCAACCAACAGGCCGCCGCCTCTAGCCACCTTCCAGAACATTCCATCTCCATCACATGTCTGGCCACGTGTCCGACACATGATAGGCTGTTCTCTATACCCTCCAACCAGTTACTATCCTCCTGACTATCACTATGTTTCTACCCAGAATCCTGCTATGACTATTAACCCTTTATACCTTACCTTCTAGAACAATCTAATTTCAAGTCTATGGTCCAATGATTGTCTATGGCCTAGTCCCACTGCTTCCAAATAAGGGTACTACATTGTCTATATACTTTAATGGTTAGAAACCAAAATATTAATGTCTTATTAACTCTTTGTACATGGGTATCTTATTAACTACATAGTTACATAGTTAATTTGGTTGAAATAAGACATATGTCCATCAAGTTCAACCAAGGGTGTTGGGGGCAGAGGAAGTTATTTTTATTTTTTTATTTTTTTTTTTTTTTTTATTGATAACTTCTAATAGTAACTGTTAATGTTATTTTCTTGTAAATAAGCATCTAATCCTTTTTTGAAGCTGACAGTGGTTGATTCTGTAACAATCTTCTGTAGAAGGCTACTCCACAGATTTATAGTTCTTATGGTAAAGAATGAGTGTCGCCTCTGGAGACTGAATTTCTTTTTTTTCAGTCGAAGGGAGCGCCCTCTTGTCTTTAGAGAGGATTTTACCTGAAATAGTGTTTCTCCATATTTTTTGTATTGGCCATTTATATATTTATACAAGTCAATCATGTCCCCCCTAAGTCGTCTCCTCTCAAGACTAAACAGATTTAATTCTCGTAATCTTTCCTCATAACTAAGATCCTTTATTCCTCTGATTAGTTTGGTGGCTCTCCTCTGCACCCTTTCCATAGTCAGAGCGTCCTTTCTATGAATGGGTGCCCAGCACTGGACGGCATATTCCAGGTGAGGGCGCACCAGTGCCTTGTAAAGAGGCAAAATTACATCCCTATCCTGTGATTCCAGGCCTCTATTAATACATGATAATATCTTGGTGGCCTTGGAAGCAGCTGCTTGGCATTGCATGCTGTTATTTAGCCTGTGATCTACCAGTACCTCCAGATTCTTCTCAACAAGGGACTCTCACAGTTTTACTCCCCAAAGCACATATGTGGCCTTCAGGTTGTTAGACCCCAAGTGCACTTTACATTTATCCACATTGAACTTCATTTTCCAAATGGAGCCCAGACACTCAAAGTGTCCAAGTCAGCCTGACACTTAAATGTTCCTATTTATACCCAGGCCCCTACACAAATGAATCATTTATTGATGCAGATTTGCATTTTACACCTCAAAGGTGGGACAAATGAGAACAACGAGGGACAGGGGGACATAAGCTCAAAAGAGGAACAGTCCCTCTAAATCAAGGACACTTGGGAGGTATGCACCTGGCCTGTACCCCTGTCGATCACTGCCTCCCCAGCTTCCCCTTTCCCCTAAATGGCTGAATAGAATTAGCATTTTTGCATTTGGGTAGATTATGGAACTTTAGTTTTAGTATTATTTTTGTCTATATACCTCTCTCCTTTTTTATGTGCTCAATGAAGTGTAACCAACCAAAGTATAAAAATATTCAGCCTGAATTTAACTTATTTCCTTCAGTTGCCGTATCTCTGTGTTTTCTCCACATTAAAAAGAAAATATCTCACACAGCACAGAAAGAAAATTATTTGCATAGTGCCTGGTCTTTGTATTTTATTGTGCGTCGTAAATTGCGTGTGCAAATATTTTTCTTTCCTCTTTTTTTTTTCTTTTTTCTTTTCAGATGCCAGGAGTTTGCTAGCTCAGCTGGATTCTATTCAGCGTTTCTCAAAAGAATTCATTATAGAAAAGCGACCTGAAGCTTTTCAGAAGGTTTATGTGTTTGTTAATGTTTGCGAGAATTTGAGGGATGCACACAAAACACACACACAATCTATCTATATATATATATACTAGCAGACAAAAGTTTAGAGAAAAACTCAATTTTTGTTCTGCCTTATTATTATATCTCATTTGGAATGTAAAATAATTATATGTGTTAGGATTGTGCCCCCAGACCGCAAGCCAGTATGTGGAGAGACCCATGTTAGGCTTAATATAGGGGGGCTAAGAGACCAAAAACCCTCTACTTAGGTAAAGGAAAAGAGGAGCTTTCCTAGAACGGAAAGTATTTGCACAGTACCCAATACAAGGACAGATAGCATTTCCCATCTATCCTTGCAGCAGGCAGAGCTATGCAAATACTCTTTTTATGTCACTGTTCCATCCAAGGCCCTTAGAAATGCTAAGAGTGCAATGCCAAGGATTAGCTTTAAATTTACACAGCCATACACATCCAACCAGTAGACACATTTTTCGAGCTTAGCGTTTCTAAGGGCCTTGGATGGCACAGAGACATAAAGAGATGACTTGCATAGCTCCACCTGCTGCAATGATAGATGGGTAATGCTATCTGTCCTGGTATTGGGTACTGTGCAAATACTTTCCACTCTAGGAAAGCTCCTCTTTTCTTTTACCTAAAGGAGCACTATCACGAAAAAATGGCCCAGTGATAAAAATCCATATAAATATGCTGGATGGCGGGAGGCAAGGTCACGTATACTCAAGAAATATCCAGCCAGGCAAGTTTCTTTTATTTCAATCGATGGATAAGGGCATCCTGGGTGACAGGCTCTGTCACCCCTCATAGACTAAACCTGTAACCCCTCAATATTGTTCCTACCATGTGAGAATAAACCACAAGCTTGGCGGGAGTTTTATTCTGTTCGGGTTTATAATTGACCTCTCTTCTCAATAGCAGACGACTATATATGGATTTTTAACATTACTCAAATTCGCGATAGTGCTCCTTTAAGTAGAGGGTTTTTTGGTCACCTTTGGCCCCCCTATATTAAGCCTAACATGGGTCTCTCTACATACTGGCTTGCCACTTTGTTTTGGTACTCACCAAGTCTCACTCCCCATACAGCCAAAAACATCTGTCCTAGTGCTGATAAGATATGCTCTTGTTGTGGGTGCCTGGACCCTTATGGGCGCTGTCCCCAAGAACAGGGTGGAAGAGGTCATAGGCCTTTTGGCCTCACCTCGGAAACCCTTCCCAGTGGATCTCCCTTGAGGCCTGGGCTAGTACTAGGCAGGTCTTAATAGCCAGCCAAGGAAGCGAGCTAGTACCTGGTCGGGTAATCGCCAGGGAAAGCCTTACATTTTGGCTTATTTAGAAGAAAATAACATTAACTGTTACTATTAGCGGTTATCAGAAAAAAAAAACAAAAGATAAAATAAATAACTTCCACCTATAAAATAAAATAAAAAAATACTTCTCCTACCCCAACACCCTTGGTTGAACTTGATGGACATATGTTACTATGTTACTATGTAACTTTGTGTTATAAAAGAAAACCGTTTTCTGTAGCAACAATGTGGTTATGTTAGCAATGTACAACAAAGTGTAGTTTTTCGAGGACATGTCATAGAATATGGGTTGCTAATCATCTGGTTGAGGCACAGATTGTTGCTGGTACTGTGCAATAGCCTAAAGCTTCTCTCTGTATGTGATCTGCATCTATATTGCTAGGTTATTGCAGTTTACATTTATGGCAATAGATGGCGCTGTTACATATATAGATGTGCAGCCTCTGTTGTACTTTCTCTGCTGCATGTTGTGTTTCCTGTAAATTGAGGCGATTTCTATCTCTTCATTTTCCTGTCTATGCTGTCCACCATGTAAAGAGACCTTCTCTTACTGCATTCATGTTCCAGTAAAGACAATTTCTGTTACACCATAAATGTCTATCTGAATTTGACTATGCTGCACCCAACACTGACCTTTGCTTGCTACATTCATGTTCCAGTACAGCCATTTCCTGTTACACCACAAATGTCTGTCTGGATTTGACTCTGTACTCACACTCTGCCACACAAATGACATGTTGAACCCCATCTGCTCTAATTCAACTCTGTAGACAGTGGTGGACTGCGGCCATAAATCAGCCCTGGATTTTACCAGCCCCTGGCTGGCCCAATAGATCCTTGCTGAGCCACCCCCCCCTTACCATGATGTCAGGGCTTTAGCATTGGGGGCTGGGGTTCCTTGGATGGTGGGCACAGTGGGACTGGGTACCGGGGGCAGACATATGGTGAGTGACTGGAACAACGCCATGTAGCGTCCGATTCATCATTATCCCAGGCTCAGCGCCGGCGTTCAGCCTTGCAGAGCGCCACGTATTACCTCTCGCTACCTGGCGGTCTCCCATACATTTTTATCGACGATCCTTAATTCCCTTTCCTGATCCCATTTTTTTTTAATAAAATCTCAAAACTTTCATATCTTGTGTCGGAAACTGTCATTTCTCCGCCTCTTATTGAAATTAATAGAAGGCTGTGGTGGATTGTGTGGTAACTCAAGATTCTCGGGAGCTCTCTTCCACAAAATCCGCCGCACTCACAATGAAATCAATAGGAGGCGGATTCAATGCTGGAAACCGCTGATTTCAGCAGTTTTCTCATTCAGAATATGGAAAAATAGTGGGAGATATAGGAGATAATTATACATTGGGGAACAGTGTGAACTACATCTTATAGTGGTCTCTTATAGTATAAGACACTGTGTAAATGTATGGTGCTTTGTGTAAGTGTAATGATTACACACAAAGCACATTACACTTACATAGTATTGTGTGTATGGTGTGTGTACTGTTTTTACATTATTTACCTTTTTTACACCAGCAGGCTGTCTCGCAGGCTCTCTTGCTTCTCTGCCTCCTAGGCTTCTGTCCTCCGACGCTTGCTGCGTCCGACCACTGATGATGTCAGCAAGCACCGGACGCACGTAATGCGCTGCTATGGACTGTGGAACGTTCCCCCCGCCCCTTAGGCCCCGGAAGGATGATGCAAACACGTATGCGCATGCGTGCAGGCATTCAGTTTGGAACGCGCATCCATAACGGCGTGCGCTCCAGCTGAATAGCGCTGCTGCAGGCGGTAGCGCGACTTCTCAGCGGCTAAAGCCATCGGAAATATGTATTTTCCGATGGCTTTAGGTGACCCCTGTGTTTTGGTTGTTCGACCACCGCCAGGGTCCCGACCCACAGGTTGATAACCGCTGTTCTAGGTCTCTCAGTTTCCAGGCAAAGTTCCGATGGGCAGCGGCATCTTTCCATTTCAATAATTTTTATTGAGCATGTACAGAACACATACATCCTTCATAACAATGTACAATATAACATAAACAGTAAGTTCTTCTGCTTTGACATAAAAATTGTTTTTATCATCTTTGTCAAGATAATAATTACTTAATTTCACCACTATCTGCTATGGATAGGAAGGGGAGAAAAAGAAAAAGGGGGTGGAGGAAAGAGAAAAAAAAGGGGCTGGGGAAGGGGAGGGGTGGGAGGGAAGAGAAAAAGGGAGGGAAGGGGGTAAAAAAAGAGGGGGATTTATGTTTCTGGTAGATACAAGAAGGACAAATAGTCCTATCTGGAAGGTCAATGCCGTTATATCGTCAGAAGCATATCTTCAAAGACAGAGGGACAAAAGTTTTGCACCCAGGGATTCCACACTTCTCGAAACAACTCCATCTAACTGTTATGGATTGGCGATAATTGGGCAGCGGCATCTTTCATCCCATAAGGCATTGCGCGCGGCTTGTGCCTGCGCTGTGCCCATGAATTGGATGCAATGGGGGCACCCGAAATCCAACGAGACTTCACTGATCGGAACAGGAGTTTGAAGTCACTTACAGAGGGCTAAGCCGGCGTGGGGGGCAGCAATCGGGCCCTAAAGCTGCCAGATGTCGCTGCGACATCCAAAAGGTAAGGTGGGTGCAATGGGGGGGAATCAGACCCTTTTTATTTTCAGTCCGATGTTCCTCTTTAAAGTGGACCAACACCCAGGGGCGATCTTATAGATTCCCGGGCCAATCACCTCCCTCACTGCGGGGCATCCGAGACCGGGATGTCCCACGGGGTGAAACCCCCCCAAAAGCCCCAAAAAACCTTACCTTATCGGCGACGGATCAGCCGCCGCCGCCTCCCGCGCCGCCTCCCTGTAAGAGGGACGCGTGGGAGGCGGCGGCGTTGGCGGCGGCTTGTCCGTCGACGAAAAGGTACGTTTTTTGGGGCTTTTGGGGGGGTTTCACACAGCGAGGCATCCTGATCTCGGATGCCCCGCTGAAGTGGACCAACACCCAGGATAGTGAAAATCCTGGGTGTTGGTTCACTTTAAAGGCATCTCCAATGCTATATAAAAATAAATTACTATAGGAGGTTTCTTTTATGCTATATTTATCATGTAAAGTACAGAATATTAGGCTTAGCTAAAGTTAGCCAAATATAGCCCAACATTTACAGAAATGTTATTCTTCTTAAAAAGTACTGGGCTCTAAGGAGTGAGATGCAGGCCACAAATGTGACTGCTGGTAAGTAGGAGAGCCTCGTGCTGCTTAAGTGGTTCTGGTCTGAGGTCAGTTGAAAACTCATGGACTTACATTGCACCCTTTAGGGAGAACTCTGACATTTTAAAAAGATTATTTACCTTATGGCCCTATTTATCAAGGGATAGCGCCAGGTAGTGTCTCACTAGCGCCAGGTAGCGCCAGCTATCGGCGGCTACCGACTCCAGAACGCCAGGCGGCGGACACAATCATGCATTTATCACGCTAAATGAGGCTAGCGCCGGCGAGAGCGTCAGCTAGCGCGGGATTCATCATGTAGCGGACTGCAACGAACAGCGCCGCTGCTAATCCCATCATTATGACCTCTCGCTACCTGGTGCTCTCTAATGCATTTCAATGGAGCAATCTTTAAATATTCATAATTAATTGATATGAATGTTTTTTTTTTTTTAAACTGTCAAAAATTCTGTGACCACTACGGCAATGTTAGATATTTTTTTTAAGTAAAAAAAAAAAAAAAAAAAACATTTGTGCAGAATTGATATTACAGGTCTGATATTAATGTATTCATATTACCAAATGTTTAGAAAAACTTGTATAATTTTTTAATCAAAAAATATGGTTGTTTGGGGGTTAAAAACAACTTTTAAGCCATCGCCGCCAGCGCTCTGGGGTTTAAACAAGCATTTCACAGCGCGATAATTTTTTGAGCGTGATTTGTTAATGAATATGCTGGGAGTCGTTCGCTATGGCCATTTGCTGTCAGGCGCACCCATACAGCGCGGAACCTGTGAAACAGCGACTCCTAACCCCGTATTCAACATTACCGCACACCGACTGAGTCGCTGTCAAGAAGCGAACAACGGCCAAGCACAGCGAATACTAGCGGGCGCTGTGAAAATCACGCTACTGGCGCTCATCTGTCGCTACCTGGCGCTATTAATGAATCGGCCTCCCCGTTAAAGAAGGAGTCTTCTTTTACTCTAAAATGCCCTGCTTTGTTAAAGGCAACTCCCTTTTACTAAGGAAGAGTTTCTATTTTGCTAAAAAAGGGGACCCGTTTGGGAGAACAATACATGACACAAAAGGAGCTTGTCCCAGCTCTGGTTCTGATCTAGGGGTCTGTCGGGAGAGTCCCAGATGTAACCTTTAAAAAAACTTAAAAATTACTCTTTCTGGGATTGGTATACCTTTTTAAGGGGCACCCTGAATTGGGATGCCCCCATGTGAGACCCCTGGATCGCCTGATCCACTCATCTTTTCCCTAAACCCTCATGGTATCGTCACAGTGAGGACACATGCCCAGAAACTTCTATTTTTCTAGGAGAACAGTACATGGCACAAAAGGAGCTGCTGATAAGAAGAAGAGCCTGTCCTAGCTGTGGTTCTGAATTGGGAGTGTGTTGGGAGAGTCCCCCTTGTTACCTTTAAAGAGGAACAGCACCCCTTTTAAGTCTATAAGACTCTTGCTGGGGTTGATTTACCTCTTTTTGGGGCATCCTGAACCCATGTGAAACCCCC
Organism: Gastrophryne carolinensis; assembly: GCA_027917425.1. Classification (NCBI taxonomy): domain Eukaryota; kingdom Metazoa; phylum Chordata; class Amphibia; order Anura; family Microhylidae; genus Gastrophryne; species Gastrophryne carolinensis. The sequence continues at coordinate 30,455,453 of CM051244.1, read as the reverse complement.
TGGATCACCTGATATATTCAATCCTTCCCGGAGCCCTTGCGGCATATCCACGGCAAAGACACATTCCCAACATATCTCTAGCTAGGGGCACACACACACGAGGCCTTTCTAAATGGGTACGCCCATAGATGAAGGTGAGGATGTGGTCATTTTGCCAGCTGAGCTCAGTGCGGCAAGGAAATCTGAATCGGACAAGAGCCACTAATTGACTGAGCAACCCACACATGTGCCACTGGAGCAAGTAAAAGATGAGTTTACGTACAATCCAAGGGGATACAACCAGCAGGGCATCCCAAATCTGGATGCTCCACCAGAAAGGAACATTACCAAAAACATCTCTTGGGTATTGTTCTTTTTTAGGGATTTCATACAGAAGCATTTCTTACTATGTTATATACAGCAGTTTAAATTATAGAAGGCTTTTTCTATGTTCTTTTACTTTAAAAATACATTACTAGGCTGAAGGGGAGCAATCCAAATTTTACCAAAATTTTTCCAATATTCTTTTCCATTCGAAGCAAAATTGTAGATGAATTTATCCCTAGTAGTTCTACATATTAATAAGCTGCTTCTGCATCTGTTCAGGAAGCACAAAGAAAAAAAAGGATTGAAGTATTTACAGGTGAACTTTATCTGCCAAGAGAAGAAAAGCGTCGGCTTCATTAGACACTTTTAATCACCGCCTAGTCAATCTAGAAATGTGTTCTCTCTCCGGGAGAGGATTCAGGATGAAAGTCACAGATGCCACCAACTCCTACATTGCTCTTCAAAAATAATCGTGTTTATCTGTGACCCGCTCTTCCTACTGTTCCCCCGTTCCTGGATTGGCATGCGAACAATTCATCATTTCACAGAGAAGAGCCGCGGCGAGGAGCTTTAATTTGACTTGTACAATGGGCTCCTCTCGGCACAGCTTGAACGCTTTCTCCTTCAGAAGAAACTTTTTATCTGATAAAGTTCATATCCATCAAGATCAAGGGCTAATAAATATAAATACATGCTAGTTAAAGGGATGGTTTTAGCAAATAATTCACCCCGAATAGTTTAGCTAGCCGGCGTGATGCGGTAAAGTCTGATTCAAGCATAGTGAGACTTAGGTCGGCACACAGTGCACATACAGTAAGACAGATCAAAGTAAATACCACATAACACTGATCATTAAAGTGGATCAACACCCAGGATTTTGACTATCCTGGGATTCGGTCCACTTCGGTGGGGCACCCCGATCGGGGGTGCTCCGCTGTGTGAAACCCCCCAGAAAGCCCCAAAAACTCACCTCTCCCTGCTCCCACGTGACCGCTGCAGGCAATCCCCGCCGGCGGACAAGCGTGAGGCAGCGACGGACAAGAGAGCGCGCCCGCCGCCGCCGCCTCCCGCGCGTCACTCTTACAGGGCACGCGCGCACGCCGGCCATTCACAAATGGCCGGCGCGGGTGCACGTCCTGCTAGAGGGACGCGCGGGAGGCGGCGGTGGCGGGCGCCACTGGATCGAGGAGCAGGTAGGGATTTACCGGGGTGCCCCGCAGTCAGGGAGCTGATCGGTCCGGGAATCTTATAGATTCCCTGGCCGATCATGGGAGGGTGTTGGTCCACTTTAAACAACGTCATTTGTGGTTTTAAAGATGCCTATAACATTGCTTAAGAAGATAACATGTCATGCTCTCCCTATATCATTTCGCCCTAGTATACAAGCAATCATAAAGTCGCATACGCGCACATCCACAGAAAAATTGCCATATATATATATATATATATATTCAAAGCGTTTGATACATTGCCACGTTTTATGTCCTGCTCAACCTTGTAACTATTTCCTGGAACTATAAACTAATCAGCTGTCTAAACTGTCATCTAGTGGTAAAATACAGTAGCAGTGTGGTGGAGGCCCTTGGGCACAAAATGTGGTGGAGGCCAGTCCTTTTTTTTTTTAGTCCCGCCAAGTAACTGATTGGTGGTTGTCTGGCATCCGCCTACTTACTGGAACGTCAGATGGAGTCCCTTGTGCCACACTTGTGCGGGTGCGTGCTGCTCGGGAACTCCTGCTTTGCCATTCTGGGTGGGGGGTAGTGTGGTCGCCCAGCTGGTTCCCTGCATTGAGCTGCCAGCGGCTGTGCTTGGTGGCTTATGTGCCGTGACAGCTCTGCACCCATCACTGTAGAGTTACTGACGGCGCCTTTGCTGCTCTAGAATCTCTGTCCTGCCCTGTGGTGGCTTTGGCTGCAAGATTGTAAAAGTAAAAACAGGCTTTCTCAGAAGTGGGGGGACCCCTACTCCCGCCGATAGCTTTGTTGCTGGCTCCACGGTCCATCAGACCAAAGACTGAAAGCCTCCTGGATCAGACCATAACCCAAAGGTCGGAGAAGGCCCCCTTTGCAGGGCAAGTGGTGGAGGCCCCGTGGCACGTGCCCCTTGCGCCCCCCTCATAATCCGGCCCTACACCTACTTAACTGGTTGATTGATTATTACATTGTTTAGCACTGTAGCACTTTAAGAATACATTATTATATTGATGTAATATTTGATAATATATATATATATATATATATATATATATATATTTTTTTTTTTGCTGTATTGGAGCCATATAATCGAAGGGTCTATCTCCTAAGCACTTTATTTGTTTTTTAATTGTCTTTTGTCCTTAATGTTGTAATGTAGGTATCGAATAAAGGCGAAAGGATAAAGAGAGTGGGTCCGCACGCCTTAAAAATGTAAGTCTAAAATATTAAAATCATCTCCAAAAATTGTCAAAAAGCAGTGCTAAAATACAAAGGTAGACCCAGAGTGACACAAAACATACAAGACCTTCTGACGCGTTTCGGGTATTCTGTCAGCCCTTAGTCATAGGGCTGACAGAATACCCGAAACGCGTCAGAAGGTCTTGTATGTTTTTCATTAAAGACTTAAATTTTTAAGGCGTGCGGACCCACTCTCTTTATCCTTTTGCATAATTGGGGTGTGGGACCACCCAGGGTCGGGCACCCTGCCTTACTAGTGTGTGGATACCCTTTACATTGTTTATCTTCAGATTGAATAAAGGCGTGTTATACCATTTTAAAACCTATTGAGTGCGGCTTGTTCTTAGGGGCATCCTTTGGGTCTGTACTGGATGCTCAATCATTCTCGTTCTGGTTTGCATACACCTTATGGTGGCCCCCAATTAGCCAGCACCAAAATTAGATTATATTTGTAGGATTAATCTAGCAGCACAGGATTTTGTTTTTTCTTTTTGCAATTTTTGTCTCAGCTATTGGTTTGCTTTAAGAGTTTTTTTTAATTCAGTTGAAGATTACATTAACATGGTAATGGATTACATTAAATTGAGCCTTTGTGTCTGTTGAGACAGCTTGTTGAATGATAACTGAGGACAGCTAAAAATACCCATGCAGTCTAAGTAACACTTTCTATACTGAAATCCAACCTGTGACCCAATGTTCGCGTTATACAAGTTATTTCCAGACTTGATGTTTTTCTGTCATTTTTTCAAAACGTATTTAAAATAATAGTGTACAATAATTTGAAGGCAAACAACTTTTATTTTATTAGATTTTAAAAATCATATGCTCATTGCTTTTTTTTAAACAGCCTGAAAATGATCTGAATCCTGTTTGTTTTATTTTTCAACCATTGAAGTGACTGTCCAGATGTAAAAAAAAAAAACATGTCCCCCTAACCCTCACATCCCTCTTCACCAGCAAGGTTCAGGGTTGGACTGGCTATTAAGGAGCACAAGGAGAATTTCTGGTGGGTTGCACTGCTTAGGTGACTGGGTTGGTTGTAGTTCCCAGCATAAAACCCCTCCCACCCAGAGCCCATGCCATGATTACCTTATTGTAATTCTAACACCCGCCTTTTCTCTGTGCCTTCACCAGCAAGGTCCAGGGTTGGACTGGCCAATAAAGAGCACAAGGAGAATTTCTGGTGGGTTGCACTGCTTTGGTGACTGGATTGGTTGTAGTTCCCAGCATAAAGCCCCTCCCACCCAGAGCCCATGCCATGATTACCTTATTGTAATTCTAACACCCGCCTTTTCTCTGTGCCTTCACCAGCCAGGTCTAGGGTTGGACTGGCCAATTAAGAGCACAAGGAGAATTTCTGGTGGATTGCACTGCTTTGGTGACTGGATTGGTTGTCGTTCCCAGCATAAAGTCCCTCCCACCCAGAGCCCATGCCATGATTACCTTATTGTACTTCTAACACCCACCTTTCAAGTCTACAACCCCCCTGTACCTGATCCCACTATACCCTTTTCAATCCAGACATCATGACTTAAACCCGCGAAGCTTTAGCCTCAGCATCATAGCTGTGGGGGTGGGGTAACACATGACCCGGCACATTAACTGCCCTTAATTTCAGAATTTCCATATCTATTCCTGGCCATGATCTGCCACTACAATGCTATAACCTCAGATTGATTAACATAAACATTCATTGGCTGGCAAGCACCCTGGGGGTGGGCCTAAACAGCTTGTGGGCTGATCATGGATTGGACAGAGCCAGTAAAGTCCTGAGGCTCAAGGAGTAGGTTAAACAAAAATAACCTGGCACTGGCCTGTCATCTGTATCCTGGTAAAAGCGATAATATCTGCCTGAGCTCAACCACCTTCAAGAGGGCTCCATGCCTGATGTAGAAGCCAATTTACTGTAGAGGCCAATTTAGGATGGGCTGCCCGAGCCAGCGTCCGCTGCTGACGTGTCTGCAGGGCGACAGGGATACCGGGCACCCTGCCCGAGCCCGCGCCATCCGAGCGGCCGGCCGAGGACGCCGCGGAATTGGACAGAAGGTGAGTGCATCATGACACTGAACATCAAATTATCTGAGTTCTGTTTGTTAATTTGCCGCAATCAGCAAGCTTAAGGCTTGTATCAGATGATTTTATCAATGAAAGGGTCATCATGTGTGTGGGTAGAGGTGGACACACACAATTTTCACCAGAAACTTGAAACTCGGACTTGGCTGTGTGGTGTTCCTGAGTCAAGTTCCTCGGGGTTTGACCCACTGCTATTTAGAACAATCTATAGTTTTCCTTGGATGAGACTGGACTTTAGGTGAAAAAGCAGGAGAAGGTCACTGTTGCTGAATCAGAAGCTAAAAAGACAATTGCACTATTTACTACAGTATAAAAAAGGTGAAAAACGTTCTTTACTTTAGAGTAAAAAGTGCCATCAACTTTCACTTGCTAGCTAGTGATTCAACAATATTGATGTTCTCATCTGTTTTTCTAACAGATAAAGTATTTTTGTACACCAATAGAATTGATTCAACTCTTACTGAATCAAGGTCATAGATTCAGGTTTCTCAGTTGAGGAACGAGCTGGCCAGGCAGTTCAGGATCATTAGTGAGTTACAAGGTTAGGGTGGGTTCAGGAAGCTCAGGATCAGTATTGAATACATACTGTATGTCAGGACAGGACGCTGAGCATGAAAGAGTAGATATTAGTTACCAAAATTGTGATCTTGTTGAGTCTGCCTGAGGCCAGGAGTTATTATTATTATTATTATTTGTTAAAAATACATAATTGCCATTGCTTTTGGCTTATTAAATTTAGTTAATCGACTACGTTAATCAAGCTGGGCAGAAGAGATTTTTCCCACTTCTCTAAAAGCGCTTTTCTGGGTACGAAAATATAAAGCGTGTAGAAATCATGGCAACCTACCAAGCCAAAAGACCGCTTCATCAGTCTGTAATTTGGACTGATGACACCCTCGACTGCCTCTAATTTCATTCTGAAATATATTAGTGATTCCAGATACATAAGCAAAACCTTTAAGCTGACCTCTAGCCTGTTAATCCTCAGTAGCCCTTGTGGCAACTGCATTGGAGTTCCATTAGGTCACCTGTATCTCTCATGCTTTGAGTATCCTTTGAATATCCTCTTAGTAGGGACATAACTACAGGGAGGTGTAGATGTAATGACTGCATCGGGCCATTAGGGTAATAGGGCTTAATCATTGTTACTCTCACACCTTTTTTGTGATCACTACCTCCATTTGTATGGTAATGACTGCATCGGGCCCATGGGGTAATAGGGCTTTATCATTGCTACTCTCACACCTTTTTTGTGATCACTACCTCCATTTGTATCTGCTGTTCCATTATTTAGTACTCTAACAGTATAGACAATTGGCGAAACATGTCTGCCCGCCAGGCAAGTTGAATGTGGAAAAACTAGATAAATATAACACCAATAAGAGAATGTGTGAGTGAAGAGTCATGACAACATTATGAGGACCAATAATATGTATGAAATATAGTGCAATATGTATATTTTATAATGAAATCGTGTGTCAACATAATTTGTTAAATAAATGTGAGGATTTATCTTCTTGAATTTTTTACGAGTAGTGGGGTCATAATCAAATGCTCATGAAAAAAAGACCGGGTACGGCCTGAACCCGGAACCAGCAGAGTACAAATAGAGCATGATTATGCACCAACGCCCAATTTAGGGTTAACCTAGTTAGATCCGGTGGTAAAAAAACAGTTTGGAAATAACATAAGTGTTTATCCTATAACAAAACTGCTAAGTTGGCTATTTTATGCACATAGAGGCACACAGGTACTGATTGAAACTTATTTATTCAACAATATGAATGACACCAATGTAAATGGTTTGATTTCAGTGTATACTCTGACCTCTCATTTCTCTTTAAAAAGGGCATTGAGAAAGCCAATAAAAAGTGGCGAAACATGTCTGCCCGCCAGGCAAGTTGAATGTGGAAAAACTAGATAAATGTAACACCAATAAGAGAATGTGTGAGTCATGACAACATTATGAGGACCAATAATATGTATGGAATATAGTGCAATATGTATATTTTATAATGAAATCGTGTGTCAACATAATTTGTTAAATAAATGTGAGGATTTATGCTCATGAAAAAAAGACCAGGTACGGCCTGAACCCGGAACCAGCAGAGTATAGAAAATGTATTTAGAAATTGGAATCATAGTCGAGTGAGCAAAGGGTTACACTTTAAGCAACTCCAGGGCCTCATTTAATGTCTAGACCAGGGCCCACTCACATTTAGTTATGCTTTTGTGGCCCCTAGGAAAGGACACCAGAGAGTTTAGAAAAAATACCGTACTTCTGTTCTGACTGCAAAGGACATGCACCCTGCCAGGGAACACTATTGGTCGCTGACATACTGGTGATCTCAACGATACAGCTGCCACGAAACAGAAGAGTGCTTTTTTTTTCCATAATTTTAGCTTCCTTCATGAGGATGTGCATCTCAAATCATGGGATGGTGCTCATGGGATAGGGCAAAAAATGTCCCTATGGACTTCTTTTACTTAAACCGGACCTGCACATCGTTTAATGGAAAACCCAGACCCTGAAAAACTATTCCCCAGCATCTAAAATTAATATATTTTAAGTTTTAGTCACTTACTTATTATTCTTTTCACCGCTGGGCTTCAACTGTTCAGGACTCTAAGATATGGGCGCCGCCATCCTGCCAAAGGAGGATCACACATACTGAGGAGTAGAGAGGGGTGAAAAGTACAGGGGGCAGCTTTATAGCTGTGCTTAGTGCAGACAAAGCAGGGCTGGGGTCAGGAAAAGGACAGCATTCCCAGAATGCAGAGCGGCATAGTCAGACAGAAATCAGCAGGCCTCATCCAATCTCCAAACAAAATGGCTGCTGTATTCAAGTTCACAAAGCAGGTCTCTCTATCCCAAATCAAACCTTATCATCGTCCTTCTGTCCGTGTGTCCGTCTCCTTTCAAAACAAGACTGTCCTCAAGTCTCATCAGCGATTATTTCTCCAGCTGCCCCCCCCCCTCCCCAGCAAATCTGTCCCTAACTGCTGCCTTCATTTCATTTCAAATAGCACAGGTGATCTCTGATTGGCCCAGACAAACTGACCCAGCAGATACTTTGATTGGCTCAGACTAGCACAGGTGAACTTCTGCTGGCTCACTTAATTTGCATGCAAATGCACACATGAAACTAAAATCAGGCCAAAAACTACCAAGCCAGACTTCAGAACAAAAGAAGGTCTCCCACCATGCTGAATTTTAATTAAGAAACCAACCATGCTGGCTAAACAAAAGAGGTCAGCCTATATACAGTGCATAGCTTAACACAGACAATCAGTTCAGATTCACTCCTGCTCTGGAATGAGCCATGAAAGCACTGGGAGAGGTGGTCACAGTGTCTTTGCAGCAAAATCATACAACAGAGTTAATAGGCTCTAGCCCATCTTCATTCTAATGTAAAGTTTAACTACCTTAAAAAATAAAACTTAAATAAAATACATCTGTGGGCTATAAGTGTAAAATGCATACTTAAAGTGGACCAAAACCCAGGATTTTGACTATCCTTGGTTTTGGTCCTTTCCCCAGGGGGAACCTCGATTGCGGGTGAAACCCCCAGATCGCCCAAAGAAATGTACCTCCTCCCGGTCCTATGGCACTTGCCCCGCCGGTTGTCCAACCGAGCGTGCTGGTGGCCGCATCCCCTGCTTCCCTCTAACAGGGAGCATGCCCGCGCCGGCCATTCACAAATGGCTGGCGTAGGCACGTGCCCTGCTAGAGGGATAGCGGGGATGCCGCCGTGTCCCACGCATACGCCGTTGGACCGGGAAGCAAGGTAAGTGAATGGGGCAACCTGGGGGGTTTCACACAGCGGGGCATCCCGATCCCGAGAAGTCCTAGATTAAAGGTCACCTGTAGGCCCGGTGTTAAATCAAATCCACTCCACTTATCTCTTGGGAGAAGCTCTTGTAGTGTGTTTACCCCAGTCTACTGCATAGTACACTGCCATCAGCACATATAGTATATATAATAACGGGATGATTTTTTTTTATAGGCGGTGAACGGTGCAGAAGGCTGGAGTATACCGAGAGGAAAAGGAAGCGGTTTTCCCCTGGAAGGTACAGTAAGTATGCTTCGATTTTACACTAATATAATCCTGAGCCCGGTAATGACCCTCTTATATTGAAACACATGGACAGAAGTAAACAGACAGGCAAAGACAAGTCACTTTCTATTGAGTATATCAAACACAGAGTTAATGAGAAAGTTGGGAGGGTTTAACATGGGACAACCTCTTTAGCCAGACTGATGATTCCATATCCCTGCCACATCTCGCCAGCGATACCACGGCCCATGAACAGGCCGAGGAGTCATGCCCTGCTCCCCTTTGGCTAATGAGCGCACCCACACCAGGAATCTCTGAATGGCTAGTGTGGATATGCAGAGGCAAAGGGGAGTGGCTAGCACTCCAATCAGATTTACTAAGCCATGCTGACATCAGAGTGGCTTAGCTAAACTGAATGGGGTGCAAACAGCTGATTGAAAGCGAGCCTGTGTATTTACCATGGGATCTCCAGTGAGATGAGTAAGTGAGGTGATCCAGGAGATTTCATACAGCAGGTGTACGCAGAAGATCCAGCACTCCAAAGATCTTTCGTGATGATCAAACCGTGTATTAATTCCAATATACGAGCATCATGCCGGTCAGTCGACGCTTCGGTGGCCCGTGCGTCCCCTTCGTCAGAACCATATAATAGGGATACTATATGGTCCTGACGAAGGGGGTGCACGGCCCCAGAAATGTCGGCTGACCAACATGATGCTCGTACATTGGAATGAATAAGTGTCTGATCATCAAAATCTTTGGAGTGCTGGTTCTTCTGTGTACATTTGGACTTCAAGTTCGCAAAGCAGGTCTCTCTATCCCAAAGCCAACCTCATCATCGTCCTTCCATCCGTGTGTCTATCTCCTTTCAAAACAAGACTCTCCTCAAGTCTCATCAGCCATCATTTCTCCAGCTGTCCTCCCAGCAAATCTGCCCCCGACTGCTGCCTTTGTTTCATTTCAAATAGCACAGGTGATCTCTGATTGTCCCAGACAAACTAACCCAGACGATACGCTGATTAGCTCAAACTAGCACAGGTGAACTTCTGCTGGCTTACTTAATTTGCATGTGAATGCACACATGAAACTAAACTCAGGCCAAAAGCTACCAAGCCTTCAGAACAAAGGAAGGTCTCCCACCATGCTGAATAATAAGTAAGGAACAAACCATGCTGGCTAAACAAAAGGGATCAGTTCAGACTCACTCCTGTTCTGGGATGGGCCTCACCATGCAAAAGGTCACTGATTAAAAATCTGTGAGCGGTTCAAACATGATCGAACATAGAGACATAACACTTCTGTGGATTTTTCCTACATCCCTCAGACCAGGAATTGCTGCACAGACAAACCCTGCCATCTGGTGAGCGCCTCTAACAGCGCCATGTGGCATCACATGTATTATTACAGGCGGCTCAGCGTATAGCACCGGTGCTCTAGGTTCAAGAGCGCCACGTATTACCTTTCACTCATTGTCGCTCTCCCATACATTTCAATCGGGCTTTATTAGTTGTGTATAAATAGCGTGTTTGGCAATTCATTTTTTTTTTGCTTAAATCATTGTGTGACCTCTCCTGGCTGCAAACAAACACTTTTATAAATGTTTTGGACTTTTTATATTTTTATGCAGAATTGTCATTACAGGTCTGGCACTAAAGTGTTATTGTCGCAGTGTTAAAACAATGTCATTCCATGTGTTTTCTTTGCTACTGGTGTTCAAAAACAGACTTTAATCACACAGCGTCTGGTGCTCTATGCTGCAGTGCCCAGTTTTAGAGCATCGACGCTGTGTGTGTGTTGTTTTTTGATAAGTATGGTGTGGAGCGCCGAGTACCGGACACACTGAGCTGGCGCTACCTGTCGCTGGCTGCAGCGCTTTACTGTTGTTAGAGCGCCCAACACACATCACATTCATCAATGCCGGCCAGGTTACTATAGCGACTGCAACGCTAGGTTACAGCCGCAAGAAACTCGCTTACAGCGTCTACTAGCGGTCGCTTTACAGGCGCTCATCTGGCAATACCTGGCACTAGTAGTGAGTCAGCCTCCACATGATAGTTTTGCCTACAGAGTCTCTTTAAGTATGATCCTTCCTGCTTTATTTAGCCATTTTCCAGCACTAAAAAGAAGCCTAGAGATGTGACCCGTCAGGTGAAGTCGGCAATCATGGGCTCCCTGGGCAGCCCTGATTAGCACAGCTTGTGGTCTGATGAAAGAGCAACAGCAAGCTTTTTCTGTCCCCAGAAATCAAAGGAAAGTTCACCTCCATAAAACTGATGAGGTTCTAAACATCATGCTAATAATGCGAATAGCATTGTGTTCCTGATTGCTAAATGTTGGGGGATTTAAATGTATAATTGTCAATACTGCGAAATGCATTAGCACAACAATCACAACTCTTTCTACTCGTTGCTTTATACTTGAACAATAAATAAATGTGATAGTTGGCTACTGAAGAGTGTGACCATCTGCTCAATAACTACAATCATGGACTAAAGCAAGCTCATTGCCCGTATTTGCTACCTAATCTTTAAGTCTGTTGGATCTCTAATACACCTGGATAGCTCTTTATTTTAGTTAAAACGGAAGGTTGTGGTCTATCCAAATACTTATTATGCTCCCACTCAATAGCCAAACACTGTGGATAAGCATGGAAGAGATATAGTTGCTCTGCAGAAAGAAATATACAATGGGGCTAAGGAATATTACAGGAGCACTATCGCTAAAAAATGGCCCGATGATAAAAATCCATATAAATATGCTGGATGGCAGGAGGAGGGGTCACTTATACACCCGACATCAAGAAATATCCAACCAGGCTTGTTTCTTCCATTTTAAAGGAAGGAAGATGAAAGCAGGGGTGACAGGTTCTGTCACCCCGGATAGACTAAGCCTGTCACCCCTGGATTTTACTCCTACCAAAAGAGAACAACAAGCTTGGCAGGTGTTTTATTCTGTTCGAGTGTATAAGTAACCCCTCCTCTCATTAGCCGATATGTTTTTATAGATTTTTAACAATTTTGCGATAGTGCTCCTTTATGTCTAAGGGTGTTTCAGATCTGACGGAGCTACTTCTTATATTCCTAGGGTTGGGACTCCTCCAAGTGCCCACTTCCCCCACTGGTCCTCCACCCTCTTCCCTTCCCCCATTTCTGATACATAGCCTTCTAGTGTAAGCAAGTTAGCCCTACAATGGTTATTCTTACATTTACATGTTGCTATAATTGTTGGAATTTTCTTTCCTCTATGTACTACTCTAATATCCCCAATTGCCCCTCCACGCTTGAAATAGATATTCCTCCTATTTTTGAAGCATAACCTTTTATCATCTAAGCATATGCAAGCTGACCCTACAAGGTCATGTTCCTGATTCCAAACTTTGTTGCTGCCCTTGGAATTTTTTCTCCCTAATGTACTTCTCCACCCTCTTCTCTAAAAAGGGAATCCCTTCTTTTTCTGAATCTTAACCTTCTACTATTTAAATGTACGCAAGTTAGCCTTTCAAGGCTACTCTTCTTATTCCAATCCTTGTTGGAATTTTTTTTCTGTACTTGTACCAACTCTTCCAACTCACCCCCACCCTCTTATCTGAGCAGGGGATCCCTCTCATATCTAAACTCTAACATTCTATCATCCAAATATGTAAGCAGGCCATACAAGGGTATGCTACCGATTTAAAAATTGTTGCTACCCTGAAAAGAACATCCCTCCAATTTTCGGACCCTAACCTTAGGTACATTACCGTTTGGATATAACATGCCTGTTATAGTGATTTTAATTTTGGTTTTCCCCAGCTATGCCATTGTATGCCGTTGGTTTCTGACATGATACCATTGTTGCACACTAGCTGTTTAAGCCCCCTTCCTCTCCCCTCCTCACAATCCCATGGTGGGAGCAATTAGAACCCTTTTAAAACAGTACTAGAAAAATAAGGAAGACAGATAAGAGCCAAAAGAAGATTTCCCTTAATTTTCACCAAATTTTTACTTTAAAGCCAAAATCCTTTTTGTGTATTTTATCCAATTCATTAACAGGACTCTAAGGGGAGTTAATGCATGTTTTTTTTAAATGTTACCTTTCATAGGATGTGGTTCCGCTTTAATGTACTTCAAAAAGTCTATTGAGCTAGCCAATAAATGGTGCTACTTTAATCTTCAATTTATAACCTTCTATTATGTAAGTGTACAAAACCTAGCCCTTCAAGGTTATCCTTTTTATTCCAGTGCTCTTATTGATATGTTCTTACACCTGAATATACTCAGCATACCAAGTTCCTGGTATGTAATAATGTATATAAAGATTTTACATATTTAATAGAGATAGTGGCAATGATTAGTTATACTTATATGAATTATGGTATGATATATATAAATATATATTTATAAATATATATATAACACTACGGTGTATGCACTTTGATTATTTATGAATTATTTAATTTGATGTAGATGGATATATTAAATATGTACATTTCCCACTTTGTTAGTACATAGATATTATATCAAATATGAAATGTTCTATTGTTGTTTATTGTTGGATGTGGGGTAGCTTATCCACATTTTTATGGGTTTTAATTGATTTTATGGGGGATTTATGTTAATTTAATAATGTTTTTTGTAGATCTCACTCTTTAGTACTGTGGTACATAGCCAATAACATCACTAAATGTGAAGTGGTCCTGGTGCTAAGACTAAATGGGGCCGTGTCAAGGCTCATACAGTAAACATTTTTCTGTCTTTTAACTTCATTAAAGTGGACCAACACCCAGGATTTTCACTATCCTGGGTGTTGGTCCACTTCCGCGGGGCCCCCCAAAGGAGGTGCCCTGCTGTATGAAACCCCCCAGAAAGACCCTAAAATCTTACCTTTTAGGCGACGGACAAGCGACGGATAAGCCGCTGACGCGGCGGCGGCTTATCCGACGCCTAAAAGGTAAGATTTTAGGGGCTTTCTGGGGGATTTCACACACCGGGCCATCCCGATTTCGGATGCCCCATGGGGAGGGAGCTGATCGGCCCGGGAATCTATAAGATCAGGGGTGGGTGTTGGTCCACTTTAAATGCAACTAGACAACTAAAGACTGAAACAGCAAGTGGGACTTGTAAGCCACTACCCCAAATTATCTAAACTGTAACCAAAAAGATATGTCACTCTTTAGTACTGTGGTACATAGCCATTGACGTCTATAAATGTGATGGGGTTCTGGTGCTAAGACTAAATGGGGCCCTGGGTCCATAATGTGAGGGGACAGCACTACTAGTGCCTAGACGTATACAGCCATGGGTTTCGTGTTCTGATGACCACTTCTAAATAGACCATTTGCACGTAGTCATTTATTACTGTTCCTTCTCATCTTAGTATAAACGATTAACATATCTTTAAAATGTATTGATTATTGGAGTAGTACAATTGATTGGCTTTTTTATGTACCTGACGTCCTATGAATTTATACCCCAAGTTGCTGCTGGTAGTGCTAAAGTGTTTTTTGTTATTTTGTTGTTTTGCTGCTAACTGGAAATACCACTGATGTAAAGAAAATTTTAAAGTTTAATATATTGGCCTTGATTCACTAAGAGTTGAAAAAAATTCTCATGGTAGTAAAAAATCAATTAATGAGAAAAAACCCAGAAAATGTTACTGTTACAATGAGAGTCAATGGCACTTTTTTACTACTGAAAAAGAGTATTGAACTTTTTACCTCTTTTTACCTGTAGTGCCATTGACTTTCATTGTCTTCCTATCTGGTAATTCACTAACAGTAATATCCTAAAGGCTCATTAATTGAATTATTTACTACCATGAGAGCTTTTTTTTCAATTCTTTGTGAATCGAGGCCATTGTGTTGTTGCCTGGTTTAATTTCCTTTCTACTTTTTTGTACATTACAGTTTGTATTATTACTTCTGCGTATCCCACTCTTTTATGCGGGCATACACTGCTACCTTGATCCAGCACTCGCCCAGTGTAAGGGGAATGCTTATACAGTATAACGTAGTATAGCCTTGGACCTCGAAACATTGAAATGTAATGCACATATCTCCTCCCTGTGACATCTGGGCTCAATATGAGGTGGTTCCCTGTAATGATTTGAAAAACAGGGTTATATTAATATAGGTGTGTATTTGATAAAATAAACTGATTCTAAATCTGATTCTGAAGTTATTGGCCGGGGTAGACTGCAGACAATTTGCAGCGGGCCTCACTGCTTGGAGGTCAACTGGGCTTCTAATTCTACTTACTCATTCAATCTCATTTTACTAAGGGCAAGCTAAGGCCCAAAATGCATCGAAGGATCCCCGCTGTGGGGCATCTCTTGCATTTTTAAATGTTTGTATTAAAAGTTATGTTTTAAGCCAAGAAGAATCTGGATATTTTACTATCCCTTGTACCTTTCCCAGCTGTACCCCCCCCCCCCAAATAATAAACCCATTCAATGTTCTGCCACAAAGCTATAGCCTCAGAATCATGACTGTGGGGAAGGAGGCATATTCATACTCAGCATTGTAGGGACTGATCATTAGTAGAGATGAGCGAACTTCTTGAAAGTTCGATTCGGGCGATTCGCCGAATTTCCCCAAGAAATTCGGGTTTGCCCGAATCGAACTTTCACAAATCGCTCATCTGAAAAAAAAATGCCGGCATGGTGGGAGCGGGTAGGCCGGCTACGCTGTCAGCGGGCGGCGGAAGCCAGCCCGCTGACAGCGCAGCCGGCCTGCCCGCTCCCACCATGCCGGCATTTGTTTAAAAAGCAAACACTTACCTGCATGGTCGGAGCGTGGAGGCCGGCGCCGCTCTCAGGCGCCCTCTGATGACGCGCCCTCTGATGACGCGTCCTCTGATGACAGCTGAGAGCGGCGCTGGCCTCCACGCTCCGGCGCCGCTCTCAGTTGTCATCAGAGGGCGCGTCATCAGAGGGCGCCTGAGAGTGGCGCCGGCCTCCACGCTCCGACCAGGTAAGTGTTTGCTTTTTAAACAAATGCCGGCATGGTGGGAGCGGGCAGGCCGGCTGCGCTGTCAGCGGGCCGGCTTCCGCCGCCCGCTGACAGCGTAGCCGGCCTGCCCGCTCCCACCATGCCGGCATTTTTTTTTTTTTATTTCAGGGAAAATTCGATCGGCACGAACCAAAAAAAATTCGGGTTCGTGCCGAATCGAATTTTCCCTGAAATTCGGAGCGAATTCCGGTTCGTCCGAACCGGTTCGCTCATCCCTAATCATTAGCAGATGAATAGTACAGAAAGTTTAGGATTTTAATGGATGCTAATGTGGTAGACATTAGCATCCAATAAAATCCTAAACTTTCTGTACTATTCATCTGCCAATGATCAGTCCCTACAATGCTATACAGTAAGTTCAGCTTTGGCACACAATCATTGAACAATAGAGAATCATATTAGAAGGGGGGCTCAGCATGCTTAAGGGGCACCAAATATAACCCCAGGCTATTTTTTGTCTCTGGTACGCCACTGGTTATAAGGCTAGACAATTCATTAGAAAAAGGTTGAAGCACACTGCAATAATACAATAAATTACAGTAGATCAGAAAGTGACTTAGGCCCTTATTCATCAAGCGATAGCGCCAGGTAGTGTCTGACGAGCGCCAGGTAGCGGCAGCTAACGGCGACTACCGACTCAAGTACGCCCGGCGGCGGTCACAATGACGCATTTATCAAGCAAAATGAGGCTAGCGCTGGCGAGAGCGACGGCTAGCACGGCATTCATCATGAAGCCGCCTGGACCGAACAGCGCCGCTGCAAATTCCCTCACAGCGCCAGGTATGAGCTGTCGCTCCCTGGCGATGTCCAATGCTTTTCAATGGAGCAATCTATAATTATTCATAATTAATTGGTATTATTTTTTTTTTTTTTTTTTTTTAATGTCAAAAAATCGGAGACCACTTCTGCAATGTTAGGATTTATTTTTAAGTCAAAAAAAAAATTAAAAAAAATATGTGCAGAATTGATCTAACAGGTCTGAGATTAATGTATTCATATTACAAAATGATTCTAAAAACATGTATAATGTTACATTCAAAAAATATGGTTGTTTAGGGGGTTAAAAACTAGTTAATACACATCGCCGCCAGCGCTCTGGGGTTTAAACAAGGAATGGACAGCGACAGCACATTCGGAGCGTGATTTGTTGATGAATATGAAGCTAGCCGTTCGCTCTGGCCATTCGTTGTCAGGCGCTCACATACAACGCTGGACCTGTGAAACAGCGACCCCCCAGCCCGTATTCAACATTACCGCACACCGACTGAGTCACTGTCATCAAGCTAATGCCGGCCAAGCACAGCGAATACTGGCTGGCGCTGAAAAAATCACGCTACAGTCGCTCATCTGACGCTACCTGGCGCTATTAATGAATCGGCCTCCCAATTGTATAGTAACGAGATTCAGAGGTTCCAAAGTGTGCCCGCCTTCAGCGCATTCCAATGTTTTATATACAAAAGCGGTGGAAGAACAAACACCCATAAACCGGACTATGCAAATAAAGTGAAAATGTAATGCTTGTGCACAAAAATATTTACATCACAATGTATCACAAGACAACCAGAATATGTACAAAGCAAACAGCCAGTATATACCCACTAAAGGGAATAGAGTAAGCCAAAGCAAAATAAGCATAACATTTTTGCATCAAAAAATATTCAAATGTTCATGGGCAAGATAATAGTCCAGGCAAGAATTAGTAAGAATGTCCAAGAAAATTGCCATACATACAGCCAGGAATCATCCCTATTGATCCATTAAATGCATAGTGCAGAAAAGCAGAAACGAGTTTCAAAGTTCCAGTGTTACAAAACGATAGCTTACAGGCTTGAGTCACCAGCTTGAAACATTGTAACACTCTTGATGTTTCGGTGTGAGACCTTTTTCAAGAGACATAATATCCTAAGGTGGTGTATGTAATCATTATATATGATTTGTAAGGTATGGGAGGTGTCTTGAGCATTAGGAAATGGTGCCAAAGTCGACGCTGAACGGTGGCGTCATTCACTGCATTTGCCACTCAAAGGTCCAGTGGCATGCCTGCCATCCAAGACCAGAACCAAGACCGGAAGCGCAGGGCAGGAAGTGATGTGGCAAGAGGAGGTGGGAAACTAACGCGCTATCCAGTGACCACAGCCAACCAAGCAAATAGCTAAAAACCGGAAGAAGAGTAGAGAAGCGGCCCATCCTACATACATGGTGGGCCAATGAAAATGCAGCATAAGCAGGTCATCAGCTTGATGGGAGTCCTGTGTAGTAGATATGTGGGTAAACAGTATAGACAGACCGGAGGAGACCTCCCACTGGAGACCACACTGGAGCCAAGAGCAGGTAATGTATGATTAGGGACACCACCTAAAAAAGGAATAAACAATTAAAATTAAGTGAAGTGTGATTTAAAAACTGATTTTTTGGACATTCTGTTAAGATGCCAGAGTGTCCACTTTGTTACCTATTGCACAGTACCCTGGAGGAATAAGATGGATGAGGCCATAGAAAAAAGTGGCCAAGCTTGGTATTCGTGGAACCAAAGTAGATTAATCTAATTTATAAGGCTAGAGCCAACCAGGTTATTTATCAATGCATACGTTGGGTTTTGTTGGATCTTCACTATACTTGAATAACAGGATTGGATCATCCATCTTGGTTTTCTTCTGGTTTTGAATCGATTGCCAAGATTGAAAGAAAGCCAAAGTTTAAACCAGAACAATAGGATAATTCTTAAATTTCACCCAAAGCAACAATATTTTACAGAAGAAAAAAACAGCTCCGATGGGACGCACTTGTTCATGCCACATCATAAACGTACACGTTTTGTGTCCCCACCTACTGTTTAATTTTCGAACCCCTGCAGAGCAAGAAGCTATTTACTACAAAGGAGATTTTCTTTAATGTCTTCAACAAGCAGGTGTTTCCTGCATATAAAGGGCTCTCACATCTGATGCTGGATTTACTATTAATAAAAATGGTTTCAGTGCATCTGAATGGCCTACTTTCCCCTGTTTATATTATTCTGGGTACAAAGGAAACAGAAGGTCCAGATAAAAACATATACCTGATAATCCAGCTGTTAGCATGGACTTCTGAGCTCTTAAGCGGCTAAAAATAATTTGCTAATGATCACGCGGTACACTAAAATAAACGTTTTGTATTTGACATTCGGCAAAGTCAGGCGTAGAAGATTTTTTTCTGCTATAATCAATTGTAATAGTGTGTGATAAATTTAAAAATGAGGTTGAAAAACAAACCTATGTAGTGGCACAAAGAGTAAATAGCAGTATACAATGTCAATTAGCTGCTTCCAAGGCCACCGCTTCCGGTAAAGGAACACCAGGCTCCAGTGGGGATTTCATTCGGCCATTATACAGGGTGATATTCTTTTATGTTGAATTTTCTTGTGCACT
This sequence comes from Gastrophryne carolinensis, assembly GCA_027917425.1. Taxonomy (NCBI): domain Eukaryota; kingdom Metazoa; phylum Chordata; class Amphibia; order Anura; family Microhylidae; genus Gastrophryne; species Gastrophryne carolinensis. Next base: position 30,436,192 of record CM051244.1, on the reverse strand, counting down.
TTAAAGCGTTTCTCTTTCTGTATTAGGCATTTGCACTTTATATCAGCACTTTAGGTACGCATAGGTGTTTGCACAAACTGTTTTTACATGCACTCTATATATATGAGATGGTTTTCTGAATACTTTGTATTTATTTTGTAAAGATTCTTCATTGGCTGTGCTATGGCACTTTTTGGCCTTGTGATCCCTACTGTTAGGAATGTTTTTAGATACTTGTTGTAAGTCTTTGTCTTTTTAATAAATCCATGATTATGATATGATATGATATGATATAAATGTGTGATCAGTGAAATTACTGGGTTGGTGGTGCCACTGTGGGTCTTCCTTGTGGTTGCTGGGGCCACAAACTGTTATATTGTTTCAAATTGGCTATTTGCTTGGGGCTTCCCACATTGGCACACCCCTTTTGAATTGTGTGTTTTTGATACTTGGGGTGGTGCAGGGTGTTTTTTTCTTGTCCTTTTTAATAGAGATGCTTTCAAGGCCATGGCGTATTGTTGTGCATTAAAAGAGGCATGGAATTGCGCCATAAGAACGTAATATTGCCTCTTTACATGGCACTGGTGTGGCCTTATCTAAAATATGCAATTTAGAATACTAGAATAGAATACTTAGAATACTTTATTTAATCCGCCAAGTAAGTACAATATACATACAAGGAATGCTTTTTGGCAGGCGATAACACCAGGAGAGCTGTAATCAATAACACACAATAACATAGTAGTAAAAGGTATTAGGTACAGTGCAGGTTAATCCTTAAAACTGTCATGAATTAGCCATGATGCAAGGTATAGTTGAGTTCAAGAACCTCTCACACTAGATTTGTTGAGAGCCATAACGGCCAAAGGGAATAAACTGTTTTTGTGCCTAGAGGTTTTAGTTGAGTGAGCCATGAATCTGAACCCAGAGCGTAAGAGTCTGAGGAAGGAATGCCCTGGGTGCGTAGAGTCCTCAGTTATTTTCTTAGCCTTTGAACTGATTCTGCTCATGAATTGATCATCCAGAGAAGGTAAGGGAGATCCAATTATCTACGCAGCTGTCCTGGTTATCCTCTTCAGCCTTATCTTGTCTTTGGTTGTAGCCCCACCGTACCAGACTGTGAATGAGGAGGTCAAGATCAATCCAATGGCAGCATTATAGAAGGTGTTTAAGATCCTCTTAGACATACCGTATCTTTTCAGTTGTCTTGAGAAATATACGAAATTTGGGGGCGGCTCTGGAAACCCCCCACAGGCCCTCAGATGGTCCGCACTCAGCCCACAAAAGCATACAAAAAACTGTGTACTAATATAAAATCTAAATTTATTTATGTGCAAATGAGTCTTAAAAAGGATTAAACATAAATTGACAAGACAAATGACATTTTAAAATACATCAACACAATACCAGAGAAGGGGGAGTTCCCATACAAAAGGCTTTCAATATATATATACATAAATAGACGCCTTCCTATGCTTTTGTGAGTGCGGACCATCTGAGGGCTTGTGGGGAGTTTCCAGAGCCGCCCCCAAATTTTGTTTGTCTGCTGTATTAGACGGGCACAGACGGGTCCAGCACCCCCATTTCTTATGCTATTGGGTTGTGCGTATCTATTCTCAGGATTTTGTCTTAAGAAATATAGTCTTTGTTGGGCCTTCTTTACGATAACGTTGGCTTGCTTGCCCAGGTTGTAGCAAGAACACCTGGCTTTAGGTGCACATGAGACCAACCAGACTGATTACAGATCTGAACAGAGCCAGACTAAACAAGGAAAACATGCATGGACAAATCGCGGAGGTCATCCCAATTGCCGTCCTCCCCTCCAGGTATGGCCAGCTACCGAGCCAGTATTTTAACTTTTCTCCTCCCTCCCCTAGCTAAATTGGACCCAGAGATTGGCCATGTCTGAGGTGTCTGGGCCGCAGGATAGCCCAGATCACCAAGGAGAATGGTAAGAAAACTGGTCTTTAATTGGGGATATTTGTGGCATAAAATTGGTGTTCGGATTTAAAGCAGTTCAGTACCCTGTAGGGTGGGGTGGGATCTCTGCTTTTGTCCGGTTGGGGGCAACCCCCAAACTCAGGCCCCAAAAATGTACCTCTTTCTGGGTCTGAATCCATTGGTGACTGGTCCTAGGCCTATGTGACTGCCAGCAGGCAATTGCTTTGGCCCCACAGGGTAAGTCCACATCCCAGAAGAGGAGTGCAGAAAAGATGAGTTATGGGGTGCATGTTTTAGGGTTGGTGGGAGCTTTGTGTAGGTAGGGCCTAATCAATAGGGAGCCCCCGTCAGGACATTGTCCCCATTGTAAAATCTGGCACTGTATATGGAGGACCTTATTAAGAAAGGCTAAAGGAACTAAATGTATTTAGTCTTGTGTGGCAACATCTATATAAATGTATAAATGGTCTATGCAATTTTAACTGTTAAATACATGTTTTGCCCAGTTTTATAATGCTCATATCACAGAAGTTATCCCTTTTAGGGCAGATGTTGTCCTTTTAAGGCCTTTGGTGCTTTTGAAGCCCTAGATCTTGAACATACAGTTGATGTGTCTACCCTTAGATTTGCTTGAGTTTTATTAAACACTTCAACACAGTATCATATTACTCTCATCAAATCCCGAAAAATGTAATTTACATAAAAATCACCAGCTGGCCTTCCACTGACTTAATAATAGACTCTACTAACACCTTGTGCTTTTGAGAATCTTAAAAAAACACTGATGTGAAAAGCTGGTTGTCTTGTGACGCTCATTTCACATCATAACTAGCAACGAGAAAAGTTAAAGCAGGAAACATCTGTAGTGCAGTTTGAAGCCTTAATAATTTTGTGTAACCTATACGTTTAATACATAGGTCCAAGGAGTGTCATCACCAAGGGTAGTACCAAGGGTACTACAGAGACTGGACAGAAGGCTAGCCACTCATAAACCAGTGGTCAGTGCTCCAAGCATAGAAAAAGGAGTATGGATTAATACACATCACAACAAAGGTTCAGTTGCAATTAAAAAGTATATTGTAACATCATCAGTATATACATTAAGGAACAATATGATCACAATGAAGAAAAGGATACAATATGTAGGCTCAAATTGCAGCCGTATGCCCAATCTCCAGGATCGTAGACCACTTCAAATGAAGCAATTGAGTCACATAGGATATATCTATAACGTACAATGAAGTTATATGAAGATAAAAAATTACCATAGTAGTCTATGAGGGGTTTCTAGGACGTTCCTGAGGAGTGTATCTATAAAGCAACTGACCAGTATGCATATAGTCAAGGAAAATGTAGCATGGAAATGCAACACAACGGATAAATACTAATTTTCTTGGTCAGTAAGAATCAAGCCATGGCGTCATCATACCAGAAAGGCGAAACCAGTAAACAATGGTATAACATGGTAAAATACAGTAATCATGACGTGCATTATAACAAAGAATACAAGCAATTACCAGTAAAGTGTAAACCGCAATCACAAAAAAGGAAGCCCACGTTTCGGAGCACGTGGCCCCTTTGTCAAGTGCTCCAAGCATCACACAAATGGTATCTCCAACTACCGCTGGAGCAATGTAGGGTATGGAAAAATTCAGGTCAAATTGAACAGAAACACTAATTAATACCAACCCCCTACTTCTGTGGGCAAAAAATCCCGACTGACTTGCTGCTCTTATTGATTCTTACCTGTGTACATAAATGCAAAGGCTCCTCGGGGATGGAGACTTCTATGAATATTTGTGTATGCTCTAGATCTTTATTGAGTTCCACAAATGATTATCAAATATCATTAGATGTGAGTGAATCGGCCTGAAATTTCTTTAGATTTTAGGACATTTTAAGATTTACATTTTTGATGAAGTTTGACAACTGAAGCAGGTTTGATTCTGAAAATAAATGATTTGGACTGAAACAGAACTTTATCGAGAGATGTTTTTTTTATCTATATACAAAATTTAGAAGAATATGCAGAAGCCTAACCAGACACATATAGATTAAATTGAATAAATGAACAGAAGATAAATAAATACAAGGGTGCTGACCAAAACAGTGGGGGTCCCACCTCTGAAATGAGCTCCTAGGGGCACAGGAGACTTCCCCAACAAGGAACCCCCAATAGAGAAAGGTTGTACACCAAAAATATTTCCAAAAATTCTAAATAAATTTATTAGCAATAAATAACAACATATATCATTAGGAGACATTAAAAAAACATAAAAGCCACAAAGCCATGGGGAATCCACCCAAAAATGCTCTAGTAACCGTCAATAAAACCAATAAAAAAAGTATGCGGCAATAACCCTGTCAGAGAGCCCCCCCCCCAAAAAAAATGTTTTTATATGCAAACTATGTGATATCCAGTTAATAAATATGTGAATATATATTATATATATTATATATTATAATATGTGAATATATATTATATATATTATAATCAAATATACCACAATGTACAAGGTCAAATCCCAATATCAAAAAGTGCATATGCTGACAGGGCAAAAAGATCCAACAATGGCAAGGACATTTTTTTTTTAATCTAAACTACAGTTGACTGAATTCAATTAAATAAATTCAGACCCAGAGCAAATCTAAGGCAGTTTTGTATGACTCTAATAGATTTTTAAAACTGCCGTAAAGGAATTTTAAACTTGGAGGCTGATTCATTACTAACGCCAGGTATCGGCAGATGAGTGCTGAGAGCGACTGCTAGTATACGTTGTAAGCGGGTATCGGACGCTGTAACAGAGCGCCTCAGTCGCTGTAGTAACCTGACCTGCATTGATGAATGTGATGTATGTTGGGCGCTCTAACACCAGTACAGCGTTGCAGGAAGTGGGAGGTAGCGCCAGCACAGAGCAACCGACTCTCGGCGCTCTACACAAGAAAAGGACACACACAGTGTCGGCGCTCTAAATTTGGTCACTATAGCATAGAGAGCCAGACGCTGTGTGATTAAAGTCTGTTTTTGAACACATATCCACCAGTAACAAAGCAAAAACACATGGAATGACATTGTTGTAATGACAATTCTGCATAAAAAAAAAAAAATTTGGGGAGGCCACGAGAGGTTACACAATTATTTGAGAGAGAAAAAAAAAACAACCAAACAAAAAAAAAAACTGTTTAAAGAGATTAAATGGAACGTCCATTGAAATGTACGGGAAAGCGACAGGTAGCGACAGGTAATACCTGGCGCTCTGGAAGCTAGAGCGCCGGCGCTATACGCCAAGCCCCTTGTAATGATGAATCGTACGCTACATGGCACTGTTAGAGTCGCTCACCAGAATCGTCTTCATAAAAGTGGTTTTGCGTACAGCGCCCAGCGTTCACAGACGCAACCTGTCGCTACGAGGCGCTACCTGCTGCTATCCCTTCATGAATAACCTCCTAAGTTGGCTGATTTGCCAAAGTTGATTAGAACCTGAAACAAATATTGCACTTAGGGTCAGGCTAACTATCCTGAAACGTATCATGAAATATTGGGTCATCCCTAATGTTTTTAAATAGTAAAATTAATGTTGTATGCACATCACCAAGGCTGTATGCTCGACACTTAAAATACATTTTTATTGGTACAGATAAAATAATTAATAACAATAATAATCCAGAAATCCGTGAACAAAAGAAAAAGAATATTTAAATGTGTTTGTGCTTAAACTTAGAAACTATTTTATAGTTGCGTTTTTTATTGTGTTTAATGTTCTGTTTTACAACGCCTGCCATACAATTTTTGTTGTTTTGTTTTTCACATTCTCTTTCTTTACGAGCTGCTGAAAGCATATGAATAACACTTTCCATAAAAACCCAGAAAAATAAGTGATCTGGCAGGATTAAAGCAAAATCGCAGTCATAAAAAGTGTACGCACAAGCTTTGTACTCGGTAGATGGAATACAATTATATAACACAGACAGAGGAGTCGGAGAAAACAGACGACGTGAAAAGCAAAGTGGCATCCAGAGGGCACCTTGAGATGCCAGATTTGCACCATTAACTGTTATTTATCAACAAAGAAAAAGTCTTTGCTGCGAGCACCCATACAATTACACGCGTCTCGGAAAGCTGTGACATTTTACAGCCAAGACAGATGAGGGGGTTTCTTTATTTTATTTACTGTGTTGAAATTAAAGTGAGCTTAGCATCTAGTCTGCCCTCTGCTATAATAATGGCTCTTGTTTAAAGATGATCAAGACAGTGATAAGCATTCTGCCCCATGGCTATAATAGTCTAAAGAGTTTCTTTGCCGGTGTGCATACACGTACTGGCTACTAGAGGGGGTTCCCTCTTTTGTCTAGTTCAGAGATCCTCCAGTCTTCAATATGGGCCTGTCCAGGCACCTCTCGGCGCACAACGCCAGTTTCTATTTACAGAAGAACGACTACCTCGTTTAGTAAGTCCGCATCTCCATTGTTTACAGAAGCGAGGACATCCTGAAAGGGTTAATTGAACCGATTGATTATACTCCGTAAAATTATTTAGGGAGAGTGAAGCAAGCCCCGCACAGCCATATGATTAAGTCCTAACTGACAAAACGCGTCGGGCGGAGCTTGCTCAATCACATCATTTCACGAAAGTTGACGGAGACTGCCTGTGGCCAAGGTAACGGAGAGGAGTTACCGCCATTTTATACTAGATTAACTCTACACAAACGAGTTTTAATTGAAAGGAGATGGCTAATTCTTTCTTCTACTCATGATAAGCGATTCATATGCTGTGAACAAGGATATATTTGGTAAGCAGCGTATCAAAGAGCATGCCAGCCGAGAACCAGTTATAACGGTATTACGCTATGTGTGTTTTTATTGTTTAATTTTACATGGAGATCTAATTAAATTGGAGATATTTTAATTCCTTATGGATTAATCTAATTTTTATTATTGACAAAAACCAATACATAAACTGGACCCAAAGTAACGGGTGGATCTAAAGGCTTCTTATTCCCACATTGATCCGGTACGTAGTGTGTGATACTGGGTGACGGATTAAACACACGGGAAGAGAAGATTTATGAGCACGTTTCGGTGGCCTAGATTGAGATTTTATAGAAGTCCCCGCGGAGATTTGAATAGAGGTGAGGACATGCCTTGTTGCATAGAGGTTTGGCATGCCCCCTCTATTGTACAGAGAGGGGGACTTTTAACTTGGAGGAGATGTTGTTCCCTCATAAATTGGGATCAGGGCTGGACAGCAGGGTGCTCAATCTCATTCAAGACCAGAGACCACTTCAATGAAGTAAAAACAAAAGCGATGTTTATTCCTTGCAAGCTCTACTTGTTGCAGTACAACTTGCGTATCAGCAGTAGCCAGCTTCAGATAAATACTTCTCTCAGTTATCTCCTTGAGTAGATCTGTAGATCTGTAGAGCAGGACACAGCTGGGCCTAATCCCACTTTTGAGATATGTAGGGCAATCAACCTGAGGTTTCTAAGGCTGCCGCTGATCTTCTCCTTCTTTCAGCTTATGTCTGGTGTGATGCAGATCCAGGCTCCTCTATAACTATACTATATCCTTAGGGGGACATTCATTCAAGAACCACACTATAGGGCAGAACTCTTCTTAAATACCATCCCATGTACCCAATGCTACTAGCCATGCGTATCACACGGACTTGACTACATTCTGCACATGCCATGAATGTAATAACTTCTAGGACAGTCAGGCTCTGGCTAGTTTTTGTTTGTCAGGCTTGACTTCAACAACATGTTGCAGTACAACTTGCATATCAGCAGTAGCCCGCTTCAAATAAATATTTCTCTCAGTTATCTCCTTGAGTAGAACTGTAGAGCAGGACACAGCTGGGCCTAATCCCTCTTTTGAGATGTGTAGGGCAATCAACCTAAGGTCTCTAAGGCTGCCACTGATCTTCTCCTCCTTTGAGTTTATGTCTGGTCTGATGGCTCTAACTCTGCAGATTTCAGGCTGCTCTATAACTATACTATACCCTTAGAGGGACTTTCATTCAAGAACCACACTATAGGGCAGAGCTCTTCTTAAATACCATCCCATGTACCCACTGCTACTAGCCATGCATCTCACACGGACTTGGCTACATGCTGTACATGCCGTGAATGTAATAAATTCTAGAACAGTCAGGCTCTGGCTAGTTCTTGTTTGCCAGGCTTGACTTCAACAACATGCTGCAGTACAACTTGCATATCAGCAGTAGCCAGCTTCAGATAAATACTTCTCTCAGTTATCTCCTTGAGTAGATCTGTAGAGCAGGACACAGCTGGGCCTAATCCCACTTTTGAGATGTGTAGGGCAATCAACCTGAGGTCTCTAAGGCTGCCACTGATCTTCTCCTCCTTCCAGCTTATGTCAGGTCTGATGGCTCTCACTCTGCAGATTCCAGGCTCCTCTATAACTAGACTATAGCTTTCCTGCCATAACATATTCCTAGTATTTTGAAGGTCAAAGCCAATTTGGACGTTGTCAATTTTCTCTTTGTAGAATGGAGCAAACTGCTGTGGGTGGCAGGAGGGGGGAGATGGTTGTGTTGAATTGAGTGAATAGTCATTTAGAAATAAAAGAAGAAAAATACTGAGAAATATCAAGAAATAAAGAGACATTATTATGTTGCATAGCTAAATTGCTTGACCAGATTGGAAAGATAGGCCCAAAGGGAATGAAGGATGAACACCATGCAGTATTCCATACTGGAAAATGGTAAGAAGACAATCCTTTGTTTTATGAAATGTCATTGTGTGTATCATTCACCATGCCGGTGACCCCTGGGATTACTGTCAGCTAACTAGATCAAAGACAATTAAGTGGACATGCCCAGTGAAACGTGAAAAGCATTGTGACCACCTCATTTGCTCAGACAATATCCCTGCTTGGTCTAATTAAACCATATGGGGTTCGGATGAGACCCCCCCCTCCAGATCGCCGCAGCCAACTCACCTTATCCCGGTCCCATGGCGCGTTTAAGAGCTGCTCTAACGCCCGCATCCTCCGCTCCCATCTGACGGCCGCTCCTCTCTACCTTCAAGAAACCAGTGCCTCCAGACCCCACAACTGCACTGTACGCTGTTCCTTAATCTGAATCTGCTGAAATTGTTAAGTCTGTAAGTCTCCCTACCTGTTTATCCCTATAGCTTTCATGCCATAACATATTCCTAGCACTTAGATAATGTATGTACCTGGTGAGATAAATCTGATCGAGAAATTAGGTCTAAGGATTAAGGGAGCAAGAAGTCTGGAGGGATTTAAAGATTAAAAAGTGTGATGAGTAAAGGAAGTAAGGCTGAGGATGTTTGGGAGATTGACGTATTTTGAAGGTCAAAGACATTTTGGATGTTGTCAATTTTCTCTTTGAAGAATGGAATGTCCCATGGCACGTCTAAGAGCTGCGGCTCTAACGCCCGCATCCTCTGCTCCCCTCTGACGGCCGTTCCTCTCTACCTTCAAGAAACCAGTGTCTCCAGACCCCACAACTGCACTGTACTCTGTTCCCTTATCAGAATCTGCTGGAATTGTTAATTGTGAGTCTCCCTACCTGTTTATCCTTGTAGCTTTCCTGCCATAACATATTTCTAGTACATATATAATGTATGTACCTGGTGAAATAAATCTGATCGAGAAATAAGGATTAAGGGAGCAGGAGGGCTTTAAAGATTAAGAAGTGTGATGAGTAAGGGAGTAAGGCTAAGGATGTTTGGGAGGCTGACGTATTTTGAAGGTCAAAGCCAATTTGGATGTTGTCAATTTTCCCTTTGAAGAATGGAATGTCTGTCTGGGTGGGAAGCACCTGGCACAAGAAATTTGTCTCATTTCATTCACAGTCTGTGTATCTTTCCCTCTTGTTCTATTACGCTACATTTAACCTTATCTCACACTACTTTTAACTTCCTAAATTAGAACCCTCACCAAGTGGCACATGGAACGGAATTACTCCTGGTGCAAGGAGTAACTACGTTTTCTGTTCTATATTCTCCCACTCGTGATTTCTCTACCTTCTAGAAACCATTGCCTCCAGACCCCACAACTGCACTGTACTCTATTGTGAGTCTCTCTACCTGTCTATCCTTGTAGCTCTCCTGCCATAACATATTCTTAGTACATATATAATGTATGTACCTGGTGAAATAAATCTGATCAAGAAATTTGGTCTAAGGATTAAGGGAGCAGGAAGTCAGGAGGGATTTAAAGATTTAGAAGTGCAATGAGTAAGGGAGTAAGGCTGAGGATGTTTGGGAGGTTGACGTATGTTGAAGGTCAAAGCCAATTTGGATGTTGTCAATTTTCTCTTTGAAAATGTGGGTGGCAGGGGGGGGAGGTGGGGGGTTGTGTTGAATTGTTTGAATAGTCATTTAGAAATAAAAATACACTGAGAAATATCAAGAAATAAAGAGACATTATTATGTTGCATAGCTAAATTACTTGACCAGATTGGAAAGATAGGCCCAAAGGGAATGATGGATGAGCACCATGCAGTATTCCATACTGGTGAGAAGACAATGCTTTGTTTTATGAAATGTCATTGTGTGTATCATTCACCATGTCTGTGACCCCTGGGATTACTGTCAGCTACTGGATGAAAGACAATTAAGTGGACTTGCCCAGTGAAACGTGAGAAGCATTGTGACCACCTCATTTACTCAGACAATATCCCTGCTCAGTCTAATTAAACCATATGGGGATCGGATGAGACTTCACAACTCCGCAACCTTTCTTGCTCAGAAAATGTAGGCCTTTGTACAGAAACAAACCAGTTTTTATACATTCCATCCTCCTATTAATTTTTTTCCTTTAAATTCTATGGAACCCGACACATATTTTGCTATATTTAGAGCTTTTTCATTGAAGGGTTTGTAAAAAAATCGATCGTTCAATGTCTGTTTGATCGAGCAATCTGCAACGTGGGTGTGGGCTGCTTCCAGCAAAGAGAGCAATCACACCAGAACAACCAAACCCCAATTACAACAAGCTGCCACCACCACCGTAACTACACTTTAAACGATTAAACCGGGCCGGTGGAACCCTCCTCAATCACCATCAGATCAAACTCACCTACCTACACACCCCTCTCCACATACAAGCAGGGCACAGGCAATACACACTAATTCCGTCCCACACTTACCCCATGGAGAGTCTGATCAGGTCTGCTGTCGAACGATCAGATATAATCAGCTTGAAATCTGCTGGTTCGCACACAGTCACCATGCAGCACTCCAAGTTAATTGTGAGGCATTCAACCTTGTAACACTATATGATCAGATCCGCTTTCCCAATCATACAAGGGATTAGTTACAATCAATCTTACAGTCTATAGGTAAATACTAGAGATGAGCGAACTTTTGAAAAGTTCGATTCGGCCGATTCGCCGAATTTCACAAAGAAATTCGGGTTCGGCCGAATCGAACTTTTACGAAGTTCCCCATCAAAAATGCCGGCATGGTGGGAGCGGGCCGGCCGGTTCCGCTGTCAGCGGGCCGGCCGGCGGGCCGGTAAAGCCGGCCGGCGGGCCGGTAAAGCCGGCCGGCCCGCTCCCACCATGCCGGCATTTAAAAAAAAAAAAAAAAGCATTTTTGCCGGCATGGTGGGAGCGGGCCGGCCGGTTCCGCGCTGACAGCGGAACCGGGCGGCGGGCCGGTAAAGCCGGCCGGCCCGCTCCCACCATGCCGGCATTTAAAAAACAAATAAAAAAAAAAAAGCATTTTTGCCGGCATGGTGGGAGCGGGCCGGCCGGTTCCGTGCTGACAGCGGAACCGGCCGGCCCGCTCCGCTATCAGCGGAACCGGCCGGGCCGCTCCCACCATGCCGGCATTTAAAAAAAAAGCAAACACTTACCTGCAGGTCCGGAGCGTGGAGGCCGGCGCCGCTCTCAGCTGTCATCTGAGGGCGCGTCATCAGAGGGCGCCTCTGATGACGCGCCCTCAGATGACAGCTGAGAGCGGCGCCGGCCTCCACGCTCCGGACCTGCAGGTAAGTGTTTGCTTTTTTTAAAAATGCCGGCATGGTGGGAGCGGGCCGGCCGGTTCCGCTGACAGCGGAGCGGGCCGGCCGGTTCCGCTGTCAGCGCGGAACCGGCCGGCCCGCTCCCACCATGCCGGCAAAAATGCTTTTTTTTTTGTTTGTTTGTTTTTTAAATGCCGGCATGGTGGGAGCGGGCCGGCCGGTTCCCACCATTCCGGCATTTTTTTTTTTTTTAATTTCAGGAAAAATTCGATCGGCACGAACCACAAAATATTCGGGTTCGTGCCGAATCGAATATTTCCTGAAATTCGGATCGAATCCGGGTTCGTCCGGATCGATTCGCTCATCCCTAGTAAATACATTTACGAGCAGTCATACAATCTTCAGAAACCAGGGTAGTATTTAGAGCTTCAAGTAAACCACGTTACATGATTTCTAATAGCCAAAAAGGTAGGCCCGTGCAAAAATGGAAATTTTAAAATTTTACTAAAAAATAAAAAGACAAAAATGCAAATAATAAACAAAAAAAGACAATAAACAAACGTGCAGAAAAACAGTTAGAAAATAAAAGGGGAGAAAACACTGAAAATCCTATACCTCATAAAGGGATACTAAGTCTTCAGCTTCCGAGGGTTGAAGGAGCAGTGGGTCAGACACACCACGATCACGGATCGGACCCTCTGTTTGTGACCAAGAAAACAATTTCTCGCCCTGGATTTATGCTAGGTTCCAGGGGGCTGGAAGACAGATGCCATGCCCCCTGGGTGGGTGCTGGGGGACAAATTATTTGTAGTTACCTTTTTAGTAAATCTATTCTCTAAGCAGCACTTCCCCCACCTTTCCTTATCAGTGGTTGTAACTGTTACTGATAAGGAATTTATGGACCTGTGCTCAGGAAGTTTTTGAAGAATGTTGTTTATTTTGTTAAGGGATGTTTGTAGGAATGCTGGGATGCGACAGAGGAGGAAGTATGACATAAATTAGTACATTGGATGTCACAGGGTTTCTCTAGGTTGTAAAGGAAAAAACTTATTCCCATTCCCCCCTTGGTACATGATGCAGAGCTACATATCCAGAGCTAACCAGAGCTCTTCTTGCCTCTATACTAGCATTCCAGAAGTGCTTCCCTCTGCTGGATGAGCATTCCCAGAAGGGCCACGATAAAGAACGAAGAAGAAAATTTAAAAAACACTGGGAGGCCCCCTCTTATTGATTCATACAGGCACTGCCCCTATCACAATGAAGGGCGCCCAGCTAACCTAAATCCAACACTGATAAAACACAAACTATCACAATTGGTTAAATGCTGGGCTGGCCATTAATGTACGGGCAATATAGCCAAAAGACACATTTTATTATCAAAAATTATGGCACCAAACAGATACATGTATGAAAAGACCAGGGCACATACATAAATGTAAAAACCGCAATTGCATGTTAAAATACAAATACATTAAACTAAGGGCCCCTGCCAGATCGACCTGGACTCCATGCACACACCCGCATTCACCTCGCACACACAGAAAAAATGCTGGCCAGCAAAAATCATAGGGACAACACTGTATCCTCTCTTGGAACCTGAAGGATTGTACAATTGTAAATCAGCACTTGACTTTTCCTCTCCACCGGGACTAAGCTGATGTCCACTATAGAAAAGTCCAGGAGCCTACGCCTGGGTGCTGTAATACTGGTTGCAACCAGGACTCATCACAGGGACCACGTGAATTCCAGCCAAATTGCTTCAGCTCATCTGCTGAGCCACAGTATACTGACACATATATGGGATGATTCAGCTTTAATGCTCACATTCACAGCACAGTTGAAATATCAGCACTGCGTAGAAAGCAGGCATATAGGCATCAGCCTTCCAAAGTAGGTGACAGGTTCAGTGTGCATACAGCACAGTCACTCCTGGGCGCTCCAAACTTAGCCCAGAGTGTGTATATAAGGGGAGATGCAACGACCCGTCACCCCTGCATCTTGCGGCGATATTTGCCAGTGATCTCACCCCTCCCGCGTATCACCAGGAAGTCCAAGCAGCCAGTGTGTCAGGTTTACAGGTTACTTTCCAGCGCGACCATCCAGCGTGAGCAGGTGTGCGTGGTGGGCATGGTCAGGGGCCCTGGGGTGAGATCACTGGCAAATATCGCCGCAAGATGCAGGGGTGACGGGTCGTTTCATCTCCCCTTATATACACACTCTGGGCTGAGTTTGGAGCGCCCAGGAGTGACTGTGCTGTATGCACACTGAACCTGTCACCTACTTTGGAAGGCTAATGCCTATATGCCTGCTTTCTACACAGTGCTGATATTCCAACTGTGCTGTGAATGTGAGCATTAAAGCTGAATCATCCCATATATGTGTCAGTATACTGTGGCTCAGCAGATGAGCTGAAGCAATTTGGCTGGAATTCACGTGGTCCCTGTGATGAGTCCTGGTTGCAACCAGTATTACAGCACCCAGGCGTAGGCTCCTGGACTTTTCTATAGTGGACATCAGCTTAGTTCCGGTGGAGAGGAAAAGTCAAGTGCTGATTTACAATTGTACAATCCTTCAGGTTCCAAGAGAGGATACAGTGTTGTCCCTATGATTTTTGCTGGCCAGCATTTTTTCTGTGTGTGCGAGGTGAATGCGGGTGTGTGCATGGAGTCCAGGTCGATCTGGCAGGGGCCCTTAGTTTAATGTATTTGTATTTTAACATGCAATTGCGTTTTTTACATTTATGTATGTGCCCTGGTCTTTTCATACATGTATCTGTTTGGTGCCATCATTTTTGATAATAAAATGTGTCTTTTGGCTATATTGCCCATGATAAAGAACACCTATCAGTAAATGTCTTTGAAAAGTAAATGATATTAGAGGATAGGCTAAAAAAAGAAATATTTGACTTACCGATATACTTCCCATCTGTATTTTCCCCCTCTTTAAATTTGCATCAGCAGAAAGTGATGAATGTCAGCAAAGCTGTGTTGATCATTCTAAGTAATGGGGTAATGGGGGGCTGCCTGTGTCTGTTCCCGAAGTATTTAAGTACAGTTCTGTGTCTTCAGACACACAAATCACAAGCTTTGAACCATCATATGTTTAAATTTGGTGCCTGTAATTTCCTAAACACCTGTCACAGCTATGCACAGTTTGCGTGTCATGAAATGACTGAGAAGTATAATGAGAAACTGAGATATAATGAGACGTGGAGGCTGATTCACTACTAGCGCCAGGTATCGGCAAATGAGCGTCTGTATAGCGACGCTTAGAGCGACCGCTAGCAGACGCTGTAAGCGGGTATCGGGCGCTGTAACAGGGCACCTCAGTCGCTCTAGTAACCTGGCCGGCATTGATGAATGTGATGTGTATTGGGTGCTCTAACAACAGTACAGCACTGCAGCGAGCGACAGGTAGCACCAGCTGAGTGCGTCCTGCACTCGCCGCTCCACACCATATCTAACAAAACACTAGACACACAGAGAAGAGAAGAAAACCACAAGCTTGGCGGGAGTTTTATTCAGTTCAGGTGTATAAGTGACCCCCTCCTCTCATTAGCCTATGCGTTTATATGGATTTTTAATATAACACAATTTTGCCTCAATGCGCCAATCCCCCACAGTTCTAGACTGAAAAAGCGGATGATGTATTATATTCTATCAGGGGCAAAGCTGGTGATAGCTAGGACTTGGAGGTCCCCCACCTTGAGCTTCAACGCCTTTAAAAACAAGGCATTATGGCCATGGAAAAAATGTCCGCCATTCATCATGGAACTTTGGAGCTGTTCAGGGAGGTGTGGAATCCTTGGGTTCGGAATTTTCTGCCTACAGATTTTGATGTAAACTTAATGAGCATCTGATCCTTCCTCAACCCCTTCCTTTACCCCCCCCCCCTTACGTCCTTCCCCCCTTCATAGGGGTTGTTATTTTTAATATTATTTATTAAATATTATATATAAAATATAATATTATATATTATTATTATATTATACAATATTATATATAAAATATATTATTTGTAATATTATTATTTAATAAATTAATTTATTTGAATTGAATTTCTTTAGTAACTCTTGAATTTTGTTCGAGCTTCTGATTGTGACTTATATTGTCTGCAATTTTTAAATTCTGTGTATGAACAGTATTATGCTTATAGAACAATGTTCTGAATATACACAATAAAAAAATTGATAAAGAATATTAAACAATTTTGCGATAGTGCTCCGTTAAGGTCTGCCATTGGACTGATGTATCTGAAACCAAACCCACAAAGTTTTACTTTGACTTCCACTTTATAATAATAGCACATTTAACTTGGGATTTGGACGCCAATACTTTTGCAGATTTTGAGCCATATCCTGAAAAATTAAACAAAATTGGTCAACATATGTTTTCTGGGAAAGTGTGACTATGGAAGCGGTTGCAAGAATTAAAACTTTTGTGAAATGTAGTACTTTTCAAGGTTTTGTTCTTCCTTTAGCACATTGGTGGAATGTTGTTGCAGTCTGGTGGTCACAGCAGAGATTGCTGTGATTAGTTCAACAGATGTACTTCCACTGCCTTGCATGGACTGATTTCCTTAGTGACAGATGAGACTTGTGGCTCACAGTCCCTGCTGTAATTTGCTTTACACTGACTCAGTATCTTTTTTTTTTTTTCATCTACTTGTTAATTGAGTTTCTAAATGGTTCATCTTTCCTGTAATGAGAGTAATGTGCACTGAATTTTCTTGGCACAGCTGTTACTGTCTTCACTTCTGCTTCGTATTACGTACAGTTAACTTTTTTTGACTTTGGTTGCCAGTCTCTGTCAAGCAACAAAAAAAACAAAGAAATAAACGTATAAAATGATCAGCCAATGAGTATTTGCTACCTAACACACACCCACAACCACACACACACACACACACACACACACACACACACACACACACACACACACATTAGTTGTCAGGCCGGAGAGTTCTCCAATATGAACTCTCCGCCAGGGGAGCATAGTCTTTGGCCAGAGCAAAGACACGACAAAGAAAATGTTCTAACAAGGGTTTTATTATAAAAGGCTAACTAACGAAATAACTAATAACGAAAACAACAGAGACCCTAAGGTGTTGGTGCACTCACCCAAGGGCATAGGACTGAGGCCAGAAGACTCCAGTAGGTACAGGTACAGACTCAGGTTCAGATACAAACTCAGGTTCAAGTTCCGATTCAGAGCGCCAGCATGAACAGCCACAACAGATTCCAAACAAAGCACACAAAACAAAATCCTGCTGCCCCAGGTGGAGGGCCGATCCACTTAAATATCCCTCACACCAGGTGCAGCAGAAGATGGGGAGGGAGAGCAGCCAGGGCTCTGCTGACACTTGCTGGTGGCTGTTGGAACTGCAGACGGGATGATAAATAATGCCAGCCACCAGTCGGGCATCAGCTGAACCCGGGGTTCTTATATTAGTGCATTCCCGAAGGTGAGTTTATGGGCGACCAGCAACCATACCCCCACTATCCCTCTAACATGGTGCGTGCCCGCACCAGGCATTTGTAAATGGCCATTGTGGGCATGCTACCTCTTAGAGGGTAGCTGGAGATGCGACCACCAGCTCTCGCTTGCATTAGACAAAGGCTTAGACGAGCTGACATGAGAGGATCCGAGCATGCTGGTTGGACAAGAGGCTGCACATGCAACACAGCGCAGAGGAAGGGTGAGTGCAATCGGGTGACCTGGGAGGTTTCACACAGCAGGGTATCCCCGATTGGGGGGCCCCGGGGGCAAGGACCAAATCCCAGGATAGTCAGAATCCTGGATTTTGGTCCACTTTAAAACTAAAATGCACATAAATAGTTTGCATCAACTCTTTGAGCAGCTTTGTACTCATTTAGCAAATCAGGGTTGGGTAAAGTATAGATGATTCAGATCAAGTTGATAGGCCGCCAGTAGTACTTGTACCATTGTTTAGAAATCCCAGCCTTAGATAATATTATTTTGGGGTATTAATATTATCTCTAGTTTAGCATTGGCTGGTATAGCCTGATTAAACCACTGGGAAAACAATTTCTGTTGGGTATAGGTAACCCAACTGTCTAATGAACGCCTTTGGGGTTGACCCCGCCAAATATAATCAATATCTGTACACAATTATTAAAATTTAACAACAAAAATAATTTCCATAAAATACTGCATCACTTTTTACATGTTATAATTCATTTCCATCACATAATTCATCAGCTTCCAGTCTCATTGTACTAATACACTATTAAATTATTGTCACTGTCGGATACAGTTCCTATTAGTTGTAGTAAAATTGGGTGTTAGCGTACCAGTTTCGCCCTACTAGACTTCCTCTGCGCAAAATGTTATACCCATGCTTGAGGAAAAAAATCATCTGCTTGATATAGGAAACTCATAGGAGGAGGAAAGTTAATAAAGAAGAAAAAAAAAAAAACCTGGTTTTAAAATCAGTAGTATCTGGGTTTGAACATACACATACGGTTATTGCCGGTTATTGCAGTAACCGTGGTTACACGGAGAATACCGTGTAACCATACACATTTTATTTATCTATTTTTTTATGGGTATCTGTCATCTGGCTTATCACCATTCTATTCACCCACCATCATTTCACATATAGGTGGAGAGAGAATGCATATTCAAGACGAAAAGAACGATCCCCATTATCTAAAGAAAAACAATGTTTTATTCTTTATATATGTATGTCCTACTTATCCCACTACAGGCAAAGATCAACATTGTGAATGGAAATCTAAAAAGTGACACAGAGTGAATCAGAGTAAATAGACGTACATATTGAATATTCAGTGACAATCCAGGGGGAAAACTCAGAAAAGATCCTCTTATGTGCCGCTATAATAGCAATTGATTCACTGTTGTTGGGTTATGCCCTCTGGCGAACGGTCTCCTATTGTTGGTCAGGCGTGGGGGTTTCTTTTAAGTGCTCCAAAAGAGCTCCGTTTTCCGCGGACCTAGAACTCCCCGGGAAAGGGAAACAGTGACATTACGTCCGGAAAGCATGGAGCGCACATGCACTCTACGCACCCCTAGGAAGCTGTCACTAAAAGGGAGGAACCAACCACTCCTCCGCCCAATGGGGAAACGCAGCAGGGAGAGGAGACAAAGCTGGCCAATGCTCCGGTTTGGGCACCATGGCGCTGCACGGGCCTATGGATGGGTCATCCCCTGATTTAACCACTACCACTAAACCACTACACCAAAGTTGCATGATCTGTTAATTTATCACCACTAACTTACCTCTATAAATGAGCTGATCTTGCCTTGATTTAGCTAGAATACTGTTTGATGAATTCGACAAACTTTTTGGAAATCAGATTTCTGTATTTACTTGTTTTGTTGTAGTTAATTTAGTTGCTCATTTGCAATCTAGGAGATAAATGGAACAGAAATAAGTTTACTTCTGCCTACACAGGGACCCTGCAATTGTGCCCTGTCACATTTAGTTATACATCTGGTGTGTGTTGCCGTATTATCTATATTTTGCTCCACTTCCTGTCTCAGTGGTTAGTGGTTCACCGGCATAGGAACATAATAGCTTGTGCTGGGGCTATTGGTCCTAAAGATTATTAAAATTAAATTCTGTCCCCAGGCCAAACAATAGGTGAGGAAAAGAGGCAGTCAATAAAGCTCCCCCCTCCTCCTCTTCAACCCCCCCCCCGCCACAGCATCTTCATTTGGGGTGTGTTTCCACCAGAAAATGTGGCTGTAATTTGGCTTTACAACATACCAAGTTTATGCTTTTGTACAATATATTTTCTACAATACCACCAACGGCCAATGGGGAACTCTGTTGGTTGTATGCTATGCTAAATTTTCCGACCTATATACCCCTTTCAGTGCCAAGCACGTAGAGTCTATTTGCCTGACTCTCCCCCCCCCCCACTACAGTAAAAATAAAGAAAAAAAACACTCACCTGACACCTCATTCGATACGGCCGGGTCTCCTTTTTATCCGGGGGGGGGGGGCTTCGATCCCCCATCCAGGCCCCTCTGGCTGCAGCGGAGTGCCCGGGTCCCCCCCCCCCCCCCCGCTTCAGCAGCCGCCAGCGTTACATGTAAAAAAAAAAAATCACCATTCGAGCATCATCCCGGGTGTTCAGCTCTTAGATGCGGTGATTGCTGGGCAGAGGAGGAGAGAGCAGGAGATCCTCCTCCCCCTCCAGGAAACAAAGTTTTGAGCATTTTTCCACTATTTAATTGAATACATTCTGAGTTTGTATTTATTGTGACTCCTAGGCCTCGATTCAATAAAAGTTGAAAAAAATCCCCATGGTAGGAAACTTAGAACTTAGCA
The DNA here is from genome assembly GCA_027917425.1 of Gastrophryne carolinensis. Lineage (NCBI taxonomy): Eukaryota > Metazoa > Chordata > Amphibia > Anura > Microhylidae > Gastrophryne > Gastrophryne carolinensis. Next base: position 30,415,995 of record CM051244.1, on the reverse strand, counting down.
CTTACCCTTAGAATTTCACTACGGCTGTATCACCAGCTAGGAAGACAATGGAAGGTAATGGCACTGATTTTCTCCTTAGAAAAGTAGTGTACTTTTTTTTCCTTTTTACTCTGTAATAAAAAGGGCCATTGACTTTCATTGACTTCCTAGTTAGTGATTCAGCAAAAGTGACATTCTCATGTTTTTTTATCACTTTTTCTCAGTTTATTCAAGGGAATTGTTTACTACCATGAGGATTTTTTGTAAAATTTTACTGTATCAAGTCCCTGATGTGCACAAATTGTATTCAGAAATGTATGCTAGCCAAAAAGAATAAAAAAGAAAGCAGATACTTAGCTTTTCTCCATAACAATAGCTGCCCCTTGGTCCAGTTTTTCAAAACATACCTGTCTTGAACATGCCTATTTTGAAAATTGGCCCTTGTGAAATTATAGCATGTCAGAACCCTGTGTGATATATCAAGCTCACAGTAAGAGCCAGTGCAGTGTGTAATGCTTGAGTATATACCGTATTTTTTTGCCCTATATGGTGCATCTGTCCATAAGACAGAAAATTAGAAGAAAAATTCCAAACCAAAAACTGTGCTCAAACACCCCCCTCCCATTTCCCATAGGCAGTGTGTCATTCCCCATCTCATTCCCCATAGGCAGTGTGGCATTCCCTCCTCCCATTTCTCATAAGCAGTATGGCATTCCCCATCCCATTCCCCATAGGTAGTGTGGCATTTCCCCCTCCCATTCCCCATAGGCAGTGTGGCATTTCCCCCTCCCATTCCCCATAGGCAGTGTGGCATTCCCTCCTAACATTTCCCATAGGCAGTGTGGCATTCCCCCCTCCCATGTCCCATAGGCAGTATGGCATTCCCTCCTCCCATTTCCCATAGGCAGTGTGTCATTCCCCCCTTCCATTTCCCATAGGCAGTATGGCATTCCCCATCTCATTCCCCATATAGGAAGTGTGGCATTCCCTCCTCCCATTTCCCATAGGCAGTGTGTCATTCCCTCATCCCATTCCCCTTAGGCAGTGTTGCATTCCCCCACTTATTCCCATAGGCAGTGTGACATTCCTCCTCTCCCATTCCCATAGGCAGTGTGGCCTTCCCCCTCCAATTTTCCATAGGCAGTGTGGCATTCCCCCATTTCCTATAGGCAGTGTGACATTCCCCCTCCCATTCCCAAATGCAGTGTGGGATCCCCCTCCCATTTCCCATAGGCAATGTAGCATTCCCTCCTCCCATCGCCATGGGTAAAAAAAATAAACAAAACAAAGTAAACCCACGTATACATTACTCCTGCACTGCTGGACGGGTCACCGGAGACCAGGAGATGGAGGTGCAGCATGCGGGCAGGTAACTGATCCTAAGCCCGATGTCCATGCTGTTGGCACTGCCCCCACCGGTCACGATCCTTGCTGTCCCCGCCACTGCTTCTTCTCCAGCGGCATTTAGTGGGGGAGGTCATGTCAAGTCCCCCTCTTGCTGGCAGGGGACTTGACAGCCCCTCCTGCCCTTTGATAGGGGTATAGGGGTTTCAAGGATCCCTTGCCAGTTCACAAAGATTTAAGTGGCAAAAAACACAAACACAGAGGAAAATTCTTTTTACTACTTATTGCCTTCCATCGCCGAACACTGATGTTCCACAGCATCCATCGCTGGTCACTGACAGTTGGAAGTGATAGACAGAAGCTTGAAGCAGGGTAGATCCTCTGCCCCGCTAATGACTTCTGGTGAACACTCTGGCTCTGACTCTCACTACCGCTGCCTTTTATATCAGCGAGTTAGATGACGCCATCTCGAATGGCCATATTGCTCCCTGGCTGTGCTGTATCACCCCTTGGTGCTTTCCAGTGATGATATATTCCATTTAGAATTGTGGTTTAGCCTTATCAGTTATAATAACTGCAATCAATCTGAAAGCAATACAACTAAAATGCCATTATTTGGCAGCTTAGCTGCTACTCGAATGAATTCACATATGGCTGCCATTCTGCTTACTGTTAGTTTTTTTATGAATATTGAGCAAAGGCTTTAGTTAAAAAGAAAAACCCACAGGCGGTTTTGGGGCACTGGGCTGGAGATAGAAAGTGAAGAACTAAACTTCCTTTCTGGGTAGCATCACTTTAAAAGTTGGCCTAGTGATGGGAATTGATTGCAAAATCAATCCACCACTTTACTTTACTTTACGCATGACAAGCAGATTCAGTGCGACCTTTAAGATTTCAGCTCCTGAGTTGGACAAGTACATAAGATAATATGGTGCAGTGACCTACTCAGGAAATAGAAGGCATGGAAGCAGGTTAAGGATTGCAATTGACCATAAAAACAATTTAGCACAATATTATGGTAGCAAAGGGCTCATCATGATGTAGGTGGCCACACGTGGAGGCTGATTCACTACTAGCGCCAGGTATTGCCAGATCAGCTTCTGTATAGCAGCGCTTAGAGCGACCGCTAGTAGACTCTGTAAGCTGGTATCGGGCGCTGTAACAGAGCATCTCAATCGCTCTAGTAACCTGGCCAGCATTGATGAATGTGATGTGTGTTGAGCACTGAAACAACAGTATAACGCTGCAGCGAGCTACACAACTAATGAAGCCCCATTAAAATGTATGGGAGAACGCTAGAGAGCGACAGGTACTACATGGTGCTCTGGAACCTAGAGCGCCGGCGCTACACGATGAGCCGCCTGTATTAATACATGTGACACTGAGGCGCTCAACAGATTCGCTTTCTTAAATGTGGTTTTGCGTACAGCGCCCGGCGTTCACCGGACACTGCCTGACTCTACGAGGCGCTACCTTGCGCTATTCTTTCTTAAATAACCCCCTTAGACTTGCAACAGAAAACACCATTGTGTAAAGTTGATCTGCTACCACTAGGAATGAGCAAATTGATTAGAATAGAATCAAGTTTGTTTCTTAAAAATTCTGGTACAAAATTCTGGTACAAAAAAAAACAATTAGGGCTTATTTTTTGACTAAGCTGCCCAAATCAGTTCAAAACTTAAGCAGATTAGAAAGGATCTGTAAATTCTCATGGTCAGATTATGCCGATGATGATACTATGTCCTTGATTCACAAAGAGTTCAAAAATTCAATTAATGAGAAAAAAGCCTGAGAACTTCACTGTCAGTGAATCACCAGATAGGAAGACAATGAAAGTCAATGGCACTTTTTTGCTCCTGAAAAAAGTATTTAACTTTTTACCCCTTTTACCTGTAGTAAAAAGTGCCCTATCTGGTGATTCACTAACAGTGAAATTCTCAGGCTTTTTTCTCATGAATTGAATCTTTTACTGCCATGAGAGTTTTTTCAACTCTTTGTGAATCGAGGCGTATGGAAGAAAACAATTGCCAGTCAATAGGTTTGAATAGGCTCAAACCCAAAACCAATTTTAAGATTATATTAATAAAGCTCAAAACAAAGCAAATCTCCTAAGCTTCACTAACCATGCATCTCAGGACATATTCAGCCAACAGGAAAACGTAAGGGAAAGGGGACACATCAGTAATTAGTTTTGGCCAGCCGGTAGCATGCAGGAAGGATTATTTGTAATGTAACCATGAAAAAGAAAAGCTTTACACATTGTCACCATAAAACCAAAAGTAATTTGCTTCTGCCAAATATGAATTATGAATCATCCTGGCACAAGGACCAGCCATCCTTTGCTCTTAGATTGGAGTGTTGTAGCTTTCCAGCGTGACTTGTCATTTCAATTTTGGCTTTGTTGGTACTTTCCTGCTCAGCGATCCTTGTCATTACCTCTCCAGCTGTTTTCTGTCCACAAATCATGCTGAGCAGGCATGTCGGCTAAATAGAAATATATCTCTTGACAGTTGTACCGGTATTTGCAAAAGGAGGAGTCGAAAAATAAGTGAGAAAACCAAAAATGATGTACAAAATGAATAGATTTGAATGTATTGCATTAGGATCAGTTAATAGTGGATGAAGAGATCATAATTGTTTATGGAATTCCTGGGGCCTGGGAAACCAATCTATACCCTAGTCTTAAAGTGGACCAACACCCAGGATTTTGACTATCCTGGGTCTTGGTCCACTTCGGTGGGGCACCCCCGATCGGGGTGCCCCGCTGTGTGAAACCCCCCCCAAACACCCGAAAAACTCACCTCTTCCCGCTCCCAGCGCCGATGGACAAGCATTCTGACAGTCGCGGACAAGCGGCTCCACCGCCGCCGCCTCCCGCACGTCCCTCTTGACGCGCGCGCCCGCGCCGGCCATTCACATACGGCCGGCGCGGGCGCGCGCACGCCTAGAGGGGCACGAGGGAAGATAAGGTAAGGGGGTTTGGGGTGTTTGGGGGGGTTTCGTCCCGCGGGACATCCCGATCTCGGATGTCCCGCGGGGAGGGAGGTGATCGGCCCGGGAATCTTATAGATTCCCGGGCCGATCACCCGAGGGTGATGGTCCACTTTAAAGGAGCCACAGCACTCAACCCTATTAGCTTGCGGACCAACCTAAAATCTGTCTCTAAATCTGGTTAAAAGCAGAGGACTCGGTCACACACATCTGCAGAAGTAGCTTAAGCTGCACCACCAAGGTGCCTCTGTGAAGTGTCGTCCTAACTCTAATCTCTGAGAGCCCCATTTGGGACATACAATGCAATAGATAAATTGGGAGCAGGCTTACCTGAGGTTGCCCTATAACAGTGATACTCAACTGGCGGACCAGGGTCCAAATGTGGACCTCTGCATCAGATTTCTGGACCCCTGTCCCAATAGCCCTGAATTCAGTTGCTTCTGTGTTACCATGCTCAGTGCTGCCCCCTTGATGGGTGATGTAGTGCATAGTCTCCCTGCCAGTGTCATGGCTCCCTGGCATCTAGCGTTGCAATATGAAGTACTGCAGGGGAGGGAAGTGGCATTGCAAGGTACACACAAACTTTGTTTTTCAGTCTCAAGGCCCCATCCAATCCTTTCCACCTGCCCCAGCTCAACCTCATCCATTCCTGTCCCTCCAGCTTTGCCCCATCCAGCCCAGTCTCTCTGCCCTATACATTAGTTTCCTCCCCCATCTTTGCCCATCCAATCCCTGTCCCTTTAGCTTTACCTCATCAAAGTCTTTCTTCCCCACCTCATCCAGTCTCTCTGCCCCAACAATTCCTGTCCTCCCAGTTTGCCCATTCAGTCCCTGGCCTCCCAGCTTTGCCAATCAATTACTCTTTCTTCCAGCTCTAGCCATCTACCCCCCCCAGTGTGCTGATTTCTAACTATACACCCCAGCGACAGCCCCTTTCCTGGACCTTCACCTCTCACCGCATGCCTTTAATTGGACCTTTACAAGAAGTGGTTGAGTACCCCTGCCCTATAACCTCGAGTGCAGCCCATGGGGTGGACCTCGCAGTACAGCCTAGACCCCACACACCTTGTGCCTGCACAAATTCAAAAGAAACAAAGGAGGGGTGGCAGCCGCCCAGACCATTTTATAACTAACCAGGGAGGTGCACGCTAGCAGGGAAATTAGGATACAAAAGTCTTAAAGGAGCCACAGCACTCAACTCTATATACCAATCTATACCCTAGTGACACTTGAGATAAATTAATGAGCATAAGGGTTTACAGGTTTGGATTAACCAAATTACACAACTGTCAGCTGTTGTTAACAAGTATATGTTTTAATAGTGGTGATGTGAATACAGGTTAAGGTTAAATGTATCTTAAATTTAGCTTGAATTGAGAGGAGGAAGCCGGCTTCTTTCGATCTAAAAATATATTATTTGGCCAAAGGGCATATGCATCTGCTTCCCCTTCTGCTTCCTTCTCAAGTAGTCAGCACAGCCTATGCACCACCAATTTGAGCACCACTATGGGGAAGGTGCTAAAACTCATCTGCCTGAGCAAAAGACTTCATACCGCCCAAGAGCTGTGGACCAGCATTCGGGAGCAGACAGATGAGCTGCCACTGCACCTGAAACCTGAAGGTGGCACTAAGTGCAGCTCACAGGTGTCAATGGAGTATGGCTGGAGGGAGGAGGAAAAGGAGACACCTGACAGACACCTTAGGACAGGTTCTCCTTCACTCATGGCAGCCTGGCTCACATGAGCCACTACATGCTCCGGTGCCTGTGCAACAACTGCAGAGTTGCCCGCGTAGTCACCAGTGTCGATTATTGGGTCGCCACCCTGCTGGATCCCCGCTATAGGGACAACATAACCTCCTTGCTACCAACACTGGCGCGGGATCGCAAAATGAGAGAGTACAGACACACTCTGGTGGACACACTATTGGCGGCGTTCCCAGCTGAATTGGAGGGCATAGTGGTGGCCCAAGGCCGAGGAGGAGCAGCAAGTCGGCAACACAACACGGGCACCAGCACCACTTCACAGGGGAGGGTGAGCATGGCCACAATGTAAAACAACATATTCCATTGTCAAATACTCCCTGTAGTACAAGCAGGCAGACTTTGACTAGCATAATAAATGACTACCTGTCCACACGTCACCTGGTACTGAGCGATGGGTCCTCCCCATTCAATTTCTGGGTCGTTAAACTGGACCCGTGATCAGAGCTTGCCCTCTATGCCTTGGAGTTGCTGGCCTGCTCTGTGTCAAGTGTCCAGACAGAACGTGTTTTCAGCACCACAGAGGGTGTCACCACCAACAGGAGGATCTGCCTATACACAGCCAATGTGGACATCCTTACATTCATTAAGGTGAACCAGGCATGGATCCCATGGGACTTGGCTGTGCCAGCACCTGAGTGAGTGGTTTGCTACCTCCTCCTTCTCTGCCTGCCACATCCACCTCCAACACCTCCTCCCCCCCCGACACCTGTAAAAAATGTATTCTTTTTATTAATGAATGTATGTATTGATCAGGGGGCGGACGATGTAAGTGTCCATCCCTGATGTGCTATCATTGGTGTACAATCAGATGCACACCTGGAGTCCGTTGGAAGCACACTCACAGCTTTAGAGTTGATATAATTGAACCTGCACCAGCTCAGCCAAGAGAAGCAGTTCAGAGGATGGAGTCTGCAGACTGGCAGCTAAGCAGGGTTTGTGTTATTAACTGTCTTGACAGTCCCTGTGGGTAACATAAGATATGGCTAGCTGTTTATAAGACAGACATGGGGTAGCTAAAAGGGGCTTGTTGTGGTGAGTTTGTTGTTTGGTACTTCTAATTAGTATTTTGAACAAGGTTTCAAGTATCTGGGAAAATGGATAACTTAAGGACAAATACAGCCATGTCTGTAGGTCAGGGCCTACTCCAGGTTTATGTGGAAAATATTCCCATCGGACCCCTTTTCACATGCTACATCATGTCACATCACCCTTTGACTTTGCTGTCACCTCCTGATTGCCTTCCAGTCCACATTAACTTCTCCATTGCCACCAGTCTTTCTCTATTTCTCCCCACCATCTTTGTCAATGCTCATGGTCCTTTGGTCCTTGTTCACTGCCACCAATCACCCTCCACATCTTTGCTGCTTCCTCTGCTGCTGCTGCTGATGATCATCCTCTAGTCCAGCCATACTCAACTGGTGGACCGAGGTCCGAATGCGGACCTCCGCATCAGATTTCCGGACCCCTACCATGACAGCCCTGCACTTAGTTGTTCTGTGTTGCCATGTTGCCCGATTAATCAGTGATGTAGTGCTTAGTCTCCTTGCCAGTGTCATGGCTCCCTGGCATTTAGCATTGCAATATGAAGTACTGCACAGGCAGGAAGTGGCATTGCAAGGTACAGGAAGACTGGGGAATCTATAGCCCCTCCCCCAGTGTGCTGATTTAGAACTATCCACCCCCTGCGACAGCCCTCCATCCGGATCTTCACCCCTCACCTGATGCCTTTAAATGGACCTTTACAAGAAGTGGTTGAGTAACCCTGCTCTAGTCCTCACTGCCTCCTCCAATGTTGCTGATCAGCCCCTGTTACTGAGGTCAGCCATGAGCAGGTCTGCACACAGCACCCGGCATTCAGTGGTTCGGTCCACTGTAAAATAATTCAATGGCCAAGTGTGAGCCTGAGTGGGCCCTGCAGGTGTCAGGGGACCTGGCAATTGCCTAGGTTTGCCTTGTGCTGGCACAAGCCCTGATGTAGAGTCTCCCACTGCTGCAAATCATCACCTTGTCCTCACCACCTTATTCAGCCACTTAAATGTCTTTGATTTCTGCCAGTCATTCTACAGACCTTTCTGAACCATGAGTGGAGAATGCCGGAGACCCTAACACTTTCCCAGGCATGCCCAGTGCTGGCCAAACCCTGTCTATAGTAGGGCGTTAAGTCTGAAGTATCGAGTTGGCTGCATCTGGTATTAGTAGCTTGCCATTCATCAACTAATCATTTCCTATCATTCTAAAAAAACTCACAAATAATTGGATGTCATGTGCAACCCTTTTAGTTGCTCCATTCTTTTTTCCCTTTTCATACACGAGGTCCAAATTGCATGGAGACACATTGATGAATGTCTTTCATCGTGGCATTTATACTCTGACGCTGGAAGAAAAATGATGCGCGTAGACCCTGTTTTTAGCTGAGTAAAATGGAATATCCAGTTTCGACATTCTAGCAGGAGTCCCTTTTCATCCGCCTCCAGGGACGTGGCCCATTTTTTTCTCTCATCGTCTTCTTAGCATTATTCAGGCGTTAAGTGTGGAGGAATTCATTCCACCTGCTGAAACTCACGCGTGGATTCTATTCGTCCTCCACAACATGAAAACACTTTCTACTTTCAATTTTCAGCTCTGAAATATTAATAAACACTTTTGGATGTGCTTCTTAGAAAAGATAATTATCTGCAATAAATTAGCATTTCTTTGGAGCTCAGTCTTTCCCACATATCTAGCCTACAGGATGTCTATGTTTTTAGTAGGTGTAAGGGTATGTGATTCAACTTAATGGCAATTTCCATTTATAAAAGTTTCTATTAATCATCATATAATAATTTTAACATCTTTAAAACTGTAACGATGGGGGGTTCCCCCTGGTTTCCTCAAAATATTGACTTGTGTTGCCCAACATGAGGTCTATCTATGGGCCTACCCACAGAGAAATCCAAAAATCAGTCTCTTCACACCAACTACAATTCCTCTTTTGGGGTGACCATCCAGAGTATACTCCTTTTGACACACAACAGTTAACTGTCTGAACCTTCATCCTCTCTACTCCTCTGTCCAGGTCCCTACAGGCAAACTTAAAGCAGTCTCTTCAGTTCTATGTTATCCCTCTCCCTGATCCTAGCACAGCAGGTGAGATGATACAGACCATACACATGGTATATGGTCCCAGAGAGAATAAAACACTTTTCCACTGAGCTCCAGGAGAACTGCTTCTAGGGGTGCCTCTCACCGGGGTTGTACTGGCATGTGTGGTGGGATTGCCCAGTAGCTAGGAGATTTTGGTCAAGAATCTTTAGAGCTCTCAGTAAGGGACCAAACCGCACTTAGGCCTACTCACAGAGAAATCCAAAAATCAGTCTCTTCACACCATCTACAATTGCTCTTTTGGGGACCGTCCAGGGGTATACTCTTTGTGACATACAACAGTTAACTGTCTGAACCCTCATCCTCAGCTGAAGACCACTTCTACTCTTCTGTCCTGGTCCCTACAGGCAAATTTAAAGCAGTCTCTTCAGTTCTATGTTATCCCTCTCCCTGATCCTAGCATAGCAGGTGGGACAATACAGACCATACACATGAAGTTGCATTTAGTACAGTTATAAATATAAGATGTGTGCAAGGTGTGGTGTCTCAGTTGTTAACTGAAGACAGGGATATATCAAATCTAAGCCAAACAGCCTTGTTTGACTGCAATCTTTGGTGGAATAATGCTATGCGTGTCTGTGATACAAATGATGGAACATGACAGCACCACCATCCTTATTATAATCATCATTAAAAATGTGTGTGGACATCAACGTCACAATTCCCTGGAGAGAAGCAACCCAAGCAGATTACAAAATACAAGCACCTGAAGATCAAAATCCAGCGACAAGCCCACAGAATGGTCCCAGTGTTAATTGCTGAATACTCTGGATATTCTCCCAAATAAAACAAATATACCTTACAAAATCACCTTCGGTCAAATGCAAAAGGCCGCATATTTTGCAAATACGTCACACCATCTCAGGGGTTTGAGAATACCCCAATGTGTTGTGAAACAAGAAAGCAGATTTTGAGGCTGATTTAAGACTAGCGCCACGTATCGCCATTTGAGTGTCTATGTAGCGGTGCTTAGAGCGTCCGCTAGTGGACGCTGCAAGCGGGTGTCTGGCGCTATAATCTAGTGTAGTGCTGGACAAGTCTTCAACACATATGTTTTCATAGTGTTGGGAGTGGCACCAGTAATTGACTTGTTAGGTTACCAGGGGATTGGTGTAGGCTATGCGTGTGACATCGCGGCTAGACAAGTGACACTGTAGTATCCTGTCCTGCATTGATAAATGTGATGCCTTGGGGGGCGCTGTAGAAACTCTTTCTCTAATTCACTGCATATGTAGTGCCACTAAGAAAAACCGCCCAGAGCAATGCCACATATAACAGGACAACTCTGCAGCCAACGATAGGTAGTGCCAGTTAAGTGCGTCCGGCACGCTGAAGTCCATATTTAAGAAAATCAAACACAAAACCAGCATCAGTGCTATAAAACTGGGCGCTCTAGCGTCGAGCGCAGGACGCTATATGAAAAAACTCCACAAGCACCAGAGCAAAAAAATATGGAATGACATTGGTTTAACACTGTAACAATGACACTGCAATGGCAGACCTGCACATACAATACTGCATAAAATAAAAAATTAAACACAATATAAGTGTTTAGTTGCTGGGCAGGGGAGGTCACACAATGATTTGATCCTAAAATTGAGAAAAAATAATTAAAATGCTTATTCTAAGTATGTCACACACCCCGCTTCAGATAACCATAACAACTGGGTAATACCAACCTGAATAGGCGTTCCTGCAGAGATGATAGTAAAAACAGAAAGCCCCTCCCTGACCCATAAATACCTGGGACCTCCCACTCATCTCCCAGTGTTCCATCTCTGCAAGACGGCGAGCAAGTCAGAAGATGATCTCTCCTCCTTGCTGGGGGATGTCAGGTAGCCGGGGTAACTCCCGGCCTGTTTTTTCTATTGTATATTCCCGGTCGGGCTCTTTATTCCACATTTGTGCTCATCTTGCCTCCTCAGTCTTGACTGCGGGCCCGAGCGAGGGTATGCTGGCACCTCGGTGCCTTGCGGTAATTCCCCGTGAGACCCTACAACAAGAGGGTAGGCGGGACGACCGGGTTGGTGACCCCGGTTTGGGATGCCCCGTCCCTAGGTTGGTGCCCCGGGGGGGGGCTCACCTTTATTTCCATGCCCCATTCCTTCGAGTCTGGGGGGGGGGGGGGGGGGTTCTCTCTCTCTCTCTTTCCCTCTTCCCTGTCTCTCCCATCGTGTATGTGGTGTTGAGGTGCTTCACGTTTGTTTTTTTGTCGCCGCGGCCGCCGTCGCGGCCGGGCTGTATGTCCTTGTGAGGGGATCTTTTCCCTCGCGTGCTGCGGTGGGCGGGGCCGGGCCGCGGCGGCTGCCGCGGCCGGCTCTCCGCCGGTCTTCATCATTATGGGGGGTACGGGGCGGGTGCTCCGCCGGTTCGGCGGTCACACCCGCCCGCCTTATTGCCTCCTCCGGCGCCGCGGTAATGGCGGCGCCGGCTTCACTACACGCTCCGCGGCCGGGGGCTGTCTCGTCCCGGCCGCGTCAGAAGGGAGGGCGGGCCGGGCCTTCGCGCGCCTCGCGCGACCCCGCCCCCCCTTCCCCGTGGTAAGCAGGCGGCGGCTCCGTGGCGGAGCCTGCGGTCATTACAGCGGGGCGGCTTCTTACAATTCGCGCCTACCGCGCGGCCACGCTCCCTTCTTCCTCCTCCATCTGCTTCGCCTGTGCGGACGCCATTACGGCCATCAACGGGACACGTGAGTGGCCCTTGGGCCTTAAGGGGTTTTCTCTCTCAGAGGTTTGCCTTGCATTTATTGGTTTCTCCTCTTGTTTTCTTCTCTTCTAGAGCGGTGTTTTGCGTTGGGGGACCATTCTTAGTAATTAGGGGGTCTCTCTCTGATCCTAGATCCCTGGGTTCCCTCCTAGCGTAAATCCTCCCACTCGGGACATTAAGGGGCATCCCGGGTCGCTTACTGGCGTAATTCCCTGGTTTGGAGCATTTTACAAGTTCACCTATGGAGGCATCCCAGGACTCGGGGGCAGGGACCCCTGTGGGGCATCCCAAAAAGTGCATATTGTGTGGCGCATCCATTTCTGGGGACGATGTATTGCTTTGTATCCCTTGTGCACAGCAGACTATTGCGCGGCAGTCGGGAGCCCAGACTTCTGGGTCAGCGACGCCGGCGGAATCATCTCAGTCTCCCGCCCCGACGCGCGATCCTGGTGAGGTCGGCATGGGCAGGGACCTGCAGGCTGAGATGTGCGCCAGATTGGCTAAACTTGAGAAAATTGTTTCCTGTTCGGCCGCCCGGAAGGCCCCGGCCAAGAGGAAGCATTTGTCCCCGGCCTTGCCGGCCGCTGACCTAGATGAGTTTAATAACCTCGATTGGTCTGATTATTCTGGGCTGGAGGATGGTGAGGTTTCTGAGGGCTCAGAAGTTTCCGAGGGGGAGCAGTCCGTGGGTGCGGATGAGGAGCTCAGTGAGCTGGGAAAAGCGTCTGATTCTCCTCACGCCCTGACGTTGATGTTGGAGGTCCTGAAGATTGCCCCTCCTGAGGCGGAGTCTCCGCAGGACGGTGAGTTGTTTGAGGAATCCAGGCCGCGCCTGGAGTTTCCTTCACAGCGGCATTTTCATAAGATCATTGATAAGGAATGGGAAAGGCCCGCTAGGCTCCCTGGTATCCCTCCGGGGTGGGACAAGAAATACCCTTTCCCTTTGGATGTGGTTAAGCGCTGGGCTTCTCCTCCCGAGGTCGACGCCCCGGTTCTGGGCTTGTCCAATTCCTCGGTTTTAAATAGGCCTGATTGCTCCACTCTTAAGGATGGAGAGGATAAACGCATTGACCAGATGGCTTGTCATGGCTTTATTAGTGTTGGGTCCGCCATGCGGCCGATATGTGCTTCTGAGCTTATGGTGTTGGCCGCTAGATCAGTGGTCAAGGACTTGCTGACCTCTTCTGGGCTTCGCCCCAGCAGTGCTGAGTTTGCTAGTCTCAAACGGTGTGAGATGTTTTTGTCTTTTGTCTTGGCCGCCTTGGACGACACTTTAATGATGTGTAGTAGGACGTCGGCCCTGTTAGTGACTATTCGGCGGTCGGTTTGGCTCCGCCAGTGGGCGGCTGACTTTATGTCAAAGAAGTCCCTGACTGCTTTACCTTTTGTGGGTTTGAGGCTGTTTGGTGAAACCTTAGATTCTGTCGCTAAGGGGGGTAGATTGCCTCAACGGAAGAAGCAGCGCCGTTCCTTTCGGGGGACGTCTGCCTTTACTACTTCCTTTCGTGGGGCCAGATCCGGCAGAGGATCTGCGTTCCAATCCTCCAGAGGAGAGGCCGGGAACAGGGGCAGAGGTCGTGCCCGTTCAGGATACCATTGGGGTTCTAAGCCCAAGCCGGCCATTAAGCCGGCACAGCAATGAGGGGGCGCCCTCACCCTTGCGGGTGGGGGGACGGCTGAGTCACTTCTCTCGTGTCTGGGATCTAGAAGTCTCGGACAGATGGATACGGGAAGTGGTGTCTTCCGGTTACAAGCTAGAGTTCGAGCTCCGCCCCCCCTCCAGGTTCTTCAGGTCTCGGATGCCTTCGGAGCCCCTGGCGGCGCAGGGGCTCCTGTTGGCAGTAAAGAATCTTTTGGACATGGCGGTCTTTTGCCCCGTGCCCCCCGCGGAGCAGGGCAGGGGCTTCTATTCCAATCTGTTCACGGTCCCCAAGAAGGACGGGTCAGTCCGTCCTATACTGGATCTGAAGTTTCTCAACAGGTTCATTCGGCCGCGCAAATTTCGCATGGAAACGCTGCGCTCGGCCATTCAGTCCCTGCGTCAGGGGGATTTTCTGACGTCCATAGACATCAAGGACGCGTATCTACATGTCCCGATTTTTCCAGCGCACCAGAGGTTTCTCAGGTTTGTGGTGGAGAATCGGCATTTTCAGTTTGTGGCTCTGCCTTTCGGTCTCACGCCGGCTCCCCGGGTCTTCACCAAGGTGCTGGCGGGGGTGATGGCCCTGCTCAGAGTGAGGGGCATTCGAATTGTGCCCTATCTGGACGATTTACTGATCATGGCATCTTCGTTCAACCAGTCGCAGGCGGACACAGGAGTGGTGGTGTCCACCCTGGAGAGGTTCGGTTGGGTGATCAACTTCCCCAAGTCTTCTCTTCGTCCATCCAGAATTGCGCTGTTTCTGGGAATGTCTCTGGACACCTTGCAGGCCAGGGTGTTCCTGCCCCAGGACAAGATTCTTTTGATTCAGGAGTTGGTTCAGCTTCTCTTGTCGGCCCCTCATCCGTCCATCCGGCTGGGGATGAGGCTGGTGGGGCTGATGGTGGCCTCCTTCGAGGCGGTTCCCTTTGCACAGTTCCATACGAGGATGCTTCAGCTTCTCCTGCTGAAGGTTTGGGACAGGTCGCAGTCATCTCTGGACAAATCATTTCGGGTGACCCCCCGAGTTCGCCGCTCCCTACTATGGTGGTTGGGGTCGGTCAATCTGTCGAAGGGCAGATCCTTCCTGGCCCCCCGTTGGGAAACGGTGACCACGGATGCCAGTCTCTCCGGCTGGGGGGGTGTTTGGAAGGACCTTCATTTTCAGGGTCTGTGGAGTCCGCAGGAGGCTCACGAGCCTATCAATATTCTGGAGTTGAGAGCCATCAGGCTGGTTCTGTTCCGCTTGACTTGTCAGCTAAGAGGATTGCCAGTTCAGGTCCGGTCGGACAACAGGACGGCGGTTGCTTATATCAATCACCAGGGAGGGACTCGCAGCAGGAGTGCCCTCAGGGAAGTGTCTTTGATTCTGGAGTGGGCAGAGACCAACGTCCCGTGCATCTCAGCAGTTTACATTCCGGGTGTGGAAAACACGGAGGCGGACTTGCTGAGCAGGGCCTCCTCTCGTCAGGGGGAGTGGTCTCTCAGTCCCAAGGTGTTTCACTTGATATGTCGCAGGTGGGGGCTCCCGGCGGTGGATCTCTTTGCCTCTCGTCACAATCACAAGCTTCCAGTCTTTGTGTCTCTCTCTCAGGACCCTCTGGCTTTGACGGTGGATGCCATGTCTCTGGATTGGAGGGATCTGGGGCTGCTTTACCTGTTCCCTCCGTTCCCGATGCTAGCCAGGGTGGTGCGCAACCTGGCGTTGGAGGGAGTGTCAGCGATCCTGGTGGCTCCAAGGTGGCCAAGGCGAGTTTGGTTCGCAGATCTGGTAAGGCTGGCAAAAGATCAGTTCGCCCTGCCTCTGAGGCCGGATCTGCTAACGCAGGGCCGGCTGTGTCATCCAAATTTACAATCGCTGGCTTTGACGGCTTGGCTGCTGAAACCGCAATCCTGAAGGAGGAGGGCCTTTCTGATGCGGTGGTCCAGACCATTATCAGTGCCAGGAAGCGGTCTTCTTCCACTATTTACTATAGGGCCTGGAGGTCCTATATTGATTGGTGTGAAGGTAGGTCCCTCTCTTGCCGGGAGTTCTCCATCCCTAGAATTTTGGAGTTTCTTCAACATGGTTTGGAGCTTGGGCTCCAGATTAGTACTTTGAAGGGGCAGGTTTCCGCCCTGGCAGTGTTCTTTCAACGGTCCTTTGCACTTCATCCCTTAGTCTAGACCTTTTTCCAGGGAGTTATGCATGTACGCCCTCCCAGGAAGCCTTTTATTCCTGTTTGGGATTTGAACTTGGTTCTTTCTGCTCTTCAGGGTCCTCCATTTGAGCCCCTGAATGAGGCGCCTTTGTCTTCACTTACTCAAAAGGTAGCCTTTTTGGTGGCTATCACTTCAGTCAGGCGTGTTTCTGAGTTGGCTGCTTTATCCATTAAAGCTCCGTATTTCGAACGGCATCAGGACAAGGTTGTCTTTCGGTTTAAGCCTGATTTTCTTCCTAAAGTGGTTCAGCCTTCCATCTGAATCAGGATATTGTTCTGCCTTCTCTATGTCCCAATCCTAGCAGCGACAAGGAGAGGGCGCTACACTCCTTAGATGTGGTTCGCGCGGTGAAGTATTATTTGGTGGTTACGTCTTCTTTTCGTAAGACGGATGCCTTTTTTGTGGTGCCCTGTGGGCCTAGGAAGGGTTTGGCTCCTGCCAAATCTTCCATTAGTAAATGGATTCGTCAGGCCATCATTGGGGCCTATTCTGCCAAGGGGAGGAGTTCCCCTTTTCGTGTTACTGCTCATTCTACTCGTGCGGTTGGAGCGTCCTGGGCTTTTCAGCACCAGGCCACTGTTGAGCAAGTTTGTAAGGCCGCTACGTGGTCTTCTGTTCACACCTTTTCTAAGTTTTACAAGGTTGATGTTCGGGCCTCAGCGGATGCTGCGTTTGGCCGTACGGTTCTGCAAACTGTTGTGGTTTAAGTTGTGCACCGTTGCCTTGTTTTGGATCCCCGCCCTTTTATGGACACTGCTGTTGGATGTCCCAGTTGTTATGGTTATCTGAAGCGGGGTGTGTGACATACTTAGAATAATACCATTTTGTGAAATACTCACCTGTAAAATAGGTATTATAAGTATGTCACACACCCCGCTTCACCCGCCCTTTCTTGTTGTGGGATCCTTTATATTGTGAACTTGGTTGTTTTGACATTGCCTCTTCCTGGTCCCTATCTTACTGCTTATGTACACTGGGAGATGAGTGGGAGGTCCCAGGTATTTATGGGTCAGGGAGGGGCTTTCTGTTTTTACTATCATCTCTGCAGGAACGCCTATTCAGGTTGGTATTACCCAGTTGTTATGGTTATCTGAAGCGGGGTGTGTGACATACTTATAATACCCATTTTACAGGTGAGTATTTCACAAAATGGTATTTTTATACACAAGCAAAAAAACGCTATTGAAATGTATTGAATAACGCTGCTGAGCGACAGATGCTACATAACGCTGCTGAACATACTGCGCCCGGCGTTCACCTGACGCTACGTGGTACTACATGGCGTTAGCGTTTCCAAAATAACCCCCTTTGTGATCTCGTGCTGTGTTTCCTGTTGTTGTCTTGAACGTAAAATACTGCTACTACTACTAATAATACTATCAAATATAATTTGATGTCACACTTCAAAGGCTCAAAACAACCCAAAACTATTCCATCAATTTAATCAAAAACACTCATGTTGACTGTGATAACAAATAATAAAAGGTTTTACAAATGCCAAAAACAAAAATAAAATGTGATTTCGCCATTCACACTATAGTCTGGGTTCTTAATCTAGTCTTATGTTACTAGCCGTGCTTCCTCTCTTGACAAGACTCTACTCAATTAACATTTTTTTATTGTTGGCAGTGCGTAAAAGCAAATATTTCTCAGGGAGAAACTGGCTGAGATGTAATTTGTTTGTTAACGTGAAAGCCTGATGTTTTCTATTAGCCTAAATTACTTTTTAGCTAATGTGTTGTGTCTTCTGCCATCAAGGGTCTTTTCCCTGTGCTCAGCTGTTAGCCTCTAATATTTAAAGCCACATAAATAAAGCTAAGGTGGCTGTTTGCCTTGACCTCTAACATCGAAGAGCGGTTAGCGGAGACCTTTTGACCCCCACAATTTGCTACTTGCTGTTTAAAGAAACATTTCCTGATATGTTTGTTGAGTTAATGGATGCATACACGGGCTCCCGTCCAATCAGTGCTTTATGCCTTGCATACTAATGTGCAACATTAGTTTTGGGCTGAGCGTGGGACTGCTTAAACCAGCGTGTCTGCTCGTTGGAAGAGGTGGGTTTTGGAGGCACGTTTTAAAGCTTTGGGTGTTGGGGTGTGTCAGACTGAATGGGGAAGAGCATGCACGTCCTGGAGGGGGGAAGGAGAAGAAGTGATCAGGGTTGGGGACAGGAGAAGGTCGAAGGTTATGTCTGGGTTTATAACATTGAATTAGATGAACTGTAAGTAGGATCCTGGCTGGAGAGTCAACGTTTTAATCGGAATTCTCTGTGAGACTGGCAGACAATGGAGAGATTTACAGAGAGGAGTAGCAATGGAAAAGCGAGAGGAGAGGTGGATGAGTTGAGCAGAGTTAAGAATAGATTGGAGAGGTGCCAGTTTTTTTTGGTAAACCATAAAGAAGGGTGTTGCAATGGTCTAGTTGGGAGATGATCAGGGCAAGAACTTGTGGAGGCTAATTTAAGTCTAGAGCCACGTATTGGCATTTGTGTGTCTATGTTGCAGCATTTAGAGCATCTGTAAAAGTACGCAAACGGGTTTCTGGCGCTATAACCTGGCTTTGGCGCTGGACAAGTGACGCTGTAGATGGATGGTGACATGGAGGGTGAGGCTTGCGGTGCCAAAACATTGTCATAAGCTTGGTTAGGAGAAGACTCATGTTAGGTGGTATAGGGGGATTAAAGGAGCGCTATAGCAAAATTGTGTAATACTAAAAATACATATAAACACATCGGCTAATGAGAGGAGGGGTCACTTATACACCCGAACTGAATACAACTCCCGCCAAGCTTGTGATTTATTATCTCATTGTAGGAAGAACATCCAGGGGTAACAGATTTAGTCTATCAGGCGTGAAGGAGCCCGGTTGGATGTTTCTTGATGCCAGGTGTTTAAGTGACCCCTCCTTCCGCCATCCAGCAAATTTATATGGATTTTTATCATTGAGCCATTTTTTGCAATAGTGCTCCTTAAAGGAGACCAAAAATCCATCTATTTAAAATTACAAGGCAGAGAGTGCTTTCTTAAAATGGAAAGTATTTTATGGATGGATTCTGGGAGAAATACTATTCTCCTTGTCTTGTTGGCCGTATTCAAATACTTTCCATTTTAAGAAAGCACTCTCCGTCTTTTACAGCACAGGTTAACAAATGTGCGTACAGAACAGATCCAGAGGCAACCCTATTATGTTGTGTACAGCATTTTATAAGTACAGGATAATAATAATTACACCGATACCAGTGGATAAACAAGCCCTTTGGACCAGGAGCGCTTCTAATTAAACAGATATCCAGTGAAGGACGTGCTTCACGGCCATATTAGACTATAACCCGAGTTTCTATTTAATCAAGTTTGATATTTACAGAACTTATCTCAACAGTGGATAGATTCTGACCGGCATTATTTCTCCCATCCCGTAATTAGCTTTGGCCACCGGTGGAATCTAAACAACCTATAAAATAACTTTTTGGCATGCATACATTTATGATTCCGTATAGAACAGGGTATTATTTTGTATTATTCATATAAATTCAGCTGGAATGGTTTACCTACTTTAGCTCGGGGCTTTGATCGGCCCTTGCGATCCATTTTATATGCCTTCCGGGCATCTTGCCAAGCATTGCTGCTGGCTCCAATACACTTTGGACTTGCAAATTTTCTTGGCTGCCATTTGGACAAGCTACCTTTTGAAGGGAATGTGTGTTTACATTTTAAATTATAAAGTTCAGAATAAAAAAAAAAAAATATGCTTATTAGCTTGGTATTAGCCTTTTGATTTGTACGGAATAAAATGTGTAGGTGGCTTCCTATAAAGAATATCCATTTAGCTTTGAGTGGAGCTTGGGCTGTTTGTAATTTAACACTGGATGTTAGGGCCCCAGAGGAAAAATTGAGCTCTTCGAATGAAGATTAGTGATGTTTTTTAATCGCATTCATTAAAAGAAATGAGTACTTATGCAGATGGTACTGCAATGACTCCAAGCAGCTTGGAGTCATTGCAGTACATGGTAAGCACCTGCCAATGTGGGGGTAGAAGGAAGTTAGCTTTAAGGCAATAATGGTCCAGAGGCTACAAGCAATGACCCTACATCTAGTTTCAGCTATCTTGATATCAACTCCAACAACAACAGAACAAAGGGGGGGACCCCACAAAACCCCCCAAAAGACCCAAAATAAAGTGGCACCACTCGCTGAGGGGGTGCACCAACATGATGAGTCTGATGGGTTTGTTATTTCATTTTTAACAGTAATACATTATTTCGTCTTACTTTAAAAGTGTTACAAGGCCTCTGGACCTACTTATTTTGGTAACATTTATAAGTTATCCCCTCCTTGGGGGGTACCTTAAAGTCAAAAATTACTCAATCAAATAGGCAACAGAGGCCCAATACCAGGCAGAGTTACTCTCCTACTTCTGCAATACCTCACAACAGCTGAAAGGTTGGGGCCCTTTGTGATTTACACAGTATTTTTCAGGCCTGCTTGATGAACCTCATTGGCCATGGGTGGTCAGAAAACTGAGGGAACATAGAAGTAGGTAAGTGCCACAGCCCAGTATCAGGCTTCCAGTGGCAGCCTCTGAAGCCCCCACAACCTATTACTTAATGGACTTTAATGGAGTTGATATCAAACAAAACAGAAAAAAGGGGGGACCCCACAAAACCCCCAAAAAGACCCCCCCAAAAAAGTAGCACCACTCGTTGAGGGGTGCTGCAACATGATGAGTCTGATGGGTTTGTTATATCATTTTTAACAGTAATACATTATTTCTTCTTACTTTAAAAGTGTTACAGGGCCTCTGACCTACTTTATTTGGTAACATTTATAACTTATCCCCTCCTTGGGCCACCGCCCAGTATCAGGCTTCCAGTGGCAGCCTCTGAAGCCCCCACAACCTATTACTTAATAGACTTGATATCAAGAAAACAGAACAAAGGGGGGGGACCCCACAAAACCCACAAAAAGACCCAAAATAAAGTGGCACCACTCTTAAAGATATATAGACTAAATGTTTATTAAATGATGTTTAACACAACAGAATTAAAAAAACTCTAAAATACATACAAATGACAAGTACGACATACAAAGACTAGAGAGCGCTATTATCAGACCTTCCATTTTTCTTTCTGTAATAAACCTTATCGATCCCTATTAAAAAGGGCTGCTCACAGTGCTCACATATTAATAAGATTATTACTATTTTGTCAGATAGGGACTATCTGATGTTTTTTATAGGGCACTGTGAGTAGCCACTGTGAGTAGCGCTTAGCATCCCATCAACCAGCTTTTTTATGTTCAGGCCAGACAACGAATTTGAACACAGACTTTTGGTTGAACTCCATGTTCGGATTTGGGAACCTGAACTCACAAATTTCAGTACGAACTCGAACTCTGTGGTTTGGGTTGCCCATCTTTAGCCTTATACGTACTTAATACATTTATATTTAAACCAACTTGTCAACCAATTTGTCTGAATAGCTTCAAACCCAAAATAAACACATGCAGACAAAGTAGTAAAAGATTTACTAATCCTTACTAATCCCCAAATGACAAGTACAACATACAAAGACTAGAGAGCGCTATTGTCAGAGCTTCCATTTTTTTCTGTAATAAACCATATTGATCCATATTAACAAGGGCTACTCACAGTGCACACATAGTAATAAGATTATTATTATTTGATTAGAATTAGCACTTGCACTTTTTTCTGAGGGACTGTCTGGTGTTTTTTTTATAGGGCACTGTGAGTAGCCCTTGTAAATAGGAATCAATATGGTTTATTACAGAAAAAAATTGAAGGTCTTACAATAGCGCTCTCTATTGTTAGTGTCGTACTTGTCATTTGTATGTATTTTACAGGTTTTTTAATGAGTCTGTTGTGTTAAACATCATTAAATAAACATTTAGTCTATATATCTTTAAGAGCGGTGCCACTTTATTTTGCGTCTTTTGGGGGGTTTTGTGGGGTCCCCCCCTTTGTTCTGTTTGTTTAATATCAACTCTATTAAAGTCCATTAAGTAATTGGTTGTAGGGGTTTCAGAGGCTGCCACTGGAAACCTGATACTGGGCGGTGGCACTTACCTACTTCTATGTTTCCTTAGGTTTGTGACCACCCATGGGCAACGAAGTTCATCAAGCAGGCCTGCAAAATGCTGTGTAAATTTGATCACAAAGGGCCCCGACCTGTCAGCTGGTTTGAGGGATTGCAGAAGTAGAAGAGTAGCTTTGTCTGGCATTGGGCCTCTGTTGCCTATTTGATTGAGTAATTTTTGACTTTAAAGTACCCCCAAGGAGGGAGTAACTAATAACTGCTACCAAAATAAGTAGGTCAGAGGCATTGTAACACTTTTAAAGTAAGAAGAAATAATGTAATAATGTTAAAAATGATATACCAAACCCATCAGACTCATCGTGTTGGTGCACCCCTCAACGTCCCCCGTCAAGCTTTGTTGTGTACTCTCTGGAGTATGTGTACCGCAGGTTGAGAAACAGTGTTCTAGTATGTAACCCTCCTTCCTCTACACAAACCCGATGTCTGCTTGGTCCAGTATAGGCCTAGACCTTATCCTCTATATATGATTTTTTTATTTAAAGGATTATACGTTTTAGGAAATGTGGAAGTGGTAATAAAGTAGTATGATAAATCATTGAGTCAAACAGCAGCAACAACATTTTCTACTTGTTAATGCTAAAGTATTTTTTTACCCAGCATAAGGATTCATTTTCACATTCAAATGAGTTCCAACACATTTTACTGAAAAATGAAAGTGTGGTATTCAATTTTACTTACAGACCTTAGTGCCTAGAAAGGTATTAACCACCTTTCGAGATTGAGACATGCCTAAGGGGTGAGCAAATTCATTCAGTTAAAATGTAACTTGATTCATAATTTCCTAAAAAGTGTGGTTCAAGAAACTTTAGAAATTTAGTTCAAACTAATCTCATTTTTTTTTATATGAGTCATCTGAATGTATAAGGCTTTGATTAGGGATGGGCTAATCCCCCAAAGTTCGGGTCCAGGACCTGAAAAAATGTTTAGTTTGAAATCTATGAGGACCTGAACTTTGGGGGGTGGTTGTGGGGGGGTATGCAGCAGTAAGCATGCTGCTGTAACTCAACTCAGCCTGCAATCCCCCCTATTCTCAGCATTTGCATTTCAATTTGGCCCCAGCTGGGGCTACAGAAGGATTGCTGCCAGCTCCCATGAGTGAGGACACTTCTAGTGCCAGCTGGCAGTGCTGGCATTAGAAGTATCCTCACTCATGGGTGCTGGTAGCCATCTTGTTGTAGCTCTGGCTGGGGTCAAATTCAAATGCCACTGCCGCTTCACTGCTATTATGGGTTTGTGGGCTGAGGTGAGGGCACCTTTAGCAGGTTGATGGTCCACTCAGCAACCCATCAATCAGCTTTTTCATGTACGGGCTGGACCCGAACTTGAACACAGACTTCTGGCTGAACTCCATGTTTGGATTTGGGATCCTGAACTCACAAAGTTCAGTACGAGCCTGAACTATGTGATTTGTGTTGCCCATCTCTAGCCTTGATACGTACTTGATACATTTATTTTTAAAACTGACTCAACCAATTTGTCTGAATAGCTTCAAACTCAAAACACTTATTGAAGTCACATTCGGACAAAGTAGTAAAAGAATAAATCTCAAATTTACTCATCTCTGGACATGACCTGAACTCAGCACAACTTTGTCCATTAACCCCTTGGTGCAACCATGGAGGAACGCATAAATCAGTTTCTGAATCAGGTAGACAGCATACATTGGTATTGGTCATACACCAATTGATGCGCTTATTTACTTTAAAGACACAGTCCACTGATGTAAAATGACATTGAAAGATCCACCTCTGAAGGATAATTTTTACATAACTACCGAGGCATATCGGGGGTGATTTGCAACGTGGGCTACTTCTTGTGACTTTTGTTTTCCCTGCTATCTCGATGCGTGCAGCCAGAGAAGAAAACTGAGGCGAATTGAGTTAAACTTACAGCAGCAAACACCAGTGAACACAGACTTACTCCATGTATTTTGCTGCGTTTGCATAGCAATTTACTGGCTTAAGTCACTGGTATTTACATTGAAAAGTGGTTTTGAGTATGCCAAGGAAATACCAGAGAACTGCTGTGGCAGATTTCTTGCGGAATCTACACTTTTATAGCGTATGCCAGCATTGGAGGCGTCTCAAAATATATGTGGAGTATCCTTGGAGTGTTTGGGTTGTTCAAGAAACTGAAGAAAAGTTTTTTCATTGAAAATATAAAAGTCATTATCATTAGTTGTTTTTCACATACTGGGTAACTTTCTGATGCTCATGCATGAAGTCAAAGATGCTAAAAAGAACAATCTCTCCAAAAATAACATTGATTCCTATGGGATCTGCCACTAAAAGCAGGTGAATTGAAAAGGTTTTCTCCAGCATGCGCTGCGCAAAATGACTTTGGCGTAAATCCTGCAAACACCGAAATTTCCAGGCGAACAAGCGGCAGTGTGAGTTGTAAATGAGGAAAATAGTGAATGGCCGGCGAATGGCAGGGGAATGGCTTGGTAAATCGTTTTGTAAATGACCCCAATGTATAAGCTGCTTTCTAGTTGTTCTAGGGTCACGAACTTTCAACACAAACATTTTCCTGAAGTTGACCCAGTCTGTTGGAGATGTGGACAAGAGGAAAACCTCCATACCTTTTGAACCTCTTCATGGCTCAAGGATTTTTGGTCTAAGGTCCCCTTAGTCACAGAGAAGCTAACGGGCCTCGTCCTTTCGGGGTAACCTGCACTGTGTGCTTGTTCACCTAACTCTTCCTTTCTGAAAGTGTTACAAAGATTCCTTTGTTCTTTACTGGAATAAATGAGATCAAATATAGGACCTGAAGATTGTGAACTCATACTCTTTTAATCCTTAAAGGGATGAGTGCAATGGTCCATGGAGGCACCTCAATTCCAAAGCCAGAGGAAGGGGAACCAGCACTCCAGAGAAGAGCCAAAATCTTATATGACTTTGGATCTTCTCTGGAGTGCTGGTTCTTCTTCTTTTGTTTTGTTATCCTCCCTTAGTAATTCTAATGAAAGGATTATTCAGACCTGCCCCAGGGGGTTTAATTCATGAACTCTTCTGAAATTCTGGATCTCCAGAGGCAGATTTCATTCTATCAGTTACTACCCTACTCGGAATTGTTCATTTTTGCAAGTTGGGGGATAAAAAGACATAGTAGGGCTTACAAGTACTTCAGAAGTAGTCACAGTTAGTGTGCTTAAATTTCCGCTGAAAATTTGCCAACCTGTGCCTTGAAACAGAAATAAACAGGATAACCTTTTTTTATAAATAAAAAAAAGCTTAAATGCAGCAAGCGACCTGTCCAACGACACATGTAATAATCATTTGTAAATGGATCTTCACAAGTATTCTATATTTTTTCTGGACTTTTTCTTTCAATGGGGGTTGCCTTATAAATTTCCCTTATATTTCCCTTATATTACCCTGTTAGATACATAGTGGGCAGTTTATCTTTGTACAATTCGTTTTAGAGATGCATTGTTTTCAACAGCACTCATAAAGTCTAAAAATATTTATGTTTTTCGAGCTAGTCAAAATTTCACATAGTTATTCTGTAAAGTGAAAGAAAATGACATCTGTCTGTCAAGGCCAGTGGACCTTTGAAAATTCTTCTACGTTTTGGTTCCCCGAGACTAGCAGCCAATCATGATTGATTCCAGCACCCAAGGGTAGTCAGATATCCTGGATAATAGTAGGAATTTTAGATATCAGTCTCTCTAGGGTCGCACCATGGAATTGTGGATTGAGGTTAGTATACGGGAACAGAGGGGTTTCACATATTGAATATTTGGAGAGAATTGTTTTTAAGAAGAAACTTAAAGGGTACATTCTCTTTCATGAACCAACTCCATAGACCTTCAGATCATATTTTCAATGGGCACAAGCCTACCCTCCACCTGCTCCTGTGAGGCTCTTCACCCACCCACAGCACCGGTATGAAAACCTGGCATTGTGGGTTGCTGCAGCCTCAGTTCGGAGTATGCCCATTCAATGCACATCAATGGGTGCCTCCGAACACCAGGAACTACTGTGTACCGATGAGTCCATTGACGTCAGTTGGACCTCTTCAGACTGAGGCGGGAAAAGGCGAAAAGTGTGTCTTGTGCCCATTGCACACAGATCTGCAAGGCTGAAATGGTAGGTCCACCAAAGTGAACTTTCCCTTTAACGATAGAGCAGTGGGCGTGGGGGGGATAACCCAAAGCTATTTAAAAGGAAGATCAAGAGCAATGTCATAAAGTATTATAGAATGTAATTGAAAGAGCTGTTGATGTTTGAAACAAACTTCAAGCAGAGATAACATGCCTAGGATAAGCATCTATCCTAGTATCCGAGTATGTATGGCTATTTCAAGCCACCTAAAGATTTTTTTGAGCCTTGAAATAGACCCACATACTGTCTAAATATAGAGAATTCTGCAACCCATCTTCTGTACCTAACTTCACAAATAATAACGTAATCCAAAACTGAACCCAAATTGGCACAGTGTGCTTGTTTAAGCTGAAATATCCAGTCCATCCTAAAGGAATACTCCACATTTGTGGACTTTCCCATAGATGTCAGATCAGGGGACTGCCAGAGCCATGAAACTCATTGCTTAACTGTTCTCATGATCACCATCTTAGTGACCACCCTTCCACAGCCTATGTATCAGAGGTAAGCACAGCGCTTCTCACTGGGGTACTAAGGTCAGCCAAGTTGGCGATAGAGACTAATGGCTGCCTCCTTCTGACCTTGTACATCAGACACACCAACCTGAAGGCTGGATTGTGTCATATACCAGGGCTGGGGGAGATCTATTGCCTTCATGGGAGTGAGTGGCAGGTAAACAGGGAGTGTTGACCTCTGACCTGAGGTATTTGGCCAAAATTGACTTTTCCTTTTAGGGTGGTGGAATTTTTCCAGTCCCTACATTGTTTAAAGTGCAAAATGTACACAGAATATACTGTATACTAATGTGGTATAAATGTATAATTATGAGAAAACTCTTTAATCATGTACTTCTACTTTTAGAACAGAAAAAAATGTTGGTATCTATTTCCTTTGATTTAGATGCCTGGCGTAAACAATTGGAACTAAAAACATTTTTGGTATCTATTTCCCATTAAAAATATATGATGGAAGATAGAATGGCTAAGATCTTAAACATAATATTAGAACCCATCCGCATAAATCATTTACAAGCTTCAAAACCCGCACTAGGCATTTCTTTTAAGTTTTATTGATTTGTGATTCTGCGGCATTTGCTTTTGGAAAGTGCACTTTTTCCATAGCTTAAGATGTATATATCACATGTGCTTACACCGTTTTTTCATAAAAATATGCTTTATAATTTTTGTTTTTGCAATTTGTTTTTTTTTTTGCCGCACATGGGGGTCGACATATAGAAAACTCACTTCTTTTTTAGGAGAGAAAATTGTCATTCACTTTCATTGTCTACCTTTCATTCTATTTTCTACATAATGGGCATAGGACCGCATTGTGACATACTTGGGGGGGTCATACAGATTGCTAAAGCCCCAAAGAGACCTTTACAATGCTCACAATCCTTATGTGAAACTTGATCACATGGGCAAAATGTGGCCTTACAATTGGCCACTAGCTACAGAGGCAACAGTGCTTAAAGTAACTAAACTCAAGCTAGGAGTTTTAAAAATAGCACTACTGCATCTCTATGCAGGCTGTACAATGTAAGAAGCTGCAGTTACATTGTGAAAAGCCACTCAGTTCCCTCCTGTGTTACATTGTCTGAGAGAACGTTACAGGACTTTATAAATTCTTGTATGTTTATTATTAATAGTGCTATGAAGTGACAGGCTTACCGCCATGTAACGCGTTGGCCAGGGAACGGGTGCTGCTGGCTCAGACCATGTATACGGTGTGTTGTATGTGTTTTTGTCCCTCTTGCTACTCCGCTGTGTCCTCATTATTGTGGGTCTTGACATTATACCCTTGCACTTTATTCACTGCTGCTATGTATTGTATTGTAGTATTATTATTGCACATTGATATTAACTTATTTATATTACTTATGGTATTAAACTATTTCATATTGCACGTATGCACTTTGGGTTAGGGGGATGCGGGGAGATGCAATATAGGGAATTTGTATTAGGGTGTGATAAATAGGGTCATGATAGATTATATGCAGCTGGGCCCTCTAGTGTTATTGTCATGTCTTTACATTTATTTTAAGGTTTTAATGAGTCTTTTTTGTGTATCAGTCAATAAAAGATGTATATGTAGATTTATTGGATAGTGGTGCACATTATTTCCTTGAGTAAATGGGGGTTTTGTTGAGGCCCCTCTTTGTTTTTTGCATTACTAATAGCGCTAATAGCTAATAGCTATTTTGTCTCAGTAACCATGCTGTCCACAAAATTTAGAGTAGGGGACACCTTGTGCTTCTCTTACATAGACTCTTGTTTAGTCTAAGTATCATGGTAGTGGATGCATGTTTCATCACAAATAGAAATATTAGAAAACAAGCCCTTGATTTTTTTTCTAAGAAGGTTTAAATTCTCTGGACTAAATTTCTGGAAACATATTTTTTGCTCAGGCATCAACATTTTGTGGCATCCACTAGAAACTCATCTTTGACATCATCAAAAATTCATGAATGATCCTGAAAAGCATGTCAACTGAAATGTCTAATTCATGGGCTATAGCAATGACTTCCAATATCATGGCCTCCACATTTCCTCTGAAGAGGCTTCAACAGGTCATCCTGAATGGAGGTCCTCTTCAATTGGTTTCATACTCATTTTAAATTGCTTAGTCCAAAACTTTACTTGGTAGTAGGAAGGTGCATCATCACCATATACAGCAATCACCCTTTAATGGATTTTTTTTAGGTTCCTTTCTTCCTTTGTAAGGAATTAAATCATAGAACGAGCTCCTAAACCCCCCTTATCCCCCCATTTTCTTCGTAGACCACTGTACTGCCTTTGCTATCCTGTCACTTCCAGTGACTAATACTGTGTATGTGTGGCATGCCCAAACATGCTTCATCTTGCACAGACAAGCACAGCTCTTTAACACTGACAAAACATACTGGGGAAGATAACCTACTGAAGACCCCTTGTATAACACACATATTGTATAACAGTGCAGAAATTGGGAGTATAATAAATATAAGAATAACAATGATTTTAGTAACAAGAACAATCCCTTTCTTTGCGTTTTAATATGGATATTGCTAAATATTAACTGAGTAAAACATTATCTAATTACGCTATTCTATTATTTTAATATATCTAAAAGCTTCCCTCGCTTTGCAGAAAGCTACATTAGAATGAAAAGTTAATTTTGCAAATCTGCTTTCTCATTTCTACAGACCATTAACATTGAAATAACTCGTCAGAAAATGATCATATTCTCCTTTTGCTGATAGGTTATGAAGGAACGTTGTCTCTCCAGTGTAAATTAAAACCAAGCAATGAAAAAAAAAAAAAAAACAGATGAGTTTGTTTATTTAGAATTTAATCTCATTTATGTGCATATTGATGATATATGCAGGCACCCCATTGAAATGGAGATGGAGATAAGAAAACCTTGGTCAACCGTAAACTATTCCATAAAGGATATGTTATTTTCTTAGTAGTCATTAGACTTAAAGGAGCAGTATCGCGAATTTTTCTTGGTGACTTATATTTAAATGGTACTTTGAATGTAGGTAAGTGTTGGAGTAAGAATTACAAATGTAGAATAAAATGATGTCTGTGTTGTGCAGCTGGAGACTAATAGCTCATGTTTATGTCTGCTGAGTGTCGAAGCCCGACACTCTGGCCTGTTCCATGCTGAGGAGAGGGGGAAACAATGTATCAAAGTATCAGCTGTTCAGTGCTGGCAGGCGTCCAGCATAAGATAACAACATTGCAACATTGCCTGGCCAGAACTTATATATCTAAAACAGAGAGAAAAGCTCTAGAAGTCATTTAGCTGATTTTGACAGTTTTCCCTTCATGTTGGCTCTGCTGCAGAATCTTTCAGTTTACCATTTTCTCTTTCATATTCTTATTTTTCATTTTTCCATATGATCTTTCTTTCAGCTTTGTGTGTTTTGAGCAAAGCCCAATCCAGGATTTTCACTATCTGAAGTTTTGGTTTGTGCCCCTAGGGGCATCCCGACCTGGGATGCCCTGATATGTGAAATCCCCAAGTTCGCCTGTGAAAACGTACCTTTCCCTGTCCCACAGTGCATGCGCGGGCTCTCATCCAATCAGCTCTGTTTGCACGCAGATGGGGAGCCTGAGCAGTAACCTTCCTGGCCGCCCGGCCTGTCTAAATGACTATCTGCGTGAGCGCGCCAGAAAAATGGGGGGATCTGTGGTTATCCAGGGGTTTCACACAGTGGGGTATCCTGATTTAGAAAGGGGGAAGGTCAATGGCCGGGTCTTATAGACTTCAGGGTCGGCCACTCAGGGTTTTGTTCCACTTTAATACCTTTAGATTTTCCTGCACAGTTATTCAAAGAAGAATTTCAGTTATTTTCAGTCAGTTTAGTTTATTTTGTATTGATTTTACAAATTTGAATCACCTGGTCTCATAACAAAAGCAGCACCTCACACACACAGCCATTACCACTGATTACAGGTAAATGGGTTGATTCAAAGAAACATGTAACAGCTTGGATTTGGCTCACGATCATCCTATTTTTCACGTCCGCTCGTGCGTTCGTATGAACTTGCGAGTGATTCAATAAGCAAATACGTTTCTATCCTAAAACATACGTCCGTTCGTATGATATCTTCCGAACTTGCCTCAGTCAGTTGCCAATCGTAAAAATCACGTTCATGTGCTCACCTGTTGCGGCGGCAGCCTGTTTTTTCGGCTGCTTCCATCGTCAAGCTCTTCCAATTACTTGCGTTTGCCTCTGGTTTTCATTGGTTTTTGGCCTCTTAGATTCGTGCGTTCGTATGTTTATAAGATCTTGCGCATGCGCACCCTCAAACAGAAACTTACCTACACCCCTTAGCGCTTGCATCCAACTTCATTTCTCGGTCCCTCAAACTTACCTAAACCCCTTAGCGGCTGCATCCCACTTCATTTCTCGGTCCCTCAAACTTACCTAAACCCCTTCGCGCTTGCATCCAACTTCATTTCTCGGTCCCTCAAACTTACCTAAACCCCTTAGCGGCTGCATCCCACTTCATTTCTCGGTCCCTCAAACTTACCTAAACCCCTTAGCGCTTGCATCCAACTTCATTTCTCGGTCCCTCAAACTTACCTAAACCCCTTAGCGCTTGCATCCCACTTCATTTCTCGGTCCCTCAAACTTACCTAAACCCCTTAGCGCTTGCATCCAACTTCATTTCTCGGTCCCTCAAACTTACCTAAACCCCTTTGCGCTTGCATCCCACTTCATTTCTCGGTCCCTCAAACTTACCTAAACCCCTTAGCGGCTGCATCCCACTTCATTTCTAGGTCCCTCAAACTTACCTAAACCCCTTAGCGCTTGCATCCAACTTCATTTCTCGGTCCCTCAAACTTACCTAAACCCCTTAGCGCTTGCATCCCACTTCATTTCTCGGTCCCTCAAACTTACCTAAACCCCTTCGCGCTTGCATCCAACTTCATTTCTCGGTCCATAAAACGTAAGAATATCACATAATTTACATGTCTATATGTTTCTAAGTGTGTTGTTTCTGGTTTGTGTAATTTTTTGGGTGTGTGCATATTAGAAAAGACACATTTCGGAAGGCTTAAAATATAATTTATTTAAAATATTTTCTTGGTTTTTTTTGGAATAATTGTAAAAACTTTTATTTTTTTTTGGGTTTTTGTTTGTAAACCTTTTTTTTTTTTTTGGCAAGGAAAAACACATATAAATATTGTTTTTTTTTTTAACAGTAAAACACATTTTTTTTTTGTTTTTTTTTTTTTAGAAAACATCTTTTTTGGTTTTTAACCAAAACGATAAAACAATGTATAAAATTTGTAAAAATTTAAAAACAACTTTAAGAAAGGAGCCAGGACCAAGGGCACTAATCCTCCTCGTCTTCTTCATCTGTTGGCCCCAACGTCGCCTGTATGGCCAGCAGCTCGGCCACCAACTCCTTCATTCTTTTTTTTTTTCCCGCCAAGGTTTGGGGGATCATCCCTGTAACCAATAGAGAAAGAAACATAAATAGGAGTCCCAGACCGGTTTGTATGCTGGAAATAGATTTAGGGTTAATCAAATACATGTAAATGCATGACATATGTCCTTCTTCAAAGGGATACAGTTAATGCATTTCCCACAGGTAAGTGTTTAAACTCCTTAAACCGGACCTTCAACATTATTTAATGAAAACCAATAACTATTCACAAATGATTCTGCACCACCTCAAAGTTATTTAGGGTTTTTTGGGGATTACAGCGCCGCCATCTGGACTCTGAAGCATAACACTTAATGAGGAGTGGAGAGTTGGATAAAGTACAGGGGAGTAGGTTACAGTGGTGCGTTGGGAATCCAGAGCATAGCTGGGTTGAGGGAAAGGTCATCAGTCCCACAATGCATGGCAGCACCTTCCTTTTTTCAATCTGTATCCCATGCTGCCTGTAAATATTGTGCATTCCATATTCCCCAATATTGGTTTTGTTCAGTCTAATAACATGCATTAGATGGGTGAAGGGTGTTTTTCCATGTTTCTAATCTGTAGGTACAGTGTGATGGCTAAGTCTTTGGTTCTTAATACTAGTTAGGGTCCTCTTTAAGCTAACGAAGTGCCCACATTAAAGTGTGAACTACACATTGGCTACGCCTTTAGTTATGTGTGTGTTATTAGCTAAGCAAACATTAATATGAATAATGGCATGGAGACTTACGGAGTTGGTGGCCGACAGATGGCTGGTTGGGGCCAACAGGCTGCCCTTGGTCCTGGCTCTGCTGTGAAGAAGTCCCTGGAGAAACATGTGACATTTGGTTAGTACTTGTAGAGAGTCACTATTCCCAACATATCTGGCTCCCAGTCTGGCTGACATCACTCACCTTCGCCAGGATCGACTTCAAGCATCTCTGCTGCCTCCTCCTCCACTATCTCACCCGCTCCTGAAGCTTCTACAAATACATAATAAAGGATAACTTAGTTTTTGGCCTGCCATGTATATCTTTGTGCCTATACATGAAGAGTGACATACCAGAGCCTTCCCCATGCGTGGCCAGGTATGACTCCACGCCCACGCGCCTTGGCCCCTCCTCTGTGGTAAGGTCCAGGGGCTGGTCTGAGGAGGCCACAGAGGAGGGGTAGGTCCGTCGCCCGGGAGATCCACCACCTTCACTCACAGATGCAGAGTCATGCAGCACTGGTCGGCCTGTACGTCTCCGGGTGCGGCGAATTCTGAAATCCATTTCCAACACTACCAAAGAAAAGTCATTATAAATAAAGGCATAACTTAGACATTTGGAACATATACCATGCAATTGCTTTGTACTTACTTGGGAAATGGATCCCAAAATACCTCCGCACCCGGGGCATGTGCAGACGCTTCAGGTCCGACCAATGCAGCATTATCTGGGTGTGAGTGAAGGTGGTGCTGGTCACACGGTGGATCTCCGCGATGATCTCCCGGGCGATGTCCCTTTTCTCGCACACATTGGGCGCGAAGTCATACCGGCGCTGAAGCATGATCTGAAAAACATAATGGACACAGAGCTTTTACTTTTACACACAGACCCATATGTGTTGCATCACAAGTTGAGAATTTAATGTCATTAACACACACATTTCGAGTGGCAGCCATTTTTGGGGAGTGCCTTCAAGAGGACGTTGACTGTGATTGACAGTCTGGTCTTATGTTATATGTATCACACACCATGTACATACAGATAATAGCCAACATCAAGAATCAGGCCACCTGCATCTATGGCATGTTAGGATGGTTTAAACATCCAAGATGTAGCCTAATGCTTAGGCTTTTGGACCACGTGTGTGGCTTCCCGTTGTGTTTTTATGGCTTAGGAAAACAGTGTTCCTCAAACATCCGCATCAAGGTCCGAGACAGGCCAGGTTTGCCAGCTCGCCCCGCTACTCCACAGGTTAATTAACTGTTGCTAAGCCGGAGCAATTGGCCGAATTAGGACATCAGCATAGACAGTTGAAAACGTGGCCAGGCTCGGCCCTTGAGGATGAAGTGTGAGGAGCCAGTGATTAAACATTAAGATACCCCAAACTAGTTCCAAACGCATCATTTACATTTAGGCCATCATTGACTATTCGATTAAAATGCACAGGCAGCCACTTACCAGCATGAGGATCTCTTCCTGTTGACGGGTGAAGATAGTGGGCGCCATCTTTATGCTTCTTCCAGGCAGCAGATAAGTGAAACCCCAGCGGTTTCCTGGTTCCGCTCGAACGTACGTTCGTACGAGCGCGTAGTCGTGCGCATAGGCGTCACACGCTGGGCTCATTATTTAAAGGTCCCTGCACCCAAAGCTCATTCTCTTTGAGCATTTGTGTACGATGGCACCAAAAAAGGCGATGAGCAAGCGACCCCAGCCAAGCAAGACCGCGGAGGGCCCCACAACAAGGTCCCAGCAAGCTGGCCGAAAACTGAGAGCCAAGACTCCCACCTCGGCCCCACCAAGGGACCCTGGACCCTCAGGTACCAAAAAAAGGGGCCCCAAGCCCCGTGCCCCTCCTGCAGCCAAAAAGCTGGCAACTGCAGCACCCACCACCTCTGCCCCCAGAACAGGCAGCACCAGTGAGCCCACACCGGCCATGCCTTCAAGTAGGGCAGTTCGGAAACCCATGCCCCGCAGCAGGGCCCGAACCCCATCCAGGGCCCGAACCCCATCCAGGCCCCGAAGCACAGCCAGAGGCCGAAGAACCCAATCCAGGGCACGAAGCCCAGCCAGGGCCCGAACCCCATCCAGGGCCCGAAGCACAGCCAGAGGCCGCAGATCCCAAACCAGGGCACGAAGCCCAGCCAGGGCCCGAACCCCATCCAGGGCCCGAACCCCATCCAGGCCCCGAAGCACAGCCAGAGGCCGCAGATCCCAAACCAGGGCACGAAGCCCAGCCAGGGCCCGAACCCCATCCAGGGCCCGAACCCCATCCAGGCCCCGAAGCACAGCCAGAGGCCGCAGATCCCAAACCAGGGCACGAAGCCCAGCCAGGGCCCGAACCCCATCCAGGGCCCGAACCCCATCCAGGCCCCGAAGCACAGCCAGAGGCCGCAGATCCCAAACCAGGGCCAGAAGCCCCTACAGGGCCCGCCGAACACAATCCAGGGCCAGAAGCCCATCCAGAGGCCGCAGATCCCAAACCAGGGCCAGAAGCCCCTACAGGGCCCGCCGAACACAATCCAGGGCCAGAAGCCCATCCAGAGGCCGCAGATCCCAAACCAGGGCCAGAAGCCCCTACAGGGCCCGCCGAACACAATCCAGGGCCAGAAGCCCATCCAGAGGCCGCAGATCCCAATCCAGGGCCAGAAGCCCCTACAGGGCCCGCCTAACACAATCCAGGGCCAGAAGCCCCTACAGGGCCAGAAGAACACCATCCAGGGCCAGAAGCCCCTACAGGGCCCGCCGAACCCAATCCAGGGCACGAAGCCCCGACAGGGCCCGCCGAACACAATCCAGGGCCAGAAGCCCCTACAGGGCCAGAAGAACCCAATCCAGGGCCAGAAGCCCCTACAGGCCCAGAAGAACACCATCCAGGGCCAGAAGCCCCTACAGGCCCAGAAGAACCCAATCCAGGGCCAGAAGCCCCCGACCTGGCACCAGCCGGGAACAGAGCCCCCGACCTGGCACCAGCCGGGAACCTAGCCCCCCAAGAGGGCCCCGAATTGCCCCCATGACCACATCTACACCTGGAAGTTCGGTGGCCAGCCACGCAAGAACACCCAGTCCCTTGGCCAGTCCAGTCCAGTCATTGGGAAGCCACCAATCCGGCCATTCCCCTACCCAGCCCCAGGCCATAATGTCACCACATGTGTCTGCACACATGGAGGAGCAGCCAAGCCAACCATCTGGCCGCACATTGCGCCGCGGCCAGTTGAGTGGGAGATTCTCCCATGACCAAAATATGGCATTGGCTAGTGGCCTTACATTATACTATGACGAGCTATATGGGAGCAAATCCAAACACACCACCAAGCAGCGCAAGATGGAATTTTTGAAACCATCCTCCGACAAGTAAATGCAGCGGGGGAAGAGAGGAAAGATGTGTCCCAAATTCAGAAGAAAATCTCTGATCTGAAGTATGCTGTACGGCAAAAAGAAATTAAAAGGCATAATTACAGGTAACTAAATGTTTACGCTAAATCGAATGTTTGGGATGTACTGTATGCACCTTTTCTGAGTACCAAACGATTTTCTCTTTTCAGCCTGAAAACTGGCGGTGGCTTTCCATCTAAATTGGAGTTTACCCCTGCTGAGGAGATTGTGCTTGGACTTCTCCATCCGGTCGCGGTCGGTGGACATGCTGGTCTAAGGGACACAGACTCACCGACCCGTACCCACGGTGAGTACTCTTAAATCTGCATGTTTGGCTGTTTGCTAAATAATCTACAGTTCACTAGTAACAAGCTAACGGGATGCCCCTATGGTTTGCCTTGCTTGGCCTCGCACTACTGTGGCTGTTTGTGTCCTCTTTTTGTCCCTGGGAATCACACATTTAGGCCCACAGCCATTATGGCAAAGTTCAAATGTCCAATTGGATTGTTAAAGTCATGAAGTTTCGCAAGATAAGTGAGATATTTGGAATCAATCACAAAACACACATCATTATGTATGGGTTGCCTTTTGGTTGTGTGAGTTGTGTTTGAGTTAACAATTTAATTAGCCACCCACAAACATATCTGACCTAGAGCAGCGACACTCAACTGGCGGCCCGGGGTCCCAATGCGGACCTTGGCACCACATTCAAGGACCCCTGCCCAGACAGCCCTGCACTCAGTTACTTCTGTGTTGACGTGCTCAGAGCTGCCCCCTTGATCGGCCATGTAGTGGTTGGTCTCCTGCCCAATGTCATGGCTCCCTGAAACATAGCATTGCAATATGAAGTACTGCACAGGAAGTGGCATTGCAAGGTACACAGTAACTTTTTTAAAATTTCTCTGGCCACAATCGTGTCCCGCTGCCCCTGCTCTGGCCCATCTGCCACAGTCCCCCCATGCCCCCCCCCACATAAGCCCCATACATTTGTAACAGATTGGCTCCATCCATCCCATCACCATCAATACGTTAACTCCCCCCTTTAGCCATCCAATCCCTGTCCCCTCAGCTCTGGCCCATCCAGCCCAGCAAGGGCAAGCAGCCTTTATTAGTTGGCACTTTGAAATCTCCAGCCCCTCCACCAGTGTATTTATTTTTAACTAGACACCCCCTGCGTCAGCACCATGGCCAGACATTCACCTCTCACCACATACCTTGAAATGGGCGTTTCAAACAATTGTTTGAGTACCCCGGACCTAGCGAATGGTAGGCTAAATCCAAAAATGTGCCTTGAAAGTTGTATGCTGACTGGGTACACTTCATGACTTAGAACTGAGGTCACTTAGCAGTTTTTCAGAGCCATTGCACCTATGTAAACTTGCGTGTGTTTGAACAAAGGTCACCATTGCTCTAGAGTTGAAAAATATTACAAATAGAGCTATATTTGATTACCTATCCTAAAAAAGGTTATGTGTGTGTGTTTACGTGGTTTGTTTTTCTCTTCTTCAGCCCAGCATGATCCCTCAGCAAGGGTAAACTCACCCCCCAGTTTGGTTATGCCTACCAGGTCCGTACAGCATAGGAGCCCAGATCAGAGATTTTCGGTAAGTTAATTTAGTACCATAAATACTAACAAGTGCTTAAGAATGTGTTAAACTGTTGAAATCCAAAATTTGGACGCCAACTTAGCCTTTTTTTTTTGATATGTCCCTACAGACCCGCACACTCATGGAAGAGATCCAGGACATGGAGGAAGATGATGATGTCTCCGTACAGGGCACGTCGGATGAACTCCCCCTGGGTCCCAATTTGGAACTGCTCCATAATGTTTCTCTGGCCAATCCTCAGCAGCAGAGTGAATCTCCATCCATTGTGCTTGCACATGGGGAGACTGACACTACAGTCCCCAGTGTTCACTCTGCTGCTGAGGATTTGCAAAGCAGGCCGGTTGCTGTTGAGGGTACGACACCACGCGGCAGGGCACGCCCAAGAGCCAGGGTAATTGTGCGGCGGACGCCATTACGCCGCCCCACAATTTCCCAGGGGAGGCAGACCTCCACCTGGGTATTATGGGCAGCCACCCTATTAAGCCATGGGTGTGTGGGACATCTTTTCTCTTACCCCCCACTGTATTTACTTGTCCTTTGAGGTTTCAAACAATCCATTTTGTGTTGCTCTGGCAGGTTGTGTTTTGTATTTGCTCCCATATAGCTCCTTAGAGTAATGCTTAAGGCCACTAGCCAATGCCATAGGTCTATGTGGAGTTTATCTGGCCACTTATGGCTTTACCTATGTATTTGGTTGGTGCTCCTCCTGTTTGCAGACATGTTTGTGTGACATTATGGCCATGCCCAAATATCCCTGGGCACAGGCAATATTAATGACTGGACTAGGCTGGCCTTTGGACTGGGTGTCCTTGTTTGGTTGTGCCACTCACTTCCAGGTGTAGATGTGCTCGATGTTTTTTTTTAATGTTATCCATTTGTTACCACAGATGTATGTGGACTGATTTCTGTTAAGCACTATAATTTTTCCTTTTCAAAGTAAAACAAAAAATTCACTTACAATACTTGTGGCGTTTTTAGTGGGAAGACATTTTTAACAGCTTGGGCTAAACCAGATAATTTTGGTTTGAAGAGGTGTAACAATGCAAAGCTAAAGCTAAGGAAACTACATGAAATACATTAGGCAACAATTAAGGTCTAAATTTTTTACTTAGAGGTAATGCCACATTACGGCAAAACAACATATGTAACAAAAAGGATAACACAGACATACAGAATGGTGAGACAGGGAAAAAAGTTAAGTAAAATGCTGGCTGATCAGGTTGGCTCGAACAGATTGGCCAGACTCACTGGGGGGCCCCTCAAAATTCTCGACTTCATCCTCGACGGCTGAAGAGGGCAGGCTGTCCACATAACGTGGGACACGTTCCATGATGGCAAAATTGTGCAAAACAGCACATGCCATTATAATGTCGATCACTTTCTTGGGATCATATTGCAGGGCCCCCCCAGTATGGTCAAGGCAACGAAAACGTGTCTTCAGCAGACCAAAGGCCCTCTCCACAACAGCCCGGGTCTTGCGATGCGCA
This sequence comes from Gastrophryne carolinensis, assembly GCA_027917425.1. Taxonomy (NCBI): domain Eukaryota; kingdom Metazoa; phylum Chordata; class Amphibia; order Anura; family Microhylidae; genus Gastrophryne; species Gastrophryne carolinensis. Next base: position 30,376,928 of record CM051244.1, on the reverse strand, counting down.
CGGTTATACGCTTCCTGAGAGGCATCCTGGGGCCGCAGCACAGGCGTCATGAGCCAGGGTAGAAGTGGGTACCCGGAATCACCTTAAACAGAGAATTAAATGTAATCAAAATTAAAAAGGCAACACAACCAACACCAAAAAATTCACAGATATCATAATGATGTAAGGTAAAGTGTTCCCAAAAAAAAACAGGGCACATTAGGGCCCCCAAAAATTGCACTAAGGTATAACCTAAATAAAAATGGCACTTCTATATACCAATTAATTAACAAACATCTGCACGGCCAAGGGTATTTGTATTTTACATATATTTGTAGTTTTCAGACATGTTACAATTAGGATGCTGCTGAGGGCCTATCCACATTTCTCTTGAAACTACAATGTATGCAGTTTAAGTCCACTTTGACATTTAACGACCAATAGTACAAAAGGAGCCAAATGTCAAAGATCCCTATCCACATTTCACTGGAAACTACAATGTATGCAGTTTAAGTCCACTTTGACATTTAAAGACCAATAGTACAAAAGGAGCCAAAGGTCAAAGATCCCTATCCACATTTCACTGGAAACTACAATGTATGCAGTTTAAGTCCACTTTGACATTTAAAGACCAATAGTACAAAAGGAGCCAAAGGTCAAAGATCCCTATCCACATTTCACTGGAAACTACAATGTATGCAGTTTAAGTCCACTTTGACATTTAAAGACCAATAGTACAAAAGGAGCCAAAGGTCAAAGATCCTTGGGTATAAACTCCAAACCAATATATTTAGGGACAAGGAACTTACAGACATCCTAACTAAAGGGAAAACATTCTGAAGGCCAAAGCGAGACAAGGATTTTTTGGGTAAGTTCCTAATATATGAGCCAAGAAAAAGGCAGTTGGACGCTTATGTAAAGTTTTCCAAAACAAACATATCACCAAATACAAGATTAATGCCACATTTAATAACACACAAATAGGACACACTTACCAAGCAGCCATGCCCCCGAAAATTCACCTGCCTCAAATCTCCGAAACAACCCAGATCGCCGGAGGATATAGGAGTCGTGGGACGATCCGGGGTAGCCGGCAAGGACACTCATAAACCGCATATCCGGACCAACCACGGCCTGGACATTAAGTGAGTGTCCCATTTTACGATTCCTTAAGGCAAAAACATACAAAAAGGGTAATTGATATTTGACCAAAACTAATAAATTAACCACAAAACATGTCTGCACTCTATTGGGAAAGACTAATGAAAAGCCGAGATAAAGCAGCTACACAAATGAGGGATAAACAAATATGCTGCCGCAAAGGAAAACAGGTTACATGACACGTTGGGCAACATAATAACCAATCTCAATACCTATATATATACTCGTCGGCTGCCCTAGGTACGAGTGCCACATGTGTGCAGTCAATTGCACCAATAACGTTGGGCATGTCGGCCACATTATAAAACCCAAGCTTAATGGCGTTTCTGGCTGCCATATCATCAGGAAAATAAATATATTTTTGAGTTATGGCAGCCATGCCTTCCAAAAATTTAGACAGTGCGCGGCTCAGCGTAGGCTGTGACATCCCCACAGAGAGGGCACCCAGCCTCTGGAACGAGCCGTTCGCCAAAAATTGCAGGCAGCCAAGCATCTTGGTCATACCTGAAATTGCATGCCCCTTCCTTGTGGTGCGGGCTAACCATGGCCGCAGCTCACTATATAATTTATGGAGGGAAGCGCGATTAAGCCTGGTCAGCTCGAACAGCTCAACATCATTCATGCTATCGATGTTCATGCGACGACGCAGGGGCAATCTGCTCTCAGACATCTCGATCAACTCAATGCCAAAAAGCATAAGCCCTTGATGTGCCACAAACTCGCTCCGCTCCATCCTACTCCCGAGGCCAAATAGCTGCCGGCAAACATTTCGTAAAGCAGCTCTTTAATGGGCTTCAAAACAATTAGCAATCACCTCTCTGAATTGGGCGCAAGCCCATGTGAAGGACGTAAAAAATAGGATCGGACGCAAATAATACGATTTGGACGGGAAAAACACACGAACTAACGCAAATTATACGATTCTCGTACGAAATGCGTATGTTCATATACGTCTATGCGCGAACGATCGTGCGAATACGAAATGGCCAAAAAAACAAGAAAAAATGACAAACACCCACCCAAACTTACGATTCTCGATACGAAATCAATTAACTTTTGCTCTTTGAATCGAGGGGAAAGTGTTGCTAGGAGACCAGTGGGCTAAATGAAGCAGCTCACTAAATACAACCCAGCAGATCCCCCTATTCAGCAAATGGACTGAGCCATTGTCCTTATACAATTTAAAAGAAAGGCATATATTTTTTCCTTTTTCTATCACCACACTATTTATACACATGTTAGAAGCTATTGTGTGGCTATTTAATTATTTATCTTTTTTAATGCAAATTTTGCGATACTGCTCCTTTAAGAATTACCAAATTGGCTAGATTAGATGAAATTAACAGACCCCTTAAAATACTGGGGGTGGTCCAACGTTCTGGGAAACATGACCAGATTGAGGGATTTGCGAAAGACTGGAATTTCCTTTTAAGTGTTTAACTTACTATGGTGTTGAAATACAACCACAAGAGGGAATGTGGACAGAAAGCCACACCTACCCCAGAGAAGGAGCAACACACAAGGGCATTGATTCACTAAGAGTTGAAAAAACATTTCATGGTAGTAAAAAATTCAATTCATGAGAAAAATGCCTGAGAATGCCACTGTTGGTGAATCACCAGATAGGAAGACAATGAAAGTCAATGGCACTTTTTTACTCCTGAGAAAAGTATTGAACTTTTTACCCCTTTTTACCTGTAGTAAAGAGGGCCAAGTGACTTTCATTGTCTTCCTATCTGGTGATTCACCAACAGTGACATTCTCAGGCTTTTTTCTCATGAATTGAATTTTTTACTACCATGAGATTTTTTTTTCAACTCATAGTGAATCAAGGCCAATGTGTCAAAAAATTTATAAAACTAAACTTTTTTCAAAAAATAACACCAAGAAAAAACACACAGTCATTCTAGACAAGACAAATTTAAAAACAAGCTGGACCTTCCCCATAACAATTACATTTCATCCATAAATACCATAGTCAAATACATAAAAAATTAATAATAGCACATTTTCAAGGAACGGAAGACCCATGATTTAAACAGTAGGGGGTCTGTTATATAAATTTTGTGCCGGCACAAAAGAACAAATAAAATTATTTAAACAGTCCTACCTACCTAGTGCAATTGAAGCAGGGAGAAAATAAAGAAAACTTCCCCAATAAAGTGACTAGTGCTAAATCCAAAATTCAATAATAAATAAGACTCAATATAGGAAAGTACTCAATATAAAAAAGTCACATGAAAATATGCACATGATTATGAATCCACAGCAAATAATGAAAAATACATGTACTGATGCCCTTACCCAGCAGAAGCAACAAGGGTAGCCGCGTGCTCAGGTGTTGAATGATGCTCCATCCCCCTCTCTATGGAACGGTTGTGCTACTTTACAAATTGATTTGGTAACACTTTATGTTGTATATCATGTTCCTTTGATCTATATGCACTTTTGTGTCCATAATCACAAAAATCAGTACATGTATTTTTCATTATTTGTGGATTCATAATCATGTGCATATTTACTCTTGTGCACATTTCCCTCTTGGTAAATCCTTTATTGTGGTGTAGTGGTGCAGAATTTGTAAAGGTGAGTCGTTTCCCTAACATTTTTCATGGAATACTAATTCCCAATGATCTGAGGTACCACCACTTCCACCACTGATACAAGCTTCTTCGGAAGGTAGGGGGTTCCTATACTGATAAGGCAATATAGATTTAAAATTTGACCAAATCCACTTTCAATTTAATTCAATCTGATCTATAAGAATCTGTTAGTCTGCAGTCGTTGACTAGAGGACTCCCTTACATGTAGCAGCTGCTTGTAAAAATAGCCCAGCCTTGCTATAACAAATTGTATAGTGCGACCTCCGCAAGGAGACATGAGCAGCTGTCATGTCAACTATCACAAATACATATGCTGATGTATAGAAAAAACAGCTTGCTGTCATATGTACTTTAAGCTTGTACTGTGATTGGCTACAACAGACTATGTGTCCAAAAAGGAGACTGTAAGACGCCCTCTGCTTGACTATAAAATAAAGGTTAAGGGCTCTCTCGGAACAGAGGCACTCCTTGAGAAGTACCGCAGGTGGTGTGTGATGTTTGTGTCCTAAATCGAACAACCAATGACATGATCAAGATGAAATGGCCAATTTCCCCGACATACTTGCCCAACAATGTAAGCTCATCTACAAGCAATGCAGTCACCCCAAGATGGGATCCCAAGGCTTTGTCACCTGGCTCATGCTATTGGTGCAGTAATCTACATGCGGTGCTTCATATCAATGAAAGGAAATGGCAGGCTGCTCTGAGAATTAAATAGGTAGTGTGGGAGGCCCCAAAGTGGGCCCAGCCATCAGTCTCATGTATTAAGCACCAAGCATGTGGAAAGAGGTTTTGGTCACATATATCTGCAGATATATATATATATATAATATATATATATATATATATATATATATATATATATATATATATATATATATCTACATGTTGAAGCTTCATACTGTTCAGAATACCCTCCACCTTGACTTAAGCTCCAGCTCCAGTGGCAGAGAAACAGCCCCTCTAGCTCTGGGAGTCCCTGCACTGGCCATTCAGAAAGAGCTGGCATGTGTGTACCTACCTTGGGGAATACAACCACACAGGGCCGGCTCCAGGTTTATGTGGGCCCTTGGGCGGCATGGTCCCAATGGGCCCTTTTGTGGTGAAGAGTCGTGTCACATAAGCGAGAGACGCCCCAGCTCTGGATGCCCCCTAAGGATCATGCTATTCGGACCAAAACAACCAGACCAAAAGTTTTGGTCTACGTTTCAGCACACCAAACCCTTTTAAACCTGACCTTGGAGTCTAAACGAATCTAGATTCTCCTGATTTTGGATGTCCCTGTGCGTGACTTCCCCCCTATTTGTTTATTATTTTCCTTTAAACTGGCGAGTGCAGTTGTTCCTTTAGTGCCGGATCTTGGTCTCTCCATGCCTGTTGAAAGTCAGACATTCTTGGATTGCTCACCTGTGTACCGTCCTCTGCCTGTCCCCGACTCTGAACCTTTGCTGCCTGCCCCGACCTCGGCTACTCACCTTTACCGCGAACCTGTGCTGCCAGCCCCGATCTCTGCCTGTACTTACTACGCCTTTTTGCCTGCCACTTGTGTACCTCACTGAACCTCGGCTGACTGTGGGACTGGGCCGCTGTCGACCTGGGAGTCACTGGCCGCACAAAACCAACCTGCCTTGCGGTGGGCTCTGGTGAATACCGGTGGCCCCTTAGACTCCGCTCCCCTGACACGGTACCCGCCATCGGTTCCACAGTTAAAGCGGATCCACACCTGAGTCCGCTCCATCCGGTCCGTGACAGCAGTGTGGGATAACCAGAGGGGGTTCTTTCACAAACAGGGGCATCCCAAATTGAGATGCCCCTGTAAAGTGGACCAAAACTCAGGGGTGGAATTGCTTGCATAGTGGGTATGCCAGTGATCCCAGGAGGTATCACACAGTAGGGTATCACAGATTGGGATGCTCCAGGGATAGGAAATCAGCTGGGGTGGGCAATTTAAAAGCAGAACAAAACCCAGCACTTCCTCCCCTAGAATCTAAATCGAGATGCCCCGTTGTGTGGAACCCCACCATTCGGGGAGATTTGGGCACCAGCTGTGGCGGTGCTCTCACAGTCGCCATCGCACACCCCAAAGGCCAGGCCTGTTACCCCAAAGGCAGGGCCTTGATGGGTGCTGACGCCAGCCTTGCAGCCGCAACTCGGAGATACAATGCTGGCTTATGGAATAGGTGACTAGATCATGCGATCTGCAGGGTTTCACATAGCGGGGCCAATTCGAGATGCCCCATACTGTGGTAGACCAACCCCCCCCCCCCAAAAGTCTTATAGATTTCAGGGGGTGTTCATACTATTCAAGGTTTTTAGTCAGCTTTAAGGCTAAGTATATGCTCAACTAATTTCACATCATTCTTTTGATTTGCAGTCAAGGTCTATGTGTTCGCTGTTGACGGCTGTTGTTTTTCCTCAATTTGTAGTCTTTTGTTTTTCCCCAGGGGATATAGTTATTATTTTTATTATAATTGTTTATTTATATAGCGCCATCATCTTCCGTAGTGCTGTACAAAGTAGTAATTACAGACAGGATAGAAACATACAGTACATAGACTATTACTGAAGCAGTGTTATAGAGTTTACAATGAATATTCTGAATACAAGAATATTCCGTCCAGTTCTGGGCACCCATTCATAGAAAGGACGGTCTGACTATGGAAAGGGTGCAGAGGATCCACCAAACTAATCAGAGGATTGAAGGATCTTAGTTATGAGGAAAGATTACGAGAATAAAAACTGTTTAGTCTTGAGAGGAGACGACTGAGGTTGGACATGATTAACTTGTATAAATATATAAATGGCCAATAAAAAATATGAGAGAACATTATTTCAGGTAAAATCCTTTCTAAAGACAAGGGGGCACACCCTCCCTTTAACTGGAAATAAAAAATTAGTTTCCGGAGGCAACAATCATTTTTTACCATAAGAATTATAAATCTATGGAATATCCTCCCACAGAAGCTTGTTACAGCATCAACCGCTGACAGCTTCAAAAAAGGATTAGATGCTTATTTAGAAGAAAATAACATTAACAGTTACTATTAGCGGTTATCAGTAAAAAAACAAAAAATAAAATAAATAACTTCCACCTATAAAATAAAATAAAAAATAACTTCCCCGACCCCAACACCCTTGGTTGAACTTGATGGACATATGTCTTTTTTCAACCGTATTAACTATGTAACTATACATGTAAGACCTGCACAAAGTGCACCTAGTTCGGCACCATCTAAATCAAATATGTATACATGGGAGTGTGCCAATTTTGGAGTCCCAACTACACAGTATACTAAACAAAACACCTTGTGGCCCAGTATACCACAAGAACAGGCTCCAAACTAAAAAAGACACCACTACTGCTCAACTAATAAGCCAATACCATCATTAATTAATATCAATAGTTTAATTCATCAGAAAATCTCACTAAAAAACATACATTAACCATCACAAACATTTAAAAAGGACATAACAATACACAGCCCAACCCAGCAAGAGGAACCCAACTGATCCTAGCCATCTGTGCTTAACCAATTAATTTAGCTTCACATAGATGTATCCATCTAAGTGATCCTAAAGTGCCTATGTGCAATATTAAAGTGCTGAATGTAAATGTGCAAAAAATGCGAAACTAACAAAGAAATAGTCACCTCAGTGAAAAAGGGAAATAACCTCCTGCTGAGTGGGACGATCAATCACCCACGCGTTCCGTGACGGGCTGTCACTTCCTCAAGGTGCCAACTATGTAACTATATGTAACAAGTTACAATAGGAAAGAGAGCCCGGCCCTTGCGAGCTTACAGTAGTTTTGGTATCTTCATGGCCCTTGTGTGCGTTATTTCCAAATATAGAAATTCCTTTAGAAACAAAGGCGATTGCTTGAATGAGGTTATCTCATTATGTTTGCTTTCATTGACAGCATACATTTTTTTAAGGGATTTGTTTTACCCTGAGCTAAGTGACACAATCAATGAAGTGTGCGTTTTATATGTGCATGTTATCAGGAAATTACAGCAACCCGACAGCTTGTACATATGTGCGGAGCACACCATTGTTATTTTAAAGCAATGCTGATGTCCTGTTGCCATTTGGATAAAAATGGCTTTAAAACGGATCATTCGGCAGATATTTATACATACTGTAATGATAAAAGGAAGACACTTTATTGCCCATTTTCAGGGCCACCATCAGAGCAGTGCAGGCATTGCTCCGGTGTGTGGCCCAGGCAGTGTCATCTTTATCCCTGATTCGATCTTTTATTTTTTTGCAATATTATTTATATTTGTGTTATAATGGGTCCTTGGGCAGTTTTTTTTTTTTTGGATGGAAGATGGACCTAGAGTGTTATTGTGGACTCTTATTCATTATGGGTAATCCCAGGGTGGTAAAGTGGCCCCTTGGTAGTTTGTACTATGGGCAGGCGCAGGGGGCTATTAACTGATGTGTCACACTTTACTGGAATGGAGCAGCAGGCAAAGGATGAACCAGTGTGTTAGAAGGAGCATACTAAATAGTCTTGGATAGTATGGGTGACACTCAGTTAGGTAAAGTAGGTCCTAGCCTGATGGCACCCTTTAGAGAGGAGCAACCAACATCCAAGTGTCAAGAAGACTCATGCCGGGTGCTGACGCTGGCCCTGCAACCACAACTCAGAGATACAATGCTGGCTCATGGAATAGGTGACTAGATTATGTGATCCGCAGGGTTTCACATAGTGGGGCATGCCAATTTGAGACGCCCCATACTGTGGTAGACCAACCCCCCCCTTAAAAAAGCAGTGCAGGCATTGCTCCAGTATGTGGCGCAGGCAGTGTCATCTTTATCGCTGATTCGATCTTTTATTTTTTTGCAATATTATTTATATTTGTGTTATAATGGGTCCTTGGGCAGTTTTTCTAATAGTATGGAGGGTGGACATAGAGTGTTATTGTGGACCCTTCTGCAGTATCGGTAATCCCAGGGAGGTAAAGTGGCCTTTGATAGTTTGTGGAAATCTCTGAGTACTATGGGCAGATGCAGGGGGACATTGACTGATGTGTCACACTATATTGGAATGGGGCAGCAGGCAAAGGATGAACCATTGTGTTAGAAGGAACGCACTGGATAGTCTTGGATAGTACGGGTGACACCCAGTTTGATAAAGGGCGCCCTAGCCTGATGGCACCCTTTAAAGAGGAGCAACCAACATTCAAGTGTCAAGAAGACTCTAGGGTTGGTAGTCTCCCTTATTGTGGGGTATCCTACTGTAGAATCTTTAATATTATTCACCAAGTATATACATAACATGTACTACATAACTGTTGGGGAGTAGCTCGGTCCCCCCTGATAAGTCTTGTCTGGCCTCTCTGACTTAACCTCTGTATTGTTCACCCTTTAACAACCACTTGGAGAATCATGTGTTTAAATTAAGAGAGAGACATGCACAGGGGGACAATTCAACACATGTCTTTACTGAAGGAAGGATGTATCTTTTAAAGACCAAGGAGAGCTTTAGCTCGCCCCTCCCTTTGTGAGAAACATAAATTTCACATAACACAGAATAATGTTATCTCACAGTTGGCATTAGAGAGTTAGGGAGTTACTTATCTTAACCTTGGGTGCATGGAATGCTCCAGCTGTACCAAGCCTCAGAATCACTCGTACACCACAAAGCTTAAAGAAAAACTCTAAATCTAAATATATTAAAGCAGCAAGATGGCTAAAATGATGTCAAAGAAAGAGAGAGAAAGAGAATTAACCCTTCGCATACATGCAAGGAATTCCTTGGGGCAGGATGGCAAGTACACACAAATGTGGGTCCAGAAAGTTTGGCAATATGGGGACAATAAATTCCTAATGGTAGTCTGCTCACTACTGTATATAGTGTTGCTGTTTGGATTTAGGTCAAATTATGTCTGGTTTGTGCTGATTTGAATTAAAAAATACTTTAAAATGCGTAATTTATCTTTAGATAATGGATCCTCTTTAGCCAACTAAGGGGGTTATTTAGGAAAGGCTAAGGCCATGTAGTGCCAGGTAGTTCCAGATGCGTGTCCGGTGAATGTCAGGTCCCAGTCAAAAAGCTGTATGTATCAAGTGAAAAATCCACAGCGCCCATGATAGTGCCAGCTGCTTCGGGGCCCGACCCAGCTTCTTCGGGGCCCGAGCCTTACCCCTGGCACCGGCTTAGCCATCTGTAAAGCACAGTAAAGCTTTAGCCGGCCTCTTCAAAGTCCAGCGCTGCTCAGCAAAATCTTGTGAGATTCCGGGTGGCTCCATCGCATCCCAGCCATGTGCACTGCACAGAAGCGAGATCAGTGGCCGTTCGCAGTGCCTGATGGTATACAAGATGGCACCCCCGTCGGAAGGTCGCCGGAATTCGAGGGACCCAGGAGATGGATCCCACATGGAGGTGAGTAGAAGCTACCCAAAGGGAAAACTGGAGGGGGGGGCAGCGGATCAGTGAGGTCTGGGGGAGGTTCCTCTTTAAAAAGGCCCTTTAACATCTACCTTCATCCAGACACTAGGGATGAGGGCATGCCAGAGGGGGAGGTCACCTTTGCTCATTACATACTCTGGAGTCTAATTCAGGCAGGTCTACCCTTGGGGAAGTGAATTTAAAAATGTGATACTCGATGCAGTATATTATGCATGAAAAAAGGAGGCGGTTACCTCTGAAATGCGTTGTGATTTTTAGCATTATAGAATAAAGATTTTAATAGAGTTGCAGCCGGCACTTCTATAATCGAGTCCCTTCCCTTAACACCTAAGCTCCCCTCCAGCTGACCCTGTAGTGTGGTTCTTTGCATGGCTAGGGCAAGTGGGAGGAAGTTCTTTGAACTCAGACTTTTCAAAGGGGGAGTAGGGCCCTTTTAAATATGTTGAGTTTTGCCAGATTTTATTTTACTTTATGAATGCTTGTCAGAAAATTGTATTGAGTGACTGAATGTTTTAGAACTAATTACAGTTTGACTTTGCTATGGCCATGTTTCTGAGACCTGTCTACACTTAGTACATTTTGCTAATGCTTGGGGCAGACTATAGATGATGAAGTGGTCGGCTTACAGGTCTAATAATTCTTTACAGGCAGTTTCATAGCCTCTGTGAATTTATTGTAAAGCTGGCACTGTGAAACCAGTCATAGGAGAAGCTGTTTTAGCACCAGGATTTGGTCTATAGATTTTATATGGAATCTAGGCCATTAACTTGAAGTTCCTGATCTTATTATTGTGTCTTTGTGCCATAGTAAGTTGCATGAATGTGTGCTGTTTCTATTTTCTAGGCAGAAAGGTGTAAAATGTATTTATCCTTTGGACATGTTGGAGTGGATCTTGCTCAAGTTTATCAATATTTTGAGGATTTCTTGAAGTAAACTTTTGGGGTTTTAGAACTACATTGAATATTTTTATTGTTGAAAAATGCTCCCCAAACCTCTCCTCAAGAGCCACCAACAGGTCATATTTTTGCTAGGCTTTCGATGTGCCAGGAGATGTGTTGCCTTTACCCAGGCCATTCGCAACGTTTCTTTAGACTTTCTTTGTGTAAGGAGATTTTTCACCTCTGCCCAGGCCACCTACACAATTTGTGTAGGCTTTTCTGTATGTGGAGGAGCTGTGTTTCCCCTATCCAGACCGTCCCCAAGTTTCTATAGGCTTTGTATGTGTAAGGAGATTTGTTGCTCCTACCCAAGCCACCCAAAATGTTCCTGTAGGCTTTCTATATGTCGGATTTGTTACCTCTACCAACAAGGTTCATATAGACTTGCTATGCGTTAGGAGATGGGTTACCTCAACCTAGGCCAATAGGCCCATTCATGTTTGCTCTCTATGTGGAAGGAGATCTGTCACCTTTACCTAGAAAAGTTTCTGTAGATGTTCTATGTGTAGAGAGCTGTTTTGCCACCAAAAGTTTCACGTAGACTTTCAATGTGTTATGAGATCTCTAAACAGGCCACCTTCACAAATATCTACACAAATTCCTATGTGTAATAGGATTTGCAATATCTACCTAGGCTACCAGCAATATTTATGCAGACCTTCTAGGTGTAATGAGTTTTGCTATCTAAGCCACCATAAAAGTTTCTTTTGGCTTTCTTTGTGTTAGGAGATGTGTTACCTACCCAAGTCCCCAAAAACATTTCTGTAGATTTTCTATATGTAATGAGATTTGCTACCTAAGCCACTATAACAGTTTCTGTAGTATTAGGAGATGTGTTACCTACCCAAGCCACCAAGAACATTTCTGTAAGCTTTCTATATGTAAGGTAATGTGCTATCTCCTCTCAGATCAACAAGAGATGTCCAGGGCTGCACAACCAGGTCCCCAAACACTTAGAGGCTTTTTGTCACCTAAGTTGCTAAGTTCATTTCTGTAGGCTTTCTGTTTGTAATGAGATTTATTACCTCTACCCAGACAACTGACACAATTCCTGAAGTGTTTTAATGTGTGATGAGATGTGTTGCTCCTACCCAGATGACCAACAAAGTCCCTGTAGGCTTCCACAAAATTCCTGTAGCCGCTAAAATTCCTGTAGCCACTACAAGCGACGATGAGCAGACTGGAAGCATGTTTGCTTAAAATGCATGTAGGTTTGCTTTAATTCTTGTCATTTTGTATGCTTGTATGATCTCGTAGCTGCCAACAAGAGGTTAAAGTGTTCAATTTCATGAGCTTTAGGTCATCATGTAATTTAGGCCTTACATTGGAGATGTTTTACATGACTTTTTGACATTTGAAAACTGCGGAAAGGCTGCTATTTATCAATAAAACATCACTGCTCTGTAAGAAGATACTAAATGACATCCAGCTTCTGGAAGCTTATATTGGAAACCAACATCTCAAGGTCATCTGTAATCTACGTAAACTGTTTACTGTAAAACAGTATGGTTGGTGGATGCAGGGGCGTAGCTATGGGGGAGCAGGGGGCACTTGCCCAGGGTGCAGCAGGTCAGCGGGGTGCCAGAGGGGGACCTGAGAACAGGTGGGGGGTGCCATTTAGAATTTTCATCCCGGGTGCCAAAAAGCCTAGCTACTCCTCTGGGTGGAAGATAGCATAAAGCGGACCACCAGCGGAAAACTTAAGCTTCCTATTAAAAACTTCCATCAGGGATCTAAGATGCCCCTACAACTAAAGGTGTTTTCGAAAGCTGGGTATGAAGTTTAGTATAGTGGAGGGCACAAATTAACCACACAATGCAACAATTTCTCGCTATTGCGGGGCTCACTGATGGCGTTAGGTTGGGTTGGTTGAGTTTTGCTTGTGCTCTGTGTCCCTGTACAGAGCACAGAGCTTCTATAGTTGGCACAGAAAATGGGTCAGTTTTAAATTTGCATATCCATGATGTGATTTTACAGGGTTTTTGTAGCTGTAATCAAAAACATTGGATACCCACCTAACCTTTCTAGCAGCTGATAGATTCAGGTCACTTACTTCAAGCATTCACATTCATAAGCATGAGATCTTTAAAAGGGGGGTAAGAGCCACTGAGAACGTGAGGCCTATTTTAGGTTGTAGGTCTGCTTTGTTTAAAATAAAGATGGGAAAAATACTCCACTACCCCTTAGCTGATGGGTTTAGCCTTGGATACTGCAACATCTTGCTGATTCTGTAGTGGGTTGTAGGCTGTACACAAGTCAGTCTGGACCTATTAGCGGCAGGGAAATGTAACGTGTGTAGGGTGTTACGTTAAGCAGCGAGACGACATGGGTCGTTTTAAATACTGACAGGTGAATGCCCAATCCCCAACTTCTTATCTGCTTTCATGTTCTCATGCAGCATTACAGTCCACTTGACCATTGGCACACACTGAGGCTTGTGTCCTCAAAGGGCACCGGCATTCATGTGGGGTAGCGAGCCTATATTACTGTAGTTTATAGTAGGCAATGATAGGGGGCCAGGGTTAAGGTTTACCCACTAGTATGTGGAGTAGGACATCTCAGCGTGCCCCCCACCCCCAGTTGATTAGATGGTCCCTTTAAAAAATTCAAGGGGATCCTCCGGGAGGTGCTAACTAAGGTTAATTCATGCCTCAGCACCAAGAAAACGATAATCCTTGAAAGAAAGAAAGAAAGAAAGAAAGAAAGAAAGAAAGAAAGAAAGTAAGTTCCGGGTTGTAATAGCTAACCTCTGAATATGATATTCCTGTACCCAAATGCATGGCAGCTTGAGTAAACTAAAGGATGGTAAGAACCTTATAGCAAGGAGGGGGGACAAAAATAATACCCAACAATGGGTTCTGTCATGTTACCAGAGCCTGTAATAGCTTGTGGCTTTACTGCACCCAAGCTCACTTGGGGACAATAGGACTACAAATATTGTTAGGCTACTTTTTTCTGTGAGACAATGGCCTGGCACTCACAAGAGTTTGGGAATCATCTGTGTTTTTTGGGCTTGATCAGGGAGAGCAGAAGCAGAAACAAGCTGAGGATCAGTATATGAGCTGTCAGGGATTTCTCAAAGGAGAAATCCCGATTGTAGTAATTGACCAGAAATTGAGACTGAGAGACAGGCGGATATGCGGCAACCGTGTTTAATAGTAACAAATAGTGAGTACACACCAACCAGGCTGCTATACACATATATACACGTGGAAACCTAACTATATTGCAATGACTTAACAAGAATACAGGTGATCACAGCTGTGCAGATACATAGATAACCCGGGAAACATGAAACATACTCAGATTGCTGTATATATATATATGAAGTCAGAAAACATACATGCATAGAAGTCCAAGGAAATCCAAAGTCCAAGGATGGATACAAGGCTTAGAGAGTGAGGAAACACAATGGCTGAGGCTGTGGCTGTGGCTGTGACTAGAGTCCTGGGTTCAGAGATCTGGGTTCAGAGATCTGGGATCAGAGTTCAAAATGGCGATGCAATTTAATGCTGATTCACTGCCTGAATTAGTGGATCAGCTTATATAGGCCAAGAAGTTACAGGTGCTGGCTGATTACCAGCACCTCTGCAGGACAGAACCATCTGCTGGTGGAGCGGCATATTGCAGGGGAAAGTTCCAGAAAAGGAGTCAGTCGGAAGCAGTACTAAACAGAGGCACACTCTGAAGCTGTGGAGGAACTCCAGACCTGACATGAGCATTATCTAAATCCATATGTAAGAAAGCCAAAGGTGAATGGAAGCCAAAAAAGCCCTGAAATATTGTATCTGTCCAAAACATAAAAAAAGAGACACAGACAAGGAACATGTAGTAAAGAGTGGAACAGGCAACTCATGTGCACCACCAAAGAGGCAAGTATCTGACCACATTGAATCCAGTAACCTATGGTGGGTTGTTCAACTTTCCCATTGATGTTGGGGATGCACAGGTCCTGGCAATTCCTTTGGTGGTCACAGCTTGGAGACAAGAAGAACATAGGGCAGGAAACAAACTTGGAGTGGATACAAATATGTAGACAAAAGCACTTTTACATAAGACTGAAAGAGAACAGGAAACTACCAATAGAAGCAGAGAATAGGGGCAAGGATTCACAAACCTTTTTCAGAGATCCACAAAGACTAGACATATACACACCAACAGGTGGTACACAAAAATACATCAAACAAAAATTAATACAGACAAAACATCTCTAGTTCGGACATTGGGGATCCTTATCCATATTTTACCGGGAACATACTTTTTTTTTTATAAGTTATTTTGCTTTCAAAAGAAAAAGGATAACACAACATAAAATAAAACAATACAACACTGGTGCAAGGGGAACCTTACATACATTAATCAACCTGCCACAAAGACACATAATCACACACTATACATTCGTGAGACTCAGCGGTAGCAGGAACACCAGCTAATCAGTAACACTGCTCCCACCTCTTGCATCAAATATCAGATAAACAGGTAGCGTAAACCCATAAGGTACTGGAAAGGACAATGACAGTGAGACCACCAGCCTCTCAGTCACCATGCAACAATGTCTCCAAACATTGCAACCACGGCTCCCAAACCTTATCAAATTTTGAGGAACCCCTTGGGCCGCGTAGGTTAGTTTATACAGGGGTTGCTTCTGGTTGACCATCCTCTTCCAAGCCTGTGCAGACGGCACTGCCAGGTGCTTCCAATTCAACGATATACACTTCCTGGCGTAAAACATTAATAACCTCATTAGTGACCTCTACAACCCCACCTGAGATAATGACTCCACCACTCCCAGGAGATACTTAGATAGATCCTTTATTTATTCTGGTAAGTACAAGATACAAACAAGGAATGCTTTTTGGCAAGAAGATACACCAGGAAAGCTATTAACAATTGCGTAACATGTCAATAACTCACACCCATAATAGAATAATGTTGTTAATACATAATGTCCTCCATCTAGATAACATACCCTACCATTTTATTTAACATCTGCTTTTGTTGTTTTAATATTACTATTACAACATTGTTAGATAAGCACAGAGCTCCAAAGTAGATAAAGGAATATACTTCATTCAAACACCATGATCTCAAAGCACATGCACCTCAAGCAAATTGAAATTGCACTCACAAGCATAGTTATAAAAAGAGCGATTTGATATTGTAAGTGGCTCAAACCAATCCCACGTTTAGCTGTTCAATCCAGAGTCCATCCAGAGAAACCGCCACAAGCCGCTGCCAACGCGTTTCGTTGCCTATGGCAACTTTAACGAGGTTAAAGTGAGAGCCACCCACAATATCAAATCGCTCTTTTTATCATTATGCTTGTGAGTGCAATTTCAATTGATTAAATATTGGTTTTACAATATCACGCTAGATGCGTTTTCTCTTAATTTTCTGTCTAGCTTTTAATGTCTCTGAGAAAACTGGATATTAAATCTAATTGTGGGCAGTGGACTTTTTTCTGGACATTAATATCATACGTGTACATTCTGGTGAATCAGCTATTCATTTAAGCCTAAATCTGCTGATGTATGGGCGCATTCCTTGACAAAATCTGGTAAGAAGCTGTGATTTTGGTGAAGGATACACCGGTGAATTTTTGCTTGAAGTGCATGCGCTTTGGGATCACGGTGTTTGGATGAAGTATATTCCTTTATCTACTTTGGAGCTCTGCGCTTATCTAACACTGTTTTGAACTGGACTTTTGGATTGAGAAGTTCTGCACGTGGAGCATCCTTATAAGAACATTTTAAGAATTTGAACCTATTTTAAGCGTTGTAGTATTTTAATATCCCAGCGCGGCACTTGTTTACATTATTTTAATATTACAACATTATTGTATACAGATATTCATTGTGTATCCCTTCCTTTCATTATAAAAAAAATGCACCGATATCTCTCTGGCGACGACATTTCTTTATTTACTCAACAAATAATTTCAACTTTTCTTTACCTTTTAACGTATCCCGTCATCATCAGAAAGATATGTGTCTGTCACGCAACCATCTTATCTGTCAGGACCATCCAGGGTCAGTAAGACACAATTATCACAGCCATAGACTCCATTAGAATAATGTCTGCTTTCATCCACACTGGAATGTGGCTATGAAATGTAGGAGCGTTACAAAATGGCTGCTGATGACAGTAAATGGCCACCATTATCCACTCACATCACAGACTAACAACTCAATTCTGAACCCGAGTTGTAGAGTAATTGCATAATGCCATTTACTATGTACATAAGCGTGTAATCTTGAAGACTTGAAGAGTTGTTTTGCCTAGCAGGCCCGAAGAGTACAAAGAGTTCTAAGAAACGAAATGGAATAAAAAAAAATCTACATCTAAAACATATTTGTCACCAACTTGTCATTTTTTATTACTACAAAAAATGAGGTTATGTTTTTGTTGTATCCATTATCTAGGTTTTTTGTTACCATCAGATTTTTTTTAGGTTCCTTCTTGTACTACAAAAATTTCAGGTAGGCCTATTCACTATTGTTGCTTTCCTGTAAAAGTGGAAAGACCGTTCAAATTCTCACGTACCATATGATCCTCAGTTATTGGGTGCCTTTGGTGGTATTTAAAGTGGACCAAAACCCAGGATTTTGACTATCCTGGGTTTTGGTCCTTTCCCACGGGGGAACCCCGATCGGGGGTGCTCCGCTACGTGAAACCCCCCAGATCGCCCACATCAACTCACCTCATCCTGGTCCTACAGCACATGCGCAGGCGCGCGTCCAATCAGCCCACTCAGAGCCGCTGAGCTATGGACGTCTAACCCGACGTCTTAGCTCAGCGGCTCCGAGTGCGCTGGTGGCCACATCTCACGCTTCCCTCTAACAGGGAGTGTGCCTGGGAACATACTTTAGATACTTAGATAAATCCGTCTTTGCTCAGCGGCTCCAAGTGCGCTGGTGGCCGCATCTCGCGCTTCCCTCTAACAGGGAGCTTGCCTGCTGAAGGGATAGAGGGGTTGTGGCCATGGACCGCGCATGCGTCATTGGACCGGGAAGTAAGGTAAGTGTAGCGGGACAGTACAGTGGGGCATCCTGATTTTGGATGCCCCGGGGGGAGGGAATGGGACGGCCCGGGAATCTTATAGATTCAGCTCGGTTTCAGTCCACTTTAAATACACAAAGTTAGGTAGGTGAAGTGGGAACTCAATGCTTTAACGTAGCTGTCCATCCTTTACACTCTTGGGAAATGCCTTAAACCAAATGTGGGCTCACTTATTCCACCTACTGTTCACGGAGCTGTAAGTGATCAATGGGAGTCACCAGCAGTTTGTGCACTCTTTTTAATGGGAGCATGAGGTCTTTAGAAGGAGGATAAGAGCTGCTGAGAACTTACGGCCTTTATTAGGTTGTAGGTCTGCTTTGTTTAAAAAAAAGATGAAAAATCTACTCGACTGCCCCTTAAAGTGGACCAACAGTCAAAAATTTACTTAAACCAGACCAACAACCTGGCACAGTTGGAAAAGAAAGGTAGCGGCCATTTTGGAGCTTCCTCTCCCAACTGACATAACTAAAATGCACAGTAAAAGGAAGCACAGCACAACCTCCTGTTTGCAGGTGGCCTGCAAGCCCGTGAGCAGCCATTTTGTGGGGAGGGATGCATATGAGGACTGTTTGTTGTGTTGGTCTGATTTAATTCATTTTTGACTGTTGGTCCATTTTAGACCGAACCAACACAAGAAACAGTGTATCCCTCCCCAGAGCAATTTAGATTCCTGCACATAAAAATTAATTTACATTTTTCTAACTCCTGCTGTAGGGAATTTTAGAAACAAAATGGCTGCGCATGCATTTGCAGGCCACCTGCAAACAGGAAGTGCTGCTGGGCTTCCTGTTACTGTGCATTGTCAGTCATGTCAGTGGAATGCAGGCAGCAGCATGGCTGAGATGCTGGGAGAGGAAGCTCCAAAATGGCCGCTACCTTTCTTTTCCAATTGTGGCTGTTGGTCTGGTTGAAATGATGGTCTTTGGAGACATCTTGCTGATTCTGTCATGGGTTGTGAGCTGTACATTTTGAAAACGTCAGTCTGGACCTGTTAGAGGTGGGGAAATGTAAGGTGTAGGGCACGTCATTAAGCAGCGAGGAGACATGGCCTATTTTAAATACTGGCAGGTGAAAGCCCAATCCCCAGCTTCTTATCTGCTTCCACCTTCTCATGCAGCATTGCAGTCCACTTGACCACCGACATACACTCAGGCTTGTGTCCTCACAGGTCACCGGTATTTATGTGGGGTAGCGAGCCGACAGCTAAAATGAGAAATATTACTGTATTTTATAGTAGGCAATTATCAGGGTCGGGGTTAAGGCTTATCCACCAGTATGTGGTATAGGACATCTCGGAATGCCTCAACCCCTCTGGGCCCTTCAACCCTTCAGTCTTGCTTGACTAAAGAACTCAAGAGGATCCTGATGGAGGTGCTAACTATTCAGCCTATATTATAGGCTTTTAAATACACAAAATTAGCTACAGTAGGTGGAGTGGGGGCTCAGTGTTAACAGAGGACTTTAAGGCAGCTGTCCATCCTCTAAACTTCTGGCAAATGTCTTAAACCAAATGTATGCTCACTTACTTCAGGGTCAAGTGGTGCTCCTACTGTTCATAGTGATCAACAGGAGTCGCCAGCAGTTTGTGCACCCCTCTTTTTCATGGGAGCATGATGTCTTTAGAAGGGGGGTAAGAGGGGGTGTGGGCTGTAGTATAAAAAGACCAATGTAATAAAGAGCACTTAAAGCGGACCTTCACTCTAAATAAGAGTCTATCTTATATGTTTCCCACACCCTGTACATACAGATTGCCCACATTAAAAATCATCCTACCTGCATCTACTGCATTTTATAAGCCTTTAAACATCCAAGATGGCGGCTTATGGAAGCTGCCATTTTTGCAGGCAGCCTGCAAACAGGAAGTGACTGCAAACAGGAAGTGACTGTGCTGCTCTGCATTCTGGGACTGCTGACCTTTCCCTGACCCCAGCTCTGCTCTGTCTGAGCAAAGCACAGCTATAACCCGCCCCCCTGTACCTTATCCCACTCTCCTCTCCTCAGTAAGTGTGATGCTTCTGAGTCAAGATGGCGGCGCCCGTATCCTAAATTCCCGAACAGAGTTGCAGCCCAGTGGGGGAAAGTATAATAAATTAGTGACTAAACATGTAAAATATATTAATTTTAGATGCTGAGGAATTGTTTTTTAAGAGTTTGGGCTTTTCATTAAATCATGGTGAAGGTCCGGTTTAAGCCAAAAATGAAAGCACGTTCTAATCCATATGATCCCAAAACCAAAACTGAGAATCCCACACTCCCTAAATCCACCCCATATAGTGAATGGCACCACTCAAAATATAATAGCACATTATTACTTCTTTATTCAAAAAAAGTTTTGCTATGTGCATACATATTAAAAAGTTAATTAAAATACATATATATACACACAATTCCCCAAAGGGGGGGGGGGAGGAACAGGATGGGCGGAGGGGGGGGCAGCACAGCACTATATTGAGTGTCCAGATGGAGATTACTTTATGGCTATATTAATGAATCAATTGTATCTATCAATCTGCTACTGCTCTAACTCCCAATACTGCCTATCTACAAGCGACCAAAGAAACGATATATTTTATGTACATAAAGTGCTATGTGCCATGTGTTAAACCAACCTACACACATCTATCATAAGGACAGCCATGGGGAGATGAAAGCAGACACGTATATAACATACAGAGTAACTTACATAATTCCAGTGACCAGCCAAGCACACCCCCTCCTCTCCCAACCGACGCGTTGCGTGACGTCCCGCGTCACTTCTCCAGGGCAGAACAAAGGTAAAGTCGCCCTCATCCCTCAAATACTCACCACCACCTGTTCCCCCGCCAATCACTGGCCAATCTAATGGGTCCCGGGCAGATGCGCGCCGGCCGGAAGCGCGTCACCCGAGACCCGCTCACGTGACGCACGCCATGAGCTTGCGTTCCAGGCACCCGGAAACGTATATCCCGGTGTCTGTTACACGCAGATGGAAGGCACAGTCAGCGGAAGACACAGGGCGGTACAGGTGAGTATCCAAGGTACTGACAAAAACCGCATATTAACCACCTATAATGCGGAACAACACTGATCACAAACATCTACAGTATGTACAGTAATATTCATATTTACAATCCTACATAAATCCTATTTCCTGAATATATAACTTAGCATGCACTAAAGATAATGGTTATATAATACATTATTTGGGCACCATATACTTCTCCCAGCCTATTTGTATATATGGGGGCTCATCTTCTCCCCTCTCTTGCTTTACAGCTCCCCAAATGATTCACATCCCCATATCTATACTCCCTACTACAACTTGGGGCTGTGTACCCTAATCAGCTTTATATCCTTATGTACATCTCGTTGTATATGTCATATACTAAAAACTAGCCCTTTGATATCTTGGTGACCGCCATGCCTCCTCACTACCATGCAAACCTTAAAGTGGACCGTCACCCATGGGTGATCGGCCCGGGAATCTATAAGATTCCCGGGCCGATCACCCCCCTCACCGTGGGACATCCAAGATCGGGATGTCCCGCGGTGAGGGACCCCCCCAAAACCCCAAAAGAACTCTAGCCGTGCGCGCGCCCGCTCCGGCCGTTTGTGAATGGCCGGCGCGGGCGCGCGCACTGTCAGAGGGGCGCGCGGGAGGCGGCGGCAGACGCGCTGCCTTGTCCGCCGCTTGTCCGTGGGAGCGTGGTGAGGTGAGTTTGGGGGTTTCTGGGGGGTTTTACACAGCGGGGTGCCCCCCTGAAGTGGACCAAAACCCAGGATAGTCAAAATCCTGGGTGTTGGTCCACTTTAATTAGCCCAGTATTCACTGATCTGACAGGGGGGGGGGAGGGTTGGGGAGGGAGGGGGAGGGAAGGAAGGGGGAAGGGGGGGAAGGGGGAGGCCATGTTGTCACCCCGTACATCAAGATACCTATAATGGGGCATCTCAACCCGGTATGCAAATTAATGGCAGTCAGGCTGTCCCTTGCCAACAAGGTGACTATCCACATCCCAAGTGCTTGAACATATACAGATCTCAGTAAATCTATGCTATATATATTTCAATTGGAACACTATAGCCCCCAATCCATATGATGTTATTGCATCCGATCATCCCAGATGGGCACCATGAATTTTGAATCTATCCCAGTAGGCGCTGAATGCTTACTGAATCCTGTTGCAGGAGTGCCAGTGTACAGTACTCACACTGTGCAATGGTCAAAATAAATGCTGCCTGCTAAGGAATCCTTAGTAGTCAATAAGTGAGCGGTGGGACCCAACGAGGTAGGCAATGCTACTGATGCCCTTTCCTCGGCATGCATGTAGATCCTCATAAAAAAAAAATATCCCCCCCTTCATCCACCGCTTCCGAGGTCATTCAGAGCACGACACCCAAGTGCATATCTGGTTGGATTGTAGGATTGTGCGTCAATTCTGGTCCAGGGTATTTTTCACCATTGGCAAACTGTTATTTGAAATGTCAATTTGAAAACTGATTGCCACTTTCTAGGTCAATTAATTGTTCCCGGCACAGTTTGAAATTGTTAGATTGTTAACAACTACCGCCAAGGGAATCATTGCCAAAGCCCGCAAACTACGAAAAATCTTCTTCATTCCCCGGGTCAATAAGATTCTATTTTTTGAGAAAATGAACACATATTTGAACAATAAGCTGCAAACATCATTGGCCATTTGGGAAAGTCCCTGTACCATTGACTGCTCCTTACAGTCAATTTGAATCCCATGAGCTCCCTCCTTCCCCCCTTTTTGTTTAGGATGTTTTACCTTTTCACCCTTTCGCTTTCATATTTATCTTTCTCTTTGCTCTCCTCTTTTATTTTGCATGATATTTGGGTTTAATTGTTCACGTGTGATTTATACTTGGGTAACAACTGTCTGTTCGCGAATTTGACATTATCTTACCTGTCCTTCCCTTTTTCTTTTTTTCCCTTGTTCCCTTTTTGCTGCAGTGGAAGCTTCTGATAATGTTTTTGTGTTATTCTTTTTCACCTCTTTCATACTACTTTCAATTAGTCAATGCTTGTGCCCTTGTTTTGTACTGTGTGGTACCCAACTTTATACCTCTCATTGTTTCTGAATAGTTATTTGTATTACAAGCATATAAATGTTAAGTAGTACAAAAGAATATCGTCAACCCTTTGTGGGACAGTATTGAATATGACATAAGCTCCCGCCATTGGAAATAGCTTACTCACAACTTTTAGGGGCTCATCTATTGAAGTGCATACTCGTTACATTACTGAGAGGTCAAAACAGATCCTTTAGGGACCCTAAACCTTCCAGAACAATTATTTGTAAAAATAAGTGACGCCAAATGCTTAGCCAAATTGAACATGGTCACTGTCATGTTTCCATCAAGGACTGAGTGAGCTACAAATGCTTAGAAAGGTTAAACTCTATTTAACATAGATATAATTAGTTATCACTTTGCAGTTGTTGTAGCCAGTTGTAGTAGTTGTTTGAGCCTGAATTTGTAGTTTTATGCTTTAAGATATCAATCACATCAATTAAAGGTAAGCAAGGAGAATGCCAGGATCTAGGCTCATGGCTGGCATCAGCCCCAGGCCAACCTGGGCAGTTGCCGGAGCCCAGCTCACTTTGGGAACTTTCTTTACCACTGGGAACTGAATTGCAGAGTGTGGCTCGGAAGTGTGTGGCTCGGAAGTGATATACTAACCCAGCATTTGCTTATGGGTCTGTGGAGTGGGTTTCACTTGTTTCATATTCGTGATGGCAAATATATGGGCACAGTGGCAGAATCTTACTATGTAAGCTGTCTTACAATGTTTTGGGACCTTCTGGGTAATTATATGCACATTGTGCAAAATTTTGAGGTTGGGGTGCTGTTCACACTCTGCAAATACTGTGTACATGTTTTGGTCTAGGGAAGTTTTTGTCGGCTCGCCGTGGGAGAAAGGATCCACAGAGACTATAGGGGCCCACAATAAATCAGGATCCCACTATGCCAAGGCCCTAAGATCAAACTTTTTTTTACATCATAATTATCTTTCAATTTTCAAACAATCTATTTTTCTATGTAGTTGCTATGGAGAATTATCCCAGCAATTTGTTAAGCTGTCACAATTTAAGCATCCTAAATGTGTCCCTCTGAAAAAACGGTCAGCTTTTTTTTTTCAAAACCTGATCTGGCAGTAGGAGGAGATAATGTTTTAAAGCAATGATATGTGTATAAAGTGGGCCAAGGGTTTGGTCTGTCCCCTTGGGGCATCCTGAATTGGATGTTCAATCACTGTGTGAAACCCTCCAAGGTTGGCCACTATATATACCTCACCGGCAGGGTCGGCTCTAGGTTTGTGGGGGCCCTTGGGCAGGAGAGTCTTAGTGTGCCCCAAAGTAGTGTGTCACATGATGTCACCTTTCAGCTCCACTGCCACAAATGGGTCATATCCTTCTGCTGATCGTCCTCCAGTCCTTATTGCCTTCCCTATAGCCACCAATCATCTTCTAGTCCTTATTGCCTTCCCTATAGCCACCAATCATCCTCCAGTCCTTCTTGCCTTCCCTATAGCCACCAATCATCCTCTAGTCCTTGTTACAGTCTCTATTTCTACCAAGCACCCTTCAGCCTGTACTGTTTGCTCCGCTGCCACTAAAGACTCCATCATTGCTATAGGTTGTCACCTGGTTGTCACCACCTTCTGAGCTTCCATAAGTTGTCCTCCATTGCATGCCACCTTTTCCACTGTTGTAGATCATCCCCTGTTGCTTAGGCCAGCCATGAGCAGGTCTGCACACAGCACCCGGCATTCGGTTGTTCGGGTCCACTGTAAAATAATAACATGGCCAAGTGGGAGCCTGAGTGGGCCCTTAAAGATGCCAGGGCCCCTGGCAATTGCCCAGGTTTGCCCTGTGCTGGCGCCGGCCCTGCTCACGGCGTACCCACAATGTAGACGTGGTTCTACTCTAATCAGCTGCTTAATCCACGCATATTAATGTGCAGCTGAAGAAACTGAAAGGAAGTCTAGATGCACTTGCAATCAATGCATGGCACCCCCTGTGGAGAAACACCAAAAATGAAAGAATATAAATCACAAACTTTATTCACACTATTGTTTAAATTGAAGTTTTCTTTAGGCTGCTATACACATTTGTTGCTTGCACCATTGTTAAAGTGGACCAACACTTAGGATTTTGACTATCCTGGGTTTTGGTCCACTTCGGTGGGGCACCCCGATCGGGGGTGCCCCGCTGTCTGAAACCCCCCGAAAGCCCAGAAACACTCACCTCACCACGCTCCCACGTGACCGCTCCAGCCAATCACAGCGCGCGTCCAAGGCCGCTTGACGCGCATAGCAGCTCAGCGGCTCTGAGCGCTGGAGGCCGCGTCTCACGCTTCCCTCTAACCGGGAGCGCGCCTGCGCCGGCCATTCACAAACGGCCGGCGCGGGTGTGCGCCCTGCTAGAGGGAAGCGCGAGACGCGGCCGCGGCTCGCGCATGCGCCGATGGAACGGGGCTGAGGTAAGGTTTGTGGGCCTCCTGGGGGGATCTGATCGGTCCGGGAATCTTATAGATTCCCGGGCCGATCCCCCCTGGGTGTTGGTCCACTTTAAAGTGGACTGAAACCGAGCCCAGATCAGCCCCATTCCTAATCCTTTTTTGAACCTGTCAGCGGTTGATGCTGTAACAAGCTTCTGTGGGAGGCTATTCCATAGATTTATAGTTCTTATGGTAAAAAATGATTGTCGCCTTTGGAGACTAAATTTCTTTTTTCCAGGCGAAGAGAGTGCCTCTTTGTCTTTAGAGAGGATTTTACCTGAAATACTGTTTCCCCATATTTATTTGTATGGGCTATTTATATATTTATACAAGTTAATCATGTCCCCCCTCAATTTAATTCTCGTAATCTTTCCTCATAACTAAGATCATTCCTAACATGTTTTACAACTCAACTTTCCTTTGTTGCTATTAACACAAACATGTTTTCTAATTTTCTTTTCCAGATTACTTGAAAATCCATGCTATGCTGTTACCTATCATATATTCGGATGAACTCAATGTGTTCAGATGACCAGGTGAACATCAAGGAGATGGTTTCCTAAGCAATATATCTTTTTTTTTCTAAATTGCCTTCTTTAATCAAGTGAAATTGAATTTTGTATATTCCACAGTAAACCGTTGAAAAGCAGTTATACTGTATGGTTCTATTTTTATTGGATTTTTATTTCTCAGTGTACCAACACCACTTTTCAACGCGCATAAGCACCTCACAAGCCCTGTTCTCCTTACCTGCCAGTGGTCACGTAGTTCAGACCACAAAATCCCTAGTGGCCCGGGGGCTGTATTTTTTCTAGAGAGACCCAGCAGGTAGGGAGAATAGGGGCTGAAGGGAGTGTATGCCTAGGTGGGGGGTGCATTGGTCCCCAGCTTCCGATTAATACCCGTTTAGTTGAAAATGGGTGTTGGTACACGTTAACAGTTTTTATAGAAATACAAAAACATACAAATAAATAATGACATACATGTGACAATATTTTGCAGCTGATCATTAGCTTTATCCGCTTAAGGATATGTTTTGTTTTCTACTTATAAAAATAAACCCTAGGAAAGCCACTAATTATCCAATACCTCTTTCCAAAATACACTACTACTACTTCTAATACTACTACTTTTGTTTTTTGAGAATATTGCAAAATTTCTTATGCATTTCACTCCTCTCGTTGAGTTTATTCTGGTAGAGCTAATAAATAGCATCCTATAATTTATGAATTTATGAGATACAAATGTATGATTTATTTTTTAATCCTCGACCTTCTTAGGGAAAACCCCCTTCTCTTTGACTTATCTGTGTCTGCAAAGCTACCTGGAGAATTTTGCAGGATAGCTTAGTTGACTACTATCCATCAAATGGCCACCTGTTGGAATAAGATTGCCATGTCCTCAGTTCAAGTAGACTTTTTAGCAAATGGCAACATAAGGAGCCAGGAGTTCATGAGGGAGTCTAAGTCCACATTTAAAATGCAAAATATAGGAGGTTATCTCTCAATAGAGCAGTCGTTCTTTTTTGGGTCCTTACTCGTTGATGGCAGCTCAGCATCATTTTCAACCTTTTTGTTTGCCTAACTAAAGTATAAGATCACTAGAAGTGGGTACAAGACCACTGTCATCTACATTTGTAGTTGCAATGGTCTCAGTGTTATGTATGTCTAGCTAGGTGATAAAAAGCTCTGGATAGCAGGGGATAGAGCTTGGATTTTACGTAGAGAACCATTAGAAGGTAGAGTCATCAGCAAATACTGCTCCGAAAGTGTTAGTATTTCTGACTTTCCATAGATACAATAAAGTTGTTCTCTTTATCACCATCTAGTTCTGTGAACACCTTACAATTTTGCTGCAGTTAGGAGGATCTAAACAATCTTGGCCAAATATGGATGTAACCTAAGTTGTAACAAATCATATTTTCGATAGGGATATTGAGAGCTGTAGTTAAGGTGGGCATTAATGCTGAAATGTGCTTTTGCTTATTTTGGTGTTGAGAGCATATCAAGCAGATTACTTTCCTTCCTTGTTTTTTCTTTTATCTTTAAATTTTTTCTCTTTCCTCCTCTTCTTTTTTTGTACTTCTTAATTTCTCTTCTCCTCTCTTCTCTTCTCACAATTACCTATCCCAAAGTTTATTTTCATCTCTGTATAAGTACCCTACATCTTGGCGTAATTCTCAACATCTAATTAATCTGCTGTAAATACTGTATGGAGATACCTTTAAATACACCTCTGATGTTGTTCCTTACTTGGAAAGTACTGGTATTTGCAGCTGAACTACTAAAAACTATTACGATGCAGGAACTTTTTGGTAGGAACTCTTAGAACATCAAATCTAGTATCGAAAGATTCAGTCAGATGCTGCACATCCAATGAGTCCAAACCCGTCTTGACATGGGTCAGACCTGAGTCCTCCAAAGTTCGGTCCCTGTTCCTGCATCAGTGATGTTAAACATATGTGTGGATGCACCTGGACCTCAAGGTTCTGAATATGTATTTGTCTTATGGTCAGGGTGATCTGTGTCCCAGAAATTCCCAGTACCGTGCAGGTGCCGGACTGGCTGAGAGATTCCTATGAAGTTCCCCTGCTATTGCGGTTGACCTATTCTTTTTGGCTCCGCTCAGTCTAGCAGAGGTGTGAGTAGGACCAGTCTTTAGAGTCAAGACCTCCCACTCTGTGCCTTGGCAAACCTTTTTATTAATTGCATACTACTACTAAAAAAGTAAAGACTTGTATTATCTTGAGATGGTCTAATACACTTGATATTGCCTGAACTTTTTAACTGGGCAAAATCACTGCAGAATATGTTGGCATTAAATAAGTGCATATTATGATTACTATTATTATAGATGCACCCTTGTTACACAAATGGCATTACAATTGGTTTCTTCAACACTTTTGGCTGCTATCAAGGATAGAACCTTGTTCAATGGACTTATACAACTACCACACTTGGGTTTATCCTGATGTCATTTTGGAAATTGGGAGTTGTGTTTGGCAAATACTAAAGATTCTGAGATTATAGGTGTAATTTTTATGTTTTTTCATAACGAAGTCTAAATATATAGTTTGTAATTTTAATGTAATTTTAACACTTTTAATGCTATAAGCTTGATACTACTACTGAGCTGAACTAAGTCAAGATTCAAGGGTCCTGTTTCTACAGTACTAAATTCACGTGTTGATATATGGGGAGGCCGATTCATTAACAGCAGCAGGTAGCAACAGTTGTGCGACTGTAGCGGCATTTTCAGAGCGCCCGCTAGTAGTCGCTGTGCTTGGCCGTTGTTCGGTTGTTGATAGCGACTCAGTCGGTTTCCCGTAATGTTGATTATTGGGTGAGGAGTCGCTATTTGACAGGTTCCGCGCTGTATGGGAGCGCATGATAGCGACTGGCCATAGCGACCGGCTCCCACCATATTCATTAACAAATCACACTCAAAAAATTCTTGCGCTGTAAAATGCATGTTTAAACCCCAGAGCGCTGGAGGCGATGGGTTAAAAGTAGTTTTTTATCCCCCAAACAACCATATTTTTGCAAACCAAATTGAAATAATTTGGTAATATGAATACATTAATATCAGACCTGTAATATCAATTCTTTACCTTTTTTTTATTTTTTTTAACTTAAAATTATTTAAAATGGCAGAAGTGGTCACAGAATTTTTCACATTTAAAAAAAAAAAAAAATTAATAACAATGAATTATGAATATTTAAAGATTGTTCCATTGAAATGCATTGGAGAGCGCCAGGTAGCGAGAGGTCATACCTGTCACTGTTCAAGGTCGGACGCTGGTGCTGTGGGCTGAGGCTGGAATAATGATGAATGAGTGGCTATATGGCGCTATCTCAGTCGCTAAGCAGGATTGGCTTGATAAATGTGTGATTGTGGTGGGGAGCCGGCGTTCTTGTGGCGGGGCCCGTCATTACCGGCCGCTCACCAGTCGCTATCTGTCGCTATCCCTTGTTAAATAAGGGCCATAGTGTCTGGTATATAAATGTTATTTAGCACAAAGAGATGAGTCTATCTGCAAGCTAAAGTAAAGTCTGGTTCAGGCATTGTGAAACAGCACATAAGACAGCTCATAGCTGATACCACATGTCACTGATCACATAAAAAAATGTAATTTGTGGGTTAGAGATCCAGATAACATTTCTTGAGCTGAAAACATGTCATGTGCTAACCCTTTATCATTTCACCTTAGGCCCACATAAATTGGAAGACATTTTTCAATAATTATATATAGAATAAATAAGATTAAAAAATTAAGGATCTTTAAAGGGGAAAAAATCATAATGATGCTTTACAGCTGATAAATCACATGTATATGGCTATTCTATTAATTTAAGTGTGACAAGACCATTGACAAAACAGTTAGAAAATAAAAAAATAGAGTTTTTAAATAAAAAAAAGGTTGCTGCGTCTTCCATCATCTGTGCCCTGCCGGATGGCGTCCTCTTTACAGGTCGGCTGGGTTACGGGCTCCCTCCTGGTTTGATGGACTGTGATTTTCTTGATGCCGGAGGGCTGCTATTGCATTTGAACAACTGACATCTGAAGTGGGCGGAGCCTCCTAGCTTGAAATCATGGCCAGCCAGGGAAAGGAGACTTTTATATTACAGTGGAGGATCCTCTGTGGAATCCCCTTATTTCTCTAATGGCATCACTGGGTGGAAGGAACATGGTGGGGATTCCAGAGGCACCCTCCTAATCCAAGACACTGTAATTTTCTTGATGCCCGGCTGTCTAGCCGACTCCACCCTAGTTGGGCAAGATGAAGGAAGATTTATTTTTAAACCTTTTTGATTTCTGTTTTAATTTATGGTTTAATTTATGCCACAGAGTGGCATGTCAGATCATTTGACCCAGATCTTTCTGGTATCCATGATGGAGCGAACCAGAGTGAATCAGTAAGATCTGGGTTGAATGTAGCTTCAGCCCAGATTCAAAGTCACCAATCATGACCTAAAATGAATTTAGGTTTAAAGAATCCATGGTAGACTGCATTTTCAATAATATGCTTCATAGCCTTTCTATTGTATTCTATGGGAGTGAGTCTTAATGTGCTGCACTCAGAAATCCGCACAGAGCAAATACTACTTTGTCTGTTACCCAGGATGTGGCAAACGGAGCAGCACTACATAGCTTAAAGGAACAGTATCGCAAAATTTGCATTAAAAAAGCTAAATAATTAAATACAACACAATAGCTTCTAACATGTGTATAAATAATCTGACGATAGAAAAAGGAAAAAATATATGCCTTTCTTTTAAATTGTATAATGACAATGGCTCTGTCCATTTGCTGAATAGGGGGATCTGCTGGGTTGTATTTAGTGAGCTGCTTCATTTAGCCCACTGGTCTCCTAGCAACACTTTACCTCAGAGGCTGACACTGTAATCAGTGGTAACGGCTGTGTGTGTGTGAGGTGCTGCTTTTGTTTTGAGACCAGGTGACTCAAATGTGTAAAATCTATACAAAATAAACTAAACTGACTGAAAATGACTGAAATTCTTCTTTGAATAACTGTGCAGGAAAATCTAAAGGTATTAAAGTGGAACAAAACCCTGAGTGGCCGACCCTGAAGTCTGTAAGACCCGGCCATTGACCTTCCCCCTTGGGCATTCTAAATCGGGATGCCCCACTGTGTGAAACGACCCCTGGATAACCACAGATCCCCCCATTTTTCTGGCGCGCTCACGCAGATAGTCATTTAGACAGGCCGGGCGGCCAGGAAGGTTACTGCTCAGGCTCCCCATCTGCGTGCAAACAGAGCTGATTGGATGAGAGCCCGTGCATGCGCTGTGGGACAGGAAAAGGTACGTTTTCACAGGCAAACTTGGGGATTTCACATATCAGGGCATCCCAAGTCAGGATGCCCCTAGGGGCACAAAACAAAACTCCAGATAGTGAAAATCCTGGGTTGGGCTTTGCTCAAAACACACAAAGCTGAAAGAAAGATCATATGGAAAAATGAAAAATAAGAATATGAAAGAGAAAATGGTAAACTGAAAGATTCTGCAGCAGAGCCAACATGAAGGGAAAACTGTCAAAATCTGCTAAATGACTTCTAGAGCTTTTCTCTCTGTTTTAGATATATAAGTTCTGGCCAGGCAATGTTGCAATGTTGCTATCTTATGCTGGACGGCTGCCAGCACTGAACAGCTGAGACT
The DNA here is from genome assembly GCA_027917425.1 of Gastrophryne carolinensis. NCBI lineage: Eukaryota > Metazoa > Chordata > Amphibia > Anura > Microhylidae > Gastrophryne > Gastrophryne carolinensis. The sequence goes on along the minus strand of CM051244.1, from coordinate 30,345,091 downwards.
TTGATACATTGTTCTCCCCCTCTCCTCAGCATGGAACAGGTCAGAGTGTCGGGCTCCGACACTCAGAAGACATAAACATGATCTATTAGTCTCCAGCTGCACAACACACACATCATTTTTTTCTTACTCCAACACTTACCTACATTCAAAGTACAATTTAAATATAAGTCACCAAGAAAAATTCGCGATACTGCTCCTTTAAGTAAATCAGAGTCTAAATCTGTTAGATTTTTTTTACCCAGAACTGCAGTAAATCGAGAAGCACATGGAACAGGCATCAGGTCAGCTCCTTGCTTGGTAATTATTGCTGTTGGGTTTAGATTCCCATTAAACAAAGTTTACAATGCAATAAAATAACAATAAACACAGAGCATAGTACTAGCTATCAAAATTAAAACTTAAAAAAATTGTCCCAATAATGGTTTAGTATCAATGTCCCTTAGGTATATAAGAATATATGCTGAAAGTCCAACTGGCTATCCAGTAGTTGCTGTTTATGAGCTGCAGTCCACAGTGGTGCTTCTAGTAATCCCAGATTTCATGCAACAATTATCCAGCAGTGCTCAGGCATATAGGTGACATCCACCGCGCGCCCACCACCTGTTTTAGGTACTCTTACCAGGTGGCGTATATTGGTACGCCTTAAGGGTAAGCCTCTCTTGAATCCTCAGCTATATTCACTCCAAATGTGATCCCTTCACTATTTAGCGTGATTTAGATTTCCAATAGGCGTTATACTAAGGCCCTTATTTATGAAGGAATAGCGACAGGTAGCGACTGGTGAGCGGCCGGTAATGACGGGCCCCGCCACGAGAACGCCGGCTCCCCACCACAATCACACATTTATCAAGCCAATCCTGCTTAGCGACTGAGATAGCGCCATATAGCAACTCATTCATCATTATTCCAGCCTCAGCCCACAGCGCCAGCGTCCGACCTTGAACAGCGACAGGTACGACCTCTCGCTACCTGGCGCGCTCCAATGCATTTCAATGGAACAATCTTTAAATATTAATAATTAATTATTAATTTTTTTTTTTTTAAATGTGAAAAATTCTGTGACCACTTATGCCATTTTTTAAGGTAAAAAAAATAATAAAAAAAATTGTACAGAATTGATATTACAGGTATGATATTAATGTATTCATATTACTAAATTATTTTAAAAACTTGTTTTTTTTGGTTTCCAAAAATATGGTTGTTTTAGGGTTAAAAAACTACTTTTAACCCATCGCCGCCAGCGCTCTGGGGTTTAAACATGCATTTTACAGCGCAAGAATTTTTTGAGAGTGATTTTTTGGAATATGGTGGGAGCCGGTCACTAGGGCCAGTCGCTATCATGCGCTCCCATACAGCGCGGAACCTGTCAAATAGCGACTCCTCACCCAATATTCAACATTACGGCAAACCGACTGAGTCGCTATCAACTACCGAACAACGGCCAAGCACAGCGACTACTAGTGGGCGCTCTGAAAATGCCGCTACAGTTGCTCAACTGTCGCTACCTGCTGCTATTAATGAATCGGCCTCTTAGAAGTAGCTCAGTTCAGATTGTTACATGGAAGGAATCAATAAAAAGTAAATCTAGCATAATACCGTTTTTAATAATAAAACCTCTATAAAGGTTAAAATTGTGCACTCACATTTAAAATCATAAATTTACAGCATGTAGCGTCACAGGCGGGACTCTCACCCTACTTGTAACACACCTCGGCCGCTGGTTTCCAAGGAGGGGAGGGAAGGTTCGCATAGGAAGTAGAAAGTCCTTTTGTTATGGAGATAGAAATCCGCCCGGTCGCTGTCAACGCGTTTCACTGCGTAACGCAGCTTTATCAAGACTGGTTTACAATGCAAAGAAAGCATACATTATATTTTATGTTGATTTCGACATTTCCAGGTGGAGGTGTTGTATACTTTCTCTCAGTGTGCTGCTTGTATTAGCATGAGGCTTTCCTTTAAAGTGCAGAGGGAGGGGGTTAGATAAGAATTGGCAAGAAGGGGGAAGAAGTGGTGATTGATTGACAACCAGGAGGGGATATATTCTGAAATGATAATTTATCAGTATAGAGTAACGAGACAACTGACCACAAAGTAAGGTCTATTAGCTTGAAATAATTTGCACCTCATCATTTATATAGAATATACTGTAGAAGGTGTGAGGGTTATTGACTCACATTTAAAATCATAAATTTACAGCATGTAGTGTCACAGGCGGGACTCTCACCCTACTTGTAACACACCTCGGCCGCTGGTTTCAAGGAGGGGAGGGGAGGTTCGCATAGGAAGTAGAAAGTCCTTTTGTTATGGAGATAGAAGTCCGCCCGGTCGCTGTCAACGCGTTTCACTGCGTAACGCAGCTTTATCAAGACTGGTTTACAATGCAAAGAAAGCATACATTATATTTTATGTTGATTTCGACATTTCCAGGTGGAGGTGTTGACTACTTTCTATCAGTGTGCTGCTTGTATTAGCATGAGGCTTTCCTTTAAAGTGCAGAGGGAGGGGGTTAGATAAGAATTGGCAAGAAGGGGGAAGAAGTGGTGATTGATTGACAACCAGGAGGGGATATATTCTGAAATGATAATTTATCAGTATAGAGTAACGAGACAACTGACCACAAAGTAAGGTCTATTAGCTTGAAATAATTTGCACCTCATCATTTATTTAGAATATACTGTAGAAGGCGTGAGGGTTATTTAATTAAAACTGCACAGATATGCCTGCAAGGGTTTGTGCTTCTGGTCAGGGATTACAAATGAGTATATGGTTCACTAGAATTTATGTAAGAGATAAAGATACTTTCAAGCCCTACCTTGCTCAACCTATTAATCATCGGATAGCCAGTGTGCACCCAGCGCCGCTAAAGAAAAAGCTGCTAGGTTTTCTTGTAAGCTGCCTTTGACCTATTTCAGTGTTGCTGTGACAAGCTTGCTGCTTCATCTTAACAAAGACCGAGAGATACACTGGCATTGCGCAGACAAGATGTATCTGTGCTGCTATCTTTTAATTGCATTTGGAAATTAATGCGAGGGCTTAGAGGAAGCCGATTTTTCTATTTTTTTCAAGCGATCTTTGGGTTCTGATTAAATTCAGAAAAATAGATTTAACTGCGAAAGCTAAACATTTTCTACTAATTAGATTGTGTCTGTCAAATTTGTAATTTTTGGTTGTAATTTGTTTGGCATCTTAAAATTCATGTGTGCTTGTTGTCTGTGACTATTCTTATATTCATTATTATTTTTATCTGCTATGGTTAGTAAAGAAAGCGGAAGTCCAGTCTTTTCAAACCCCCCCCCCCCGATGCCTTCCTTACCTGGCGCTGAAATGAAAAACACCTTATTATTGATGGGCTTCGGATCTGGGTTGAAGCTAGATTTACAGGCTGATTCATCACTAACGCCAGGTAGCGACAGATGAGCGTCTGTAGCAGGCATTTTCAGAGCGCCCGCTAGTAGCCACTGTGCTCAGCCGTGGGTCGCTACTTCATAGCGACTCAGTCGCTGTTCAGTAATGTTGAATACATTGTGAGGAGTCGCTATTTGACCAGTACAGCGCTGTATGGGAGCGCATGTTGGCGACTTCTCATAGCGACCGACTCACACCATATTCAGCAAAAAAACAGCCTCACAAATCTCTGGCGCTGAAAAATACTTGTTTGAAGCCCAGAGCGCAGGAGGCGGCGTGTTTAAAGTCTGTTTTTCAGCATCTATCCACTAGGATAGGATATAGGATTATGCTGTAGTTGTCTTTTACCTCGTTTTTGCAAGCTTTCCATTTTACACTGTTGCTTAAAACAGAAACAACATTTTTTTTATGCCCCATACTATCAATTAGGAGTTTTTTCTCGGAATACAAGCCTGGTAATATTTTACAGTGTAGGTGGCGTTCCTGTCAGGGAATACCTTGTGAGTGACACAAATTGCAAACTGCCATTAGCAAATAGGTCAGCTGCATATAAATAATGGCAGACCTACATTGTTACTCTTCAGGAAATAGCTGTGCCGCTACGCTCAGGCATTTAGAGGTCGCGGCACATGGCACAGCCTTATCGCCATGGGGAATTCACGCCGCAAATGACACACAAAATTAAGTGTGAAGCACCACAACCAATTTTGGGTGAAAAAATACAGCCTAAAGGTGTCACCCAAGTTACCTACTCAGCTTCTAAAATGTGCGAAGATATTACATGCGTTTTTCCTTAGGTGAAAACGCAAGTGCCACCATTCTGCACAACGTGGATGATATTAAATAGGCAGACACACAAGGGCAGCAAAAAAAAAGGCAAGGTAGGAAGCTGCACTCATCCAAATGCAATTTAAATCAATCATACTGGAGGTGCCATGGGGTGAACATCCAAGAAAGACATGAATACTCACCTTTTTTCACCTTATCCTTTCTATCCAAGTACAGAATAGAAAGGATATTCAACCAGGCCCCTCCCTACATCTCATCTCTAATCCAACAATATCAACCTAGAAGCAGCCTCCGCTCTGCTGCCGACCTTCTCATGTCCTCCACCCTGGTCATCTCCTCTCATGCTCTCCGCTCTGCTGCCGACCTTCTCCTGTCCTCCACCCTTGTCACCTCCTCTCATGCTCTCCGCTCTGCTGCCGAACTTCTCCTGTCCTCCACCCTGGTCACCTCCTCTCATGCTCTCCATTTTGCTGCTGACCTTCTCCTGTCCTCCGCCCTGTTCACCTCCTCTCATGCTCTCGGCTCTGCCGCCGACCTTCTCCTGTCCTCCACCCTGGTTACCTCCTCTCATGCTCTCCGCTCTGCTGCCGACCTTCTCCTGTCCTCTACCCCGGTCACCTCCTCTCATGCTCTCCGCTCTGCTGCTGACCTTCTCCTGTCCTCCACCCTTGTCACCTCCTCTCATGCTCTCCGCTCTGCTGCCGACCTTCTCCTGTCCTCCACCCTGGTCACCTCCTCTCATGCTCTCGGCTCTGCCGCCAACCTTCTCCTGTCCTCCACCCTGGTCACCTCCTCTCATGCTCTCCGCTCTGCTGCCAACCTTCTCCTGTCCTCCACCCTTGTCACCTCCTCTTATGCTCTCCGCTCTGCTGCCGAACTTCTTCTGTCCTCCACCCTGGTCACCCCCTCTCATGCTCTCCATTTTGCTGCCGACCTTCTCCTGTCCTCTGCCCTGGTCACCTCCTCTCATGCTCTCGGCTCTGCCGCCGACCTTCTCCTGTCCTCCACCCTGGTCACCTCCTCTCATGCTCTCCGCTCTGCTGCCGACCTTCTCCTGTCCTCCACCCTTGTCACCTCCTCTCATGCTCTCGGCTCTGCCGCCGACCTTCTCCTGTCCTCCACCCTGGTCACCTCCTCTCATGCTCTCCGCTCTGCTGCCGACCTTCTCCTGTCCTCCACCCTTGTCACCTCCTCTCATGCTCTCCGCTCTGCTGCTGACCTTCTCCTGTCCTCCACCCTTGTCACCTCCTCTCATGCTCTCCGCTCTGCTGCCGACCTTCTCCTGTCCTCCACCCTGGTCACCTCCTCTCATGCTCTCCGCTCTGCTGCCGACCTTCTCCTGTCCTCCACCCTGGTCACCTCCTCTCATGCTCTCCGCTCTGCTGCCGACCTTCTCCTGTCCTCCACCCTGGTCACCTCCTCTCATGCTCTCCACTCTGCTGCCGACCTTCTCCTGTCCTTCACCCTGGTCACCTCCTCTCATGCTCTCCGCTCTGCTGCCGACCTTATCCTGTCCTCCACCCTGGTCACCTCCTCTCATGCTCTCCGCTCTGCTGCCGACCTTCTCCTGTCCTCCACCCTGGTCACCTCCTCTCATGCTCTCCACTCTGCTGCCGACCTTCTCCTGTCCTTCACCCTGGTCACCTCCTCTCATGCCCACCTCCAGGACTTCTCACGTGCAACTCCAATCAAAACCTTCAATGGCGCCCTCAAAACTCACCTATTCAGACAAGCATATAATCTGGCTTAAGCAATTCTCTAAAGGGCACATGCCACAAAGCTCAATATTGACTGGTTTCCCCCTCATCTTCACCTCTCATCCTTTAGACTGTAAGCTCGTAAGTGCCGGTCTCTCTCTCGTATTGTATCATGTATTCAGAATATTCACTGTAAACTTTGTACCATCTTTAATAGTGTATGTACTGTATGTTTCTACCCTGTCTGTAATTACTACTTTGTACAGTGCTACGAAAGATGATGGCGCTATATAAATAAACAATAATAATAATACAGTTGGGGCAGTTATGGCCTAGAGTGGGGCAGTCATGACCTAGAGGTAGGGAAATGGGGGAAATGGGCTTGTGACCGGACGGTGGCAGGTTCAATTCCCAACCATGGTACATGACTGAAGTGCCCTTAAGCAAGGCACCTAACCCCCAATTGTTTAGGGCAGCCCACCGCTCTGTGCACGTGTGCACTTCACTGCCCCTTAGTTTGTAATTCACTTGTATATACTACATATATAGTCATCTATAGCCACTCACACGGTGTGTGTTCATGGAATTGTGTTGTTCACAGTGCACAGATGGGTAAATGCAGAGAAAGAATTCCATGTGTGCGTTTTACACTATTATCTATTATCAGTTGTACAAGGGTCTCGATTCAGGAAGAGTTGGAAAAAATTCTCATGGTAGTACGGGATTTACTTTAGTTTCAAAAAGCTTAAAAGTTAATCACTGTTGTAGAATCACCCGGTAGGAAGACAAGGAAAGTCAATGGCGCTTTTTATTATGGAGTAAAAAGGAGTAAAAGGTTTATTACTCTAAGAGTAAAAGAAGTTAAAAAGTGTCATTGACTTTCATTGTCTTCCTAGATGGTGATTCAGCAACAGCGAAATTCTCTTGCTATGTTCTCATTAAGTAAATTTTTTCCTACCATGACAATTTTTTTTAAATGAAAGCTAACTCTCTGCTGGACAAAAGAGTTTGATTTGTCTTGAGAGCTGGCGAGGGACACAGGGGGTAAGTGTTTCCGTATACTCAACCCATCCTGTTTCAGTAACATGCGATACACAGTGGGACCAGTGTGGTCTCCCAGTGCTTTTTAAAGTGGACCAACACCCAGGATTTTGACTATCCTGGGTTTTGGTCCACTTCGGCGGGGCACCCCGATCGGGGGTGCCCCGCTGTGTGAAACCCCCCAGAAAGCCCCAAAATCTTACCTGTCCCCGCTGCCACGCGACTGGACGGTCCAATCCCCGCCAACGTCCAGGCGGGGATCAGGAACGTCCAAGCGGCTGCCGCCGCCTCCCTCGCGTCACTTTCGGCGTGCGCGCGCCCCCGCCGGCAATTCGCAGACGGCCGGCGCGGGCGCGCGCACGTCTACAGGAGCGCGAGGGAGGCGGCGGCTTCCGGCCGCCGCCGAAGATCAGGTAAGCGATTTGGGGTGTCTGGGGGGGTTTCACCCCGCGGGACATCCCGATCTCGGATGTCCCGCAGGGTGGGAGGTGATCGGCCTGGGAATCTTATAGATTTCCGGGCCGATCACCTCGCGGTGTTGGTCCACTTTAAAAAGACTAATCGAGGTGTTCTCCAAAGGGGGAGGGGGAAGTATAACCATGTGCTATTGAAGCTAGGTTTATGCTTGGGTATAGATCAAGCCTTTTCTGTCTGGATAATACAAATACAAGAGGGGTGCCCCAACTCCCCTAAAAGAGGGATAAAACCAGAGACTGACAATGGCACTTTATTATTTATAATTTATAATACCTTTATTTAATGGTCAAAATCACATACCAAGACATATTAAAAAGATTTACTTTAAAAAACATATAACGCAACGCGTACTCTGCCTGAGGAAGTGACGTGATGTCACAAAACGCGTTGCAGGGCCTTTGTTTGGGGGTTCCAGTGGTGGTATGCACTTAGCACTGTTACGATCCCTGAATATTCCAGTCCCCTCCACCAGGGGTCAGACAAGCCATGGTTGCACTCCTTTCCCCATAATGGGCTGCACCTGGTGGATGGCTATATCAAGCTTCCTGCCCTCCACCTGGGGTAGCAGTATTTTGTCTGACCTCAGACCTATGGGTTTTGGCTTGCCTGGATTATCTTTGATTCTATGTCTCAGTCCTTGCCGGTTACTCCTTGATCTGGATCTTTGTCTATGTGTTCTGTGGTGAGTACATCTGCACCTCGAGGAATCCCTGTGTTTAGTTATTTAGTTTATCCTAGTTTACCTTATGTCCATATGCCTTGCTTATTCTGATATTAAGAGATTTCTGTTTCCCTTTATTAATAAAACCCCTTTTCTGAAATTATTGTGTCATTGTGTAGTTGGCTCTGACCACTCTCTGCCCCTGCGTCCCCCGGCGGAGAGTTCCTGTGTAGGAACCCTCCGGCCGTTACAAGCACTTTATGGATGAGTAAGTTACTGAGTGGTGTATTTGATTCTGTAATTTGTACCTACTTTATATTTCTAGTGTTATTTACACGGCTTAGCCCAATTATATTTGATTTTGATGCACTTTGAAAGCAACCTGACACTTTTTTGTATTTGTGTATATATACAGCATATTTTAATTATTTTATAGATTTTAGAGTCCCCCACTGGCATACATTAGGATAAACTCCCCCCCTTCCCTCTATTTTTTGATGGCAGTGTGCATATATGTGCTATATGTTTTTTAAAGTAAATCTTTTTAACCCTTTAAATGCCAAGCACGTAGTTTCTACGTGGTTGCTTCTCCTACCGTTAAGTGCCAAGCACGTAGAAACTACGTGCCTGGCATTTCCCCCAAACAGTAAAAAGATAGAAAAAAAAAACACTTACCTCTGGTATCCCTGTGGAGCTTGGGGTCCCCTCTTCCTGGGGGGGGCATCCGATCGCCCCCCCGTCGTCCTCCGTCTTCAGGGGGGGCCCGAAACCAGCCGCCCCCCCCCCGTTTCCAGCGCTGACTCGCCGTTATAAAAAAAAAAAATAAATAAAACTGTCATTTACTCACCTCCGCGCCCGAGCCTTCTGTCCGGGTCTCCTCTTCACCAGGGAGGGGTCCGATCCCCCCCCTGGGCTGCGCAGTCTTCAGGTGAGGCGATGGCCGCCGCCGCTTAGCTCCGCCCATTGTGGGAGGAGCGGGATGACGTCATCCCGCTCCTCCTATACCCCCTCCGAGCTCCGGCATCTGTCAGATGCCGGTGGTGATCGGAGCAGGGCGGGTGTCAGGTGAGGAGGCTCCGATCGGAGCCCCCTCACCTGTCACCCGCCCTGCGCCAATCACCACCGGCATCTGTCAGTGAGATGATCGGCGCGGGACAGCGGCGAGGGACGTCGGATCGGAGGTGAGTACAGTGTAAAAAAAAAAAATAAAGATTTTTTTTTCTCTGTGTCAGTGTCATTTTTTACTTTTAACCCCTTGTGAACTGGTAAGGGGTCCATGACCCCTATACCAGTTCACAAGGCTGGGGGGATGGCAGCTAGCGCAGGTGGCTTGCCATTAACCCCTGGCACCCCCATTACCTGCCTCCCCAAAGGCCAGGGGGGGGCAGAAGAGCCCGGGCCCACATAAGCTATGTGGGCTCGTAGGCTGCAGGGTGGGGGGGCCACAAAAGCTGGCCCCCCCACTCTGTGCCTACAAGCCCCCATAGCTGGTCCCGGGCTGGTTACTGTGGGTAAGGGGGACCCCACGTCAATTTTTTTTTGATTTTTAAGGGTTTTTAACCCTTAAAAAAAAAAAAAAAATGGGGTCCGCCCCCCCTGGGAGGGGGGACCCTATGTCATTTTTTTTTTGATTAACCCTTTGTGTTCTGTCATCCAGCAGCTATAAAAGGCTTCTAGCAAGTGAGCAGAAGCCAGTGATCGCCGAGGGACAGAGTGCTCCAGGATGGATGGGAGGTGAGTACAGTGTAAAAAAAAAAATAAAAATTAATAAAATATTTTTTTCTCTGCTTGTGTCTGTGTGATTATTTACTTTTAACCCCTTGTGAACTGGTAAGGGGTCCATGACCCCTATACCAGTTCACAAGGCTGGGGGGATGGCAAGTCACCTGCGCTAGCGGGTGACTTGCCATTAACCCCCGGCACCCCCATTACCTGCCTCCCCAAAGGCCAGGGGGGGGGCAGAAGAGCCCGGGCCCACGGGCTATGCGAGCTTGTAGCCTGCAGGGCCAGGGGCCACAAAAGCTGGCCCCTGCGCCCTGTTCCTACAAGCCCTGCATAGCTGGTCCCGGGCTGGTTACTTTGGGTAAGGGGGACCCCACGTCAATTTTTTTTTTGATTTTTAAGGGTTTTTAACCCTTAAAAATCCCCCCAAAAAATGGGGTCCCCCTCCCCTGGGAGGGGGGACCCTATGTCATTTTTTTTCTCGATTTAACCCTTTGTAGTGTGGATGGTAGTTGTATTTTTTTTGTGAATGTTATAAAATACTTGTTTCAGTTAGGGGGGTCTCCTGGGCAGGAACGGGGGGCTACCGATAAATATGTGGTACCGTTCTAATCTGTAGAAATGGGGCTTTCACATGCAATATGCTTTTCCTTAATAAAATACATTTTTTATTTAAAATAAAGGAGTCAATTCTCTAAAAAATTTATTTATTTATTTATTTATTTATTTTACTTAATAATATTGTAAAAAAAAAAAAATAAAATTTACAAACAAGATATTTCATGTTAAAGGCTAAACTCTGCTGCAAAAAAAATATATATATAATTTTCCTGAAAGTTCCAGCAAAATGGCGCAAAACATGGCGCAAAACATGGCGCAAATGGGGAAAATGACCTGTCAACAGAGGGTGACAAAATCTCAAGTAGGCTGGCAATTAAAAGGGTTAATAGTACCTCTGCATATTGGGTATTGTTCTGTTCGGCGGACCTTGCGCTTTCAGACTTAGCTTGTTTTTTCTTGTTTGCATATTTATATTTTAGGAAAAGGTGTTTTTTATTCAGCTATTTTTTTAATTTTTTAGGGAAACCCTGCGCAAACAAAGAATTCTTTGAGGTAATAATTCCAGAAAGATGAGTCCACTAGAACAAGCTGGGTACGCTTAGAAAGCTTAACGTGTGTACTTTCAGGGAATATATGGTTTATGGGGGATATTCCAAATGTAAAGGGTTGTTTTGGTTGAAAAATCGCAAGGTGCGCACTTTGTCTGCAGAGCTGAAATTTTCAAGAAAAATTACTGTTACGCACATGCTTTACTTTGGGGTGTTTGGCAACTCTTCCCTTGACAGTAGCTATGCATGTTGGGTATTGTTCTGTTCGGGGGATATTGCGTTTTCAGATTAAACTTGTTTTTTCTTGTTTGTATATAGTTTTTTTAGGAAAATGTGGCTTTGATTCTGCTTTTTTATCCTTTTTTTAGGGAAACTCTTTGCAACCAAAGAATCCATTGAGGGATTACTTCCAGAAAACTATGGCCACATCAACAAGCCTGGTACACCTAGAAAGCTTGAGGTGTGTACTTCCAGAGAATATATAGTTTGTTGGGGGTAACTAAATGTAAAGGGTTGTTTTTCTGGAAAAACTGCAAGGTGCGCATATTGCGTAGCATAGTTGTATTTTTTCTGAAAATCTCCTAAAGCACTGTTTCAGTTTGGGGGAGTCTCCTGGGCAGGAAAGGGTGTCTACCTATACATATGTGGTACCGCTGTAACCGGGAGAAATTGGGATTTCACAAGCAATAAGATTTTATTGACAAACTTACATTTTTTATTACAAAAAAAACTACAAATTGTAAAAAATATATATATATTTTTTTTTGCACATATTTCATCCAAAAATATTGAGAATACACCTAAACAATGACAAACAAGACATTTCATGTTAAAGCCCAGACTCTGCTGAAAAAAACAATATATCATTTTCCTGGGAAATCCCTGGAAATCCCTTCAAAAATCACATTTGAACATGGGGAGCGCAAAATAGTGCAAAATGGTCTGGCAACAAAGTGTGACAAAAACTCCAGGTAGGCTGGCACTTAAAGGGTTAATATGTCTTAGTGTGTGATTTGGACCATTAAATAAACTTATTATGAATTATATATAATAGAGTGCCATGGTTTTATCCCTCTTTTAGGGGAGTTGGGGCACCCCTCTTGTATTTGTATTACCCTTTAGTTTGTGGGTTATACCAGAGCAGGGCACCTGTGTATCACAGTATCCACTATTTTGTGCCGTCCATATCCTTTTGTGAGTTAAACACTTTTCTGTCTGGATAGCAGCCCTAAGCGGTACTCCAGTGAAACAATAGTTACATAGTTACATAGTTAATACGGTTGAAAAAAGACATAAGTCCATCAACTTCAACCAAGGGTGTTGGGGGAGGGGAAGTTATTTTTTTATTTTATTTTATAGGTGGAAGTTATTTATTTTATTTTTTGTTTTTTTTTTACTGATAACAGCTAATAGTAACTGTTAATGTTATTTTCTTCTAAATAAGCATCTAATCCTTTTTTGAAGCTGTCAGATTTATAGTTCTTATAGTAAAAAACGATTGTCGCCTCTGGAGACTAAATTTATTTTCTTCCAGTCGAAGGGAGCGCGCCCTTGTCTTTAGAGAGGATTTTACCTGAAATAGTGTTTCCCCATATTTTTTGTATGGGCCATTAATATATTTATACAAGTTAATCATGTCCCACTCAGTCGTCTCCTCTCAAGACTAAACAGATTTAATTCTCGTAATCTTTCCTCATAACTAAGATGATCCTTCATTCCGCTTATTAGTTTGGTGGCTCTCCTCTGCACCCTTTCCATAGTCAGAGCGTCCTTTCTATGCCCAGAACTGGATGCCATATTCCAGGTGAGGGACGCACCAGTGCCTTGTAAAGAGGCAAAATTATTCACCTATCCTGTGATTCCAGGCTTCTATTAATACATGATAATATCTTGGTGGCCTTGGAAGCAGCTGCTTGGCATTGCATGCTGTTACAATAACAGATCTACTTTTATAGCATGCAGTAGTAACCCTTGACCTCAGTCAAAGTCCTTCTATTAGGTTCTAATTCCGTTGGCTGGAAAATTCTGTTTGTAGATGAACCCTTTTAGCACACGGTAATGATACACCCTGTGATCTGCTTCTGGGTGCAGAGAGAGAAAGATTCTGTAAACACATGAGGAAGACAGGAGGGTTGACTTCATTAATAAGGCCAGAATTAGTTTCACCAGTGATACCAACACTGTGGGTGGAGCATCAATACAAGTCTATGCTGTTGATACCACAGCCCTATTGAGGCATTTCCTCTAATATTTTTCCAACAAATAATTGGAAAAGCAATGCTTTCCGATGTATCAGTATTCAAAACATGTTAGGAACTATGATCAGGCCTCCTTTCTACTTTTGACTTCAGGTCACATTATTTTTTGTCTTGGGCAGCTTTATTATTATTATTATTATTATTATTGTTTATTTATATAGCGCCATCATCTTCCGTAGCGCTTTACAAAGTAGTAATTACAGACAGGGTAGAAACATACGGTACATATACTATTTCAAATGCAGTTTTACAGAGTTGACAATGGATATTCTGAGTACAAGATACAATAGGGGAGAGAGCCCGGCCCTTGCGAGCTTACAGTCTAAAGGTAGAGGAGTGAAGACGAGGGGGAAGGATCACAAACAGTCAGTATTGAGCTTTGTGGCATGTGCTCTTTAGAAGATTGGTTAGGCCAGATTATATGCTTGTCTGAGTAAGTGAGTTTTAAGGGCGCCTTTGAAGGTTTTGAGGGTTGTGGAGTGGCGGATTGGGTGCGGGAGGGCATTCCAGAAGATTGAAGTTGCACGTGAGAAGTCCTGGAGGCGGGCGTGAGAGGAGGTGACCAGGGTGGAGGACAGGAGAAGGTCGGCAGAAGAGCGGAGGCTGCGTCTAGGTTGATATTGTTGGATTAGAGATGAGATGTAGGGAGGGGCCTGGTTGGAGAGAGCTTTGTATGCGAGAGTTAGAGTTTTGAACAGGATTCGCTGTGGGACTGGCAGCCAGTGTAGGGATTGGCAGAGAGGCGCAGAACTGGAGGAGCGAGAGGAGAGATGGATGAGGCGAGCAGCAGAGTTCAGGATAGATTGGAGGGGTGCCAGTCTGTTAGTTGGTAAGCCACAAAGAAGGATGTTGCAGTAATCCAGACGGGATATGACCAGGGCGGCACTAGCATTTTAGTGGTGTCAGGTGAGAGGAAAGGACGGATGCGGGAGATGTTTTTAAGTTGGAGGTGACAGGAGGTGGCCAGGGAGTGAATATGTGGTTTGAAAGAGAGGGCAGAGTCCAGAATGACTCCCAGGCACCGAGCTTGGGGAGTTGCAGCTATTGTATAATTGTTGACAGAAATAGACGTGTTAGAGAGGGGAGGGGAGTTAGAGGGTGGGAAAATGACCAGTTCTGTCTTGTCCATGTTTGGCTTGAGGTAGTGAGATGACATGAATGAAGAAATAGCTGAGAGGCAGTTAGGGAGGCGAGATAGGAGAGAGGAGAGATTGGGGCCTGAGAGATATATCTGAGTGTCATTCGCATATAAGTGGTATTGGAAGTCTAGTGAAGTTATACGTTTGCCAAGGCCATGGCTGTAGACTGAGAAAAGTAGGGGGCCTAGGACAGAACATTGCGACACACCAACATAAAGGGAACGTGAGGATGAGACTGTGAATAGAATACACTGAATGATCTGCCAGAGAGGTAAGAGGGGAGCCAAGAGAGTGCAAGACCTTGAACCCCAAGAGAGGAGAGAATATCAAGAAGCAGAGAGTGGTCGACAGTGTCAAAGGCTGAGGAGAGGTCAAGAAGGATGAGGATGGAGTAGTGACCATTGCTTTTGGCAGTGAGCAGATCATTGGTGACTTTGGTGAGGGCAGTTTCAGTGGAGTGGTTACGGCGGAATCCTGATTGTAAGGGGTCAAATAAGTTGTTAGTGGATAAGTATTGTGCCAGTTCTGAGTGGACATGTTGTTCAAGAAGTTTGGAGGAGAAAGGGAGGAGTGAGATAGGGCGGTAGCTGGAGAGGGCAGAGGGGTCTGCTTTATGTAGCAGAGTGGACCAGAGGTGGTAAGCTCTGGGCGTTGAAGACATTTTCTTCTCTCCTCTCTTTTTTATATAATATATGCTGCTAGAGGGATATGGGGGGGGGGGGGTGACATTTGGGACACATGACTGCCATTCACTGCTCCTTCAGATGAAGTTTCCTTGAGGCAAAGCACAAAATCTAAACACTGGATACTAAACAACTCCTGAAGGAGAAAAAAATGCCAGAGGTTTCTATGAAGGATGTATGTAACTAAATAGTAGACTAAATATGTGTACAGAGACAAGTGACATTTTGATTTTAATTGGTTTTTAATATACAGTGGCCACTGAGTGGCTTGTATTTCCCAAGGAAGCACCTAGTGAAATGAGCCAGAAGAACTCCGCGTCCACTTTTCCACAGGAACAACTTGGTCCTGTACGGGTTTCATTACTAGCGCCAGGTATTGCCAGATAAGCGTCTGTATAGCGGCGCTAAGAGCGACCACTAGTAGACGCTGTAAGCAGCTATCGGGCGCTGTAACCTAGCGTTGTGGTAGCTCTAGTAACCTGGTCGGCATTGATGAATGTGATGTGTGTTGGACGCTCTAACAACAGTAAAGCTCTGCAGCGAGCGAGAGGTAGCTCCAGCTCGGTGCATCTCTACTCACGCTCCACACATATTTAACAAAACACTACACACACAGCGTTGGCGCTCTAAAGCTGGGCGCTGTAGCATAGACCACCAGACGCTGTGTGATCAAAGTCTGTTTTAACATTGTTATAACATTGTGACAATAACACTTTAGTACCAGACCTGTAAATACAATTCTGCATAAAAATATAAAAAGTCCCAAAAATATAAAAGTGTTTGTTTGCAGCCAGGAGAGGTCACACAATGATTTGAGCAAAAAAAAAACTTAAATTGCCAAACACACTATTTATATACAACTTATGAAGCCCCATGGCGGTCCTGAGCCTAGAGCGCCGGCGCTATACACTGAGCCGCCTGTAATAATACATGTGACGCTACATGGCGCTGTTAGAGGCGCTCACCAGATTCGCTTTCTTAAATGTGGTTTTACCTACAGCACCCGGCATTCACTATGCGGTGCCTGCCGCTACCGCTACGAGGCGCTACCTGGCGCTATCCCTTCTTAAATAACCCCGCTTTATGTAACTGTACGTATTTTTGGAAAATGTAGATACATTAAAGTAAAATGCATGAGGAAAGAGATTAGTTATGTGTAAAGTAATAATAATGCAAGGAGGTGATAGAAGCCTAAGTGGGAAGTGAGGTACAAATCAGATGGTGGATCCCATCTGAACGTTTGTTGTACAGTATATTTATACCCAGGCTGCCAATCTCCCGCCTAGTAAGAAGTATTATGTAAAAGAGTTGTGGCTGGAATGGGTTTATTTTGAAAGTAGGGTATTTTTAGATGTGTTTGCTATAAAAAAAAAACAATATATATATATATATATATATATATATATAATAAAAATAAATATAACAGCCAAAGATAAAGTGGGCACCACCTGACCAATCAAAAATCTATTAATGGGGGTGCTCCCCTAGCCCCCAAAGCATGGAAACCGATACCATTACTGGTGGGACTACAAAAATGGGCCACAACCCCAAAATCTTTTAAAAAGATAAATCAAGTTTATTAAAGCCACCAATAAAAAACATATAACAATCAAGACATGAGACCAGAAAAATGTAAAAATACTGCTGTCACGGACCGGGTGGAGCGGACTCGGGTGTGGATCCGCTTTAACTGTGGAACCGATAGCGGGTACCGTGTCCGGGGAGCGGAGTCTAAGGGGCCACCGGTATTCACCAGAGCCCACCGCAAGGAAGGTTGGTCTTGTGCGGCGAGTGACCCCCAGGTCGCTACCCCCCAACAGCGGCCCAGTCCCACAGTCAGCCGAGGTTCAGCGAGGTACACAAGTGGCAAGCAAAGGCGTAGTAAGTACAGGCAGAGATCGGGGCTGGCAGCACAGGTTCGCGGTAAAGGTGAGTAACCGAGGTCAGGGCAGGCAGCAAAGGTTCAGAGTCGGGGACAGGCAGAGGTCGGTACACGGGTGAGCAATCCAAGAATGTCTGACTTTCAACAAGCATGGAGAGACCAAGATCCGGCACTGAAGGAAGGAAGTGCCTCTTTAAATAGGAGAAGTGGATGCAGGCTTGGATGACCAAGCACCAATCAGTGCTGTACAGGCCCTTTAAATCTCAGGAATCCAGTGCGCTCGCCCTCTAGTGGACGGAGACGTGCGCGCACCTGAGCATGCGAGAAGGAAGCATGGGGGGAAGGGAGACAGCTGGGAACAGCCATGAGGGAAGTGCTGCAAAATGGATGACGGCTGGATGCAGCCATGGAGGTAAGTGAAGTGCTGCTAGATGGGCGTGCAGCGCTCGCCCTAACAACTGCCTTCCCTGGACCCAGATAATACAAGCAATCACAGCAATAATCAATGAATAATACATAGGGCGGTAGATGTGCATAAATAAGAAGAGTCTAAATCAATTACTATTCCTTAGTAAGGCATACTCATATATTGCCACTTACCCAATTAATACATAATCCATATTGTAAGGTTCCTAATCTATGTAATAAAGTGCAACCAGTGCCTGATAAATAGTTTAAAGTGCAAATACTGTACATATATAAAAGATAGCTACCATCCACCGACAATGTTAAATGCGGTTCAGGGGGGGCAGAGTTCGCTACCCCGCGCTCCGCCATGTACCTATGGCTTCAGAATGGGTAGATCCACTCACCTTATGCTCCTTTTGTAGTCCTTTTGTATATAGATATATATTATATTATTATATGCTTTAATAATGGTATGGGGTGTTGGTATGTCCACTTTGGGTTGCATTTGTCAGTCTGCATTTATTTAAATGGATTGTCCTGAAAAACATAAAAAATGATGCTTACCTCCCAGTGCACAAACTCAATTCCTTGTAGTCCTGGGGGCTGCAGTGGTTTCATTTTTAAGCTGCCATTTTTAAAATCTAGTCTGTGCTCCTGCTCGGCCCTCTGGAGCGCATAAGTGTGCCCACCGCTAATAGCTTATCTGCAAGAGATTCTCAATTGAAGCTCCCCTGTGGTCAATCAATGACGGAGCCTGCTCCCTTGTGACTGGCAGCAGGGATGCGCACCAAGTCCGGCAAAGGAGTTCCAGAGCCAACAGCACTACTACAGGACCCGCTGCAGCCGGCAACATTCCAAGTGTGAGCAGGCCCAGCAAGCCTTAGGCCCTTATTTATGAAGGAATAGCGACAGGTAGCGACTGGTGAGCGACCGGTAATGACGGGCCCCGCCACGAGAACGCCGGCTCCCCACCACAATCACACATTTATCAAGCCGATCCTGCTTAGCGACTGAGATAGCGCCATATAGCCACTCATTCATCATTATTCCAGCCTCAGCCCACAGCGCCAGCGTCCGACCTTGAACAGTGACAGGTATGACCTCTCGCTACCTGGCGCTCTCCAATGCATTTCAATGGAACAATCTTTAAATATTCATTAATTGTTATGAATTTTTTTTCTTTTTTTTTTAAATGTGAAAAATTCTGTGACAACTTGAATTGATATTACAGGTCTGATATTAATGTATTCATATTACTAAATTATTCAAAAAACTTGTTTTTTTTGGTTTCCAAAAATATGGTTGTTTGGGGGTTAAAAAACTACTTTTAACCCATCGCCGCCAGCGCTCTGGGGTTTAAACATGCATTTCACAGCGCGAGAATTTTTTGAGCGTGATTTTTTAATGAATATGGTGGGAGCCGGTCGCTAGAGCCAGTCGCTATCATGCGCTCCCATACAGCGCGAACCTGTCAAATAGCGACTCCTCACCCAATATTCAACATTACGGCAAACCGACTGAGTCACTATCAACTATCGAACAACGGCCAAGCACAGCGACTACTAGCGGGCGCTCTGAAAATGCCGCTACGGTCGCTCAACTGTCGCTACCTGCCGCTGTTAATGTATCGGCCTCTTAGTGGTCACACTTGCCAGGCTTGTTAATACTGGAGGACAGGGGTGAAAATATGGAAAATAAAAGCAGATTGTTCTTGTTTACAGGTTTGTGTGATTCAGCAAAAAAAAGAAAATCATTATTCTCTTTTTTTAAATATACCGGTACAAGCAGGGGAATTACCAGAGGCCAAGTCTCTAGGGTATATAAGGCCACCAATTGGGGGAAACAGACAGGGCATCTCTGTCCCCTTGTATATCAGATGTGGGCCCGCTGATACCGGCAATGGAGAAGCCTGTGCCAGACCTGAGAGAGGAGGCCTCCCAGCATTGGATAAAGTAGAAAGAAGCAAAATATGAGTATAGTTAATTTAGGGCCTTATTTATCAAGGAATAGCGACAGATAGCGACAGATAGCGACTGGGGAGCCGGACAGTAAAGCCAGGTCCCGCAACTAGAACGCCGGCTCCCCTCCACAATCACACATTTATCAAGCCGATCCTGCTTAGCGACTGAGATAGCGCCACCTAGCAACTCATTCATCATTATCCCAGCCTCATCCCACAGCGCCAGCGAACATCCTTGAACAGCGACAGGTATGACCTCTCGCTACCCGGCGCTCTCCAATGCATTTCAATGGCAGAATGTATTTTAATTAATAATTATTTTTTAATATTTTTTTTTAAAATTTCAAAAACAAAATCTGTGAACACTTCTTCCTTTGAAAATGTATTTTTTGGGGATTTGTAAAAATTTTTTTTTTTTTTTTTTTGCAGAATTGATATTACAGGTCTGATTTTAAACTATTCAGGTTTGAATATTATTTCAAAATCATTCCATTTTTTTTTTGGGGTGGTTAGGGGGTTAAAAAACTACTTTTAACACATCGCCTACTGCGCTCTGGGATTTAAACATGCATTTCACAGCGCTAGGAATTTTTAAGGCTGATTTTTTAATGAATATGGTGGGTGCCGGTCGCTATGTCCAGTCGCTATCATGCGCTCCCATACAACAGTGAACCTGTCAAATAGCGACTCAGCATCTTGTATTCAACATTACGGCACACCGACTGAGTCGCTATCATCCACCGAACAATGGCCAAGCACAGCGACTACTAGCGGTCGCTGTCAAAATACCGCTACAGTCGCTCAACAGTCGCTATCTGTCGCTATTAATGAATCAGCCTCTTAGATTTACGAAACTGGTGTGGTGTGGGTTATTTTTACGTATTTAACTCCTTTTTGAACTACAGGGGGGTCCCATGAAGACACAGTGCCAGCTGGCTTGCCTCTACTCCAATTACTCGCACTTTTTGGGGGTTTCTCGGGCACCGGGGATGGGGAGGAGCCCACCATGGGGGAAACCTCTAGAGGAGCACTAGGCTTGAGCCTGGTCATACATGTAGTGACTGACAATGCACCTGGGCTGGGGGACAGCAGTTTGACCTCCAGGCCTGGAAGGCATAGGTAAGGCACCACAGGGCCTGGAGGTCAAACTGCCCTCGAGGCCAAGAAAAAGAAAATTAGCAAAATCACCAACCGCTCAACCACAAAAAAAAACTGCTGATTGACGGAAACAAGTGAACAGTTCATGCAGGTGATCCTATGGATCCCCCGGGGTGAATGTATATCGGTCTGTGCTTAGAGTTTCATTTTAACGTGACTTGAGTTAATCCTTAAATGTTCTTATAATCCTCTTTTATATTTGTTAATTGCTATCATTAAAATCCGTAACAGGAACCAGCTTGTAATCTGTGTTTATCAGTCTCAGCCAGCTCCCCTAATTTTGGTAAATGATAGGCCTCCATTAGCTGAACAATGGTTAGTTTGTTGATTGATAGGGCTCCCTTCGTTTCCATAATTGTAAAATTATGATTGTGTATTAGAGCACATTATCTCTCTTCCCTCACATTGTTCAGGCTGCCGGGTGCCTGGCGGGGGGTGTTCCTGAGTTATTTGTCATGACGCGGTTTACAAACATATGATGGATAAATCCACCACCATCTGTACCTTGTAAGACGCTTAGACTGGGAATGGCTTTACTTAAATAGGAACTACACGGCTAATCCTTAGGGAGGCCCCCTCACCAACCCAACAAATAAGCTCCAGCTATAGCCAGACTCACAGCATTGGGTGATAGGGACTCTATGTCAAAGTCTATTAAGTAAATCAATTTGAATTCTAAATGTAATTTTTGGTAACTTTTTTTAATTTCAATTATTTTTATTATTTATTGTATTGTATTTTATATTTTATTCTTTATTGAAAATAGGTGAAAAAAACTAATGTAAAATAATGGTTTGTGCTAGTTTCTCATATTCCTGGGTTTCTGTTTTGCTACGGTGGGAGTGGTTTTCCTGGCCTTGAGTAACGGGGAGGCCGATTCATTAACAGCGGCAGGTAGCGACTGTGGCGGCATTTTCAGAGCGCCCGCTAGTAGTCGCTGTGCTTGGCCGTTGTTCTGTAGTTGATAGCGACTGAGTCGGTGTGGCGTAATGTTGAATATTGGGTGAGGAGTCGCTATTTGACAGCTTCCGCGCTGTATGGGAGCGCATGATAGCGACTGGCCCTAGCGACCGGCTCCCTCCATATTCATTAACAAATCACGCTCAAAAAATTCTCGCGCTGTAAAATGCATGTTTAAACCCCAGAGCGCTGGCGGCGATGTGTTAAAAGTAGTTTTTTAACCCCCAAACAACCATATTTTCGGAAACCAAAAAAAACAAGTTTTTTAAATAATTTTGTAATATGAATACATTAATATCAGACCTGTAATATCAATTCTGTACAATTTTTTTTTAATTTTTTTTCCCATAAAAAAATTATCTAAAATGGCAGAAGTGGTCACAGAATTTTTCACATTAAAAAAAAAAAAATCATAACAATTAATTATGAATATTTAAAGATTGTTCCATTGAAATGCATTGGAGAGCGCCAGGTAGCGAGAGGTCATACCTGTCGCTGTTCAAGGTCGGACGCTGGCGCTGTGGGCTGAGGCTGGAATAATGATGAATGAGTCGCTATATGGCGCTATCTCAGTCGCTAAGCAGGATCGGCTTGATAAATGTGTGATTGTGGTGGGGAGCCGGCGTTCTCGTGGCGGGGCCGTCATTACCGGCCGCTCACCAGTCGCTACCTGTCGCTATTCCTTCATAAATAAGGGCCTAAGAGGTTTATTCATGAAGGGATAGCGGCAGGCAGCATCTGGTGAACGTAGGCAAAACCACATTTATGAAAGCGATTCTGGTGAGCGACTCTAACAGCACCATGTAGCTTCCAATTCATCATTACAGGCGGCTCAGTGCATAGCGCCGGCGCTCTAGCTTCCAGAGAGCCAGGTATTACCTGTCGCTACCTGTCGCTCTCCCATACATTTCAATGGGCGTTCCTTTTCTTCTGTTCAAATAATTGTGTGACCTCTCCTGGCCTAGAAAGAGTCATTTTTGAAAACTTTTTTGATATTTTGCTTTTCATGCAGAATTGTCATTACAGGTCTGGCACTAAAGTGTTAATGTCACAATGTTACAACAATGTCATTCCATGTGTTTTCGCTTTGTTACAGGTGGATATGTGTTCAAAAACAGACTTTAATCACACAGCGTCTGGCGATCTGTGCTATAGCGACCAGATCCAGAGCGCCTACTCTCCGTGAATCTGTTTTTTTGGTTGAATATGGTGCTGAGAGTCGGTCGCACTGAGCTGGCGCTACCTCTTGCTCCCTGCAGCACTGTACTGGTGTTAGAGCGCCCAACATACATCACATTCATCAATGCTACTACAACGACTGAGTCGCTCTGTTACAGCGCCCTATAGCCGCTTACAGCGTCTACTAGCGGTCGCTCTAAGCCCCGCTATACAGACGCTCATCTGCCGATACCTGGCGTTAGTCAGCCTCCCCATCAAAGACTATTCTATCACTAGCAAAAAAGACAATGAAAGTCAATGGCAGCTTTTACTACAGCGTAGAAAGGAGGAAAAAGTTCTCTACTTTTCTTAGGAGTAAAAAGTGCCATTGACTTTCATTGTTTTCCTATCTGGTGATTCAGCAACAGTGACATTCTCTGGCTTTTTTCTCATGAATGGGGAGGCCGATTCATTAATAGCGGCAGGTAGCGACAGTTGAGCGACTGTAGCGTTATTTTCACAGCGCCCGCTAGTAGTCGCTGTGCTTGGCCGTTGTTCGGTTGCTGATAGTGACTCAGTCGGTGTGGCGTAATGTTGAATACAAGGTGACGAGTCGCTATTTGACAGGTTCCGCGCTGTATGGGAGCGCATGATAGCGACTGGCCAGAGCGACCGGCTCCCACCATATTCATCAAAAAATCACGCTCAAAAAATTCTCGCGCTGTGAAATGCATGTTTAAACCCCAGAGCGCTGGCGGCGATGGGTTAAAAGTAGTTTTTTAACCCCCAAACCACCATATTTTTGGAAACCAAAAAAAAAAAAGTATTTTAAATAATTTAGTAATATGAATACATTAATATCAGACCTGTAATATCAATTCTGTACATTTTTTTTTTTTTTCCCTTAAAAAAATTATCTAACATGGCAGAAGTGGTCACAGAATTTTTCACATTTAAAAAAAAAAACATTAATAACAATTAATTATGAATATTTAAAGATTGTTCCATTGAAATGCATTGGAGCGCGCCAGGTAGCGAGAGGTCATACCTGTCGCTGTTCAAGGTCGGACGCTGGCGCTGTGGGCTGAGGCTGGAATAATGATGAATGAGTCGCTATATGGCGCTATCTCAGTCGCTAAGCAGGATTGGCTTGATAAATGTGTGATTGTGGTGGGGAGCCGGCGTTCTCGTGGCGGGGCCCGTCATTACCGGTCACTCACCAGTTGCTACCTGTCGCTATTCCTTCATAAATAAGGGCCTAAGAAAACAATGAAAGTCAATGGCACTTTTTTACTCCTAAGAAAACTTGAGAACTGTTTCCTCCTTTCTACACTGTAGTAAAAGCTGCCATTGACTTTCATTGTCTTTTTATCTAGTGATTCAGTAACAGTGACTTTCTCAGGCTTTTTTCTCATGAATTGAATTTTTTACTACCATGAGAATTTTTTTCTACCTTTATTGAATCGAGGCCAATATATCAAAGAAGTAATAAACCTGAATGCTTTATTCAAAAAAATGAAACCAAAAAGGCGCTAACTGACGAGCATGGCCTATCCCACGGCGATCTCACAGCTCCACGGGGAGGCCGATTCATCAATAGCGCCAGGTAGCGACAGATGAGCGACTGTAGCGTGATTTTTTCAGCGCCAGCCAGTATTCGCTGTGCTTGGCCGGCGTTAGCTTGATGACAGCGACTCAGTCGGTGTGCGGTAATGTTGAATACGGGCTGGGGGGTCGCTGTTTCACAGGTCCAGCGTTGTATGTGAGCGCCTGACAACGAATGGCCAGAGCGAACGGCTAGCTTCATATTCATCAACAAATCACGCTCCGAATGTGCTGTCGCTGTCCATTCCTTGTTTAAACCCCAGAGCGCTGGCGGCGATGGGTATTAACTAGTTTTTAACCCCTAAACAACCATATTTTGTGAATGTAACATTATACATGTTTTTAGAATCATTTTGTAATATGAATACTTCTCAGACCTGTTAGATCAATTCTGCACAATTTTTTTTTTTTTTTTACTTAAAAATAAATCCTAACATTGCAGAAGTGGTCTCCGATTTTTTGACATTAAAAAAAAAAAAAAAAAAAAATTATTACCAATTAATTATGAATAATTATAGATTGCTCCATTGAAATGCATTGGACATCGCCAGGGAGCGACAGCTCATACCTGGCGCTGTGAGGGAATTTGCAGCGGCGCTGTTCGGTCCAGGCGGCTTCATGATGAATGCCGCGCTAGCCGTCGCTCTCGCCGGCGCTAGCCTCATTTTGCTTGATAAATGCGTCATTGTGACCGCCGCCGGGCGTACTTGAGTTGGTAGTCGCCATTAGCTGCCGCTACCTGGCGCTCGTCAGACACTACCTGGCGCTATCGCTTGATGAATAAGGGCCAAAGTCTTGAGGGATTCCGGCCGGCTCCATTGTATCCGATTCATAGGCGCTGCGCAGGCGCGAGATCGGGGGCCGCGCACTGCTTGATGAGAATTTTTTTCTACCTTTATTGAATCAAGGCCAAAGTTTGTCTTTAACCTAATTACTACTAATAGTAAAAACTAAATTAAACACTTGGCTTTGGTATCTGACCTCAATTTAGTTGGGAAAAATGTCATCAACATTTTTGATATGGTAGATTTTTTTTGTTTACGTTACGTTACGTTTTTTGTTTTTACATTAAGATCTATGGAAGCGATCCATCATCACTGATCTCCTGAAAGCTTCAGCATCCTGCCGCAATATCCCAAGGCCTCAGCCCACTTTCATGTAGAGAACGGCTCTTTCATTTATTGAAGCTTATTTGATAAATCATCTCCCTTTCCAATTATATAAGCATTACACCAGACTTATCATTTTATTCCACAAAATCCTTGTAATCTGGGTCTGTAAGAAGCATATGCTGTAGCCTCACCACTGAAGGTAACGGCGGCGAGCCTGAACGACCCCCGTGTGGTGACATATGGAGCCTCAATCTGCCCTTTAGTTAAAGATCACATTCGCCATTTCCATTTTATAAAACGCTCTAATCACTCTGTCACCTTGGACTATTGAAAAAAGATGGGCAGGCTGATTCATCACTAACGCCAGGTAGTGACAGATGAGCGTCTGTAGCGGGCATTTTCAGAGCGCCTGCTAGTAGTCGCAGTGCTCGGCCGTGAGTCGCTACTTTATAGCGACTCAGTCGCTGTGCAGTAATGTTGAATACATTGTGAGGAGTCGCTATTTGACCAGTACAGCGCTGTATGGGAGCGCATGTTAGCGACTGCTCATAGCGACCGACTCACACCATATTCAAGAAAAAAAAAACAGCCTCACAAATCTCTGGCGCTGAAAAATGCTTCTCTGAAGCCCAGAGCGCAGGAGGCGGTGTGTTTTCCAGCATCTATCCACCAGTAACAAAGCGAAAACATATGGAATTACATTGTAACAACATTGTAACATGAACACTTTAATGGCCGACCTGTAATGTCATTTCTGAAGAAATATTTAAAAAATTTAAAAATTATGAAAAAACTGCTTATTCAATGCCAGAAGAGAATTATTTGTGATTTTTTGAAAAAAAAAAAAATACCCTGTTTAAAGAGAAGAAAAGGTTCGTCCATTGAAATGTATGGGAGAGCGACAGGTAGCGAGAGGTCATACCTGGCGCTGTGCAAGGCTGAACGCCGGCGCTGTTCGCTGAGGCTGTGAAAATGATGAATCAGACGCTACATGGCGTTATCCCAGTCGCTAAACAGATTCTGCTTGATAAATGTGTAATTGCGTGCCGTGTCCGGCGTTCACCAGTCGCTACCTGTCGCTACCTCTCATTAACCAGCCACTACCTGACGCTATCCTTTCTTAAATAAGGGCCTTACGTCACAACATTTAACTTGGAAGCATCTTGGGCCCTTATTTATGAAGGAATAGCGACAGGTAGCGACTGGTGAGCGGCCAGTAATGACGGGCCCCGCCACGAGAACGCCGGCTCCCCACCACAATCACACATTTATCAAGCCGATCCTGCTTAGCGACTGAGATAGCGCCATATAGCGACTCATTCATCATTATTCCAGCCTCAGCCCACAGCGCCAGCGTCCGACCTTGAACAGCGACAGGTATGACCTCTCGCTACCTGGCGCGCTCCAATGCATTTCAATGGAACAATCTTTAAATATGAATAATTGTTATTAATGTTTTTTTTTTTTTTTTTTTTTAAATGTGAAAAATTCTGTGACCACTTCTGCCATGTTAGATAATTTTTTTAAGGGAAAAAAAATAAATTGTACAGAATTGATATTACAGGTCTGATATTAATGTATTCATATTACTAAATTATTTAAAAAACTTGTTTATTTTGGTTTCCAAAAATATGGTTGTTTGGGGGTTAAAAAACGACTTTTAACCCATCGCCGCCAGCGCTCTGGGGTTTAAACATGCATTTCACAGCGCGAGAATTTTTTGAGCGTGATTTTTTGATGAATATGGTGGAAGCCGGTCGCTATGGCCAGTCGCTATCATGCGCTCCCATACAGCGCGGAATCTGTCAAATAGCGACTCCTCAGCCAATATTCAACATTACGGCAAACCGACTGAGCCGCTATCAACTACCGAACAACGGCCAAGCACAGCGACTACTAGCGGGCGCTCTGAAAATGCCGCTACAGTCGCTCAACTGTCACTACCTGCCGCTATTAATGAATCGGCCTCTTGGTAAACCAACCACCAGAATTAGAAGCATTTTCATCATCACCAAGATGCTAAATTGTTTCATCAATCTGTAAGCCAACACCGTATATATATATATATATATATATATATATATATATATATATATATATATATAATGGAAGAAGAAAAGCAGAGTTTTGCTGATTTGATTCAATTTAACCCAAGCAAAATGTTGTTAATTTCGGCCAGCTCTAATTAAAGCCCATTATTTATTTTTATATTTCAGTTTTTTTTAATTAGAAGAGACAATTAGATTAACACAGTCATTAGAACTTGTACAATAAAATTTGAAAGTAAGGCATAAATAGAAAAAAAGTCTGCATTAAAAACACTCGCACTCATTTTTGGGATTATAAATCAGCTTTTTGGCCCATTTCTGCGGAACAGTTAGTAAATACATAAAATTAGAGGCCGATTCATCAATAGCGCCAGGTAGCGACAGATGAGCGACTGTAGCGTGATTTTTTCAGCGCCAGCCAGTATTCGCTGTGCTTGGCCGGCATTAGCTTGATGACAGCGACTCAGTCGGTGTGCGGTAATGTTGAATACGGGCTGGGGGGGTCGCTGTTTCACAGGTCCAGCGTTGTATGTGAGCGCCTGACAACGAATGGCCAGAGCGAACGGCTAGCTTCATATTCATCAAAAAATCACGCTCCGAATGTGCTGTCGCTGTCCATTCCTTGTTTAAACCCCAGAGCGCTGGCGGCGATCTGTATTAACTAGTTTTTAACCCCTAAACAACCATATTTTTGTAATGTAACATTATACATGTTTTTAGAATCATTTTGTTATATGAATACATTAATATCAGACCTGTTAGATCAATTCTGCACATATTTTTTTTTTTTTACTTAAAAATAAATCCTAACATTGCAGAAGTGTTCTCCGATTTTTTGACATTTAAAAAAAAAAAAAAAAAAAAATATTACCAATTAATTATGAATAATTATAGATTGCTCCATTGAAATGCATTGGACATCGCCAGGGAGCGACAGCTCATACCTGGCGCTGTGAGGGAATTTGCAGCGGCGCTGTTCGGTCCAGGCGGCTTCATGATGAATGCCGCGCTAGCCGTCGCTCTCGCCGGCGCTAGCCTCATTTTGCTTGATAAATGCGTCATTGTGACCGCCGCCGGGCGTACTTGAGTTGGTAGTCGCCATTAGCTGCCGCTACCTGGCGCTCGTCAGACACTACCTGGCGCTATCGCTTGATGAATAAGGGCCAAAGTCTTGAGGGATTCCGGCCGGCTCCATTGTATCCGATTCATAGGCGCTGCGCAGGCGCGAGATCGGGGGCCGCGCACTGCTTGATGAGAATTTTTTTCTACCTTTATTGAATCAAGGCCAAAGTTTGTCTTTAACCTAATTACTACTAATAGTAAAAACTAAATTAAACACTTGGCTTTGGTATCTGACCTCAATTTAGTTGGGAAAAATGTCATCAACATTTTTGATATGGTAGATTTTTTTTGTTTACGTTACGTTACGTTTTTTGTTTTTACATTAAGATCTATGGAAGCGATCCATCATCACTGATCTCCTGAAAGCTTCAGCATCCTGCCGCAATATCCCAAGTCCTCAGCCCACTTTCATGTAGAGAACGGCTCTTTCATTTATTGAAGCTTATTTGATAAATCATCTCCCTTTCCAATTATATAAGCATTACACCAGACTTATCATTTTATTCCACAAAATCCTTGTAATCTGGGTCTGTAAGAAGCATATGCTGTAGCCTCACCACTGAAGGTAACGGCGGCGAGCCTGAACGACCCCCGTGTGGTGACATATGGAGCCTCAATCTGCCCTTTAGTTAAAGATCACATTCGCCATTTCCATTTTATAAAACGCTCCAATCACTCTGTCACCTTGGACTATTGAAAAAAGATGGGCAGGCTGATTCATCACTAACGCCAGGTAGCGACAGATGAGCGTCTGTAGCAGGCATTTTCAGAGCACCCGCTAGTAGTCGCAGTGCTCGGCCGTGGGTCGCTAGTTTATAGCGACTCAGTCGCTGTGCAGTAATGTTGAATACATTGTGAGGAGTCGCTATTTGACCAGTACAGCGCTGTATGGGAGCGCATGTTAGCGACTGCTCATAGCTAGAGATGAGCGAACTTTTGAAAAGTTCGATTCGGCCGATTCGCCGAATTTCACAAAGAAATTCAGGTTCGGCCTCTGATGACGTGCCCTCAGATGACAGCTGAGAGCGGCGCCGGCCTCCACGCTCCGGACCTGCAGGTAAGTGTTTGCTTTTTTTTTAAATGCCGGCATGGTGGGAGCGGGAGATTGTTTCATCAATCTCTAAGCCAACACCGGATATATATATATATATATATATATATATATATATATATATATATATATATATATATATTATACATATAATGGAAGAAGACAAGCAGAGTTATGCTGATTTGGTTCAATTTAACCCAAGAAAAATGTTGTTAATTTCAGCCAGCTCTAATTAAAGCCCATTATTTATTTTTATATTTCATTTTTTTTTAATTAGAAGAGACAATTAGATTAACACAGTCATTAGAACTTGTACAATAAAATTTGAAAGTAAGGCATAAATAGAAACAAAGTCTGCATTAAAAACACTCGCACTCATTTTTGGGATTATAAATCAGCTTTTTGGCCCATTTCTGCGGAACAGTTAGTAAATACATAAAATTCGTTACATAGAGGCTGATTCACTACTAACGCCAGGTATCGGCAGCTGAGCGTCTGTGTAGCGGCGCTTAGAGCGACCGCTAGTAGATGGTATCGGGCGCTGCCTCAGACGCTATATTAACCTGGCCTGCACTGATGAATGTGATATGTGTTGGGCGCTCTAACACCAGTACAGCGCTGCAGGGAGCGAAAGGTAGCGCCAGTTCAGTGCTACCGGCACTCCGCGCTCAACTATCATCAAAAAAGAACACACACATAGCGTCGTCGCTCTAAGCTGGGCGCTATAGCATAGAGCCCCAGACGCTGTGTTATTAAAGTCTGTTTTTGAACACATATCCACCAGTAACAAAGCGAAAACACATGAGTGACATTGTTGTAACACTGTGACATTAACACTTTAGCGCCAGACCTGTAATGACAAATCTGCATAAAAATATAAAAAGTTTCTAAAAGTGTTTGTTTGCAGCCAGGAGACGTCACACAATGATTTGACCAAAAAATAAATAAAAATGTCAAACACCCTGTTTAAACAGAAGCAACTGAACTGCCACTGAAATATATGGGAGAGCGACAGTAAGGTAATACCTGGTGCTCTGGAAGCTAGAGCCGGCGCTATACGCTGAGCCGCCTGTAATAATACATGTGACGCTACATGGCGCTGTTAGAGCTGCTCACCAGATTCGCTTTCATTAATGTGGTTTTGCCTACAGCGTACGGCGCCTGTCTGTCGCTGCGAAGCACTACCTGGCGCTATCCCTTCTTAAATAACCTCATAGTTACATTGTTAATATGGTTCATATGTTCATCAGATTTATAGTTCTTATGGTAAAAAACGATTGTCGCCTTCGGAGACTGAATTTCTTTTTTTCCAGTCGAAGGGAGTGCCCCTTGTCTTTAGAGAGGATTTTACCTGAAATAGTGTTCCCCCATATTATTTGTATTGGCCATTTATATATTTATACAACTTAATCATGTCCCCCCTCAGTCGTCTCCTCTCAAGACTAAACAGATTTAATTCCTGTAATCTTTCCTCATAGCTAAGACCCTTCATTCCTCTTATTAGTTTGGTGGCTCTCCTCTGCTCCCTTTCCATTGTCAGAGCGTCCTTTCTATGAATGGGTGCCCAGAACTGGACGGCATATTCCAGGTGAGGGCGCACCAGTGCCTTGTAAAGAGGGAAAATTACTCACCTATCCTGTGATTCCAGGCATCTTATAATGAATGATAATATCTTGGAGGCCTTAGAAGCAGCTGCTTGGCATTGCATGCTGTTATTTAGCCTGTGATCTACCAGTACCTCCAGATCCTTCTCAACAAGTGATTCTCCCAGTTTTACTCCCCTGAGGACATATGTGGCCATGAGGTTATTAGACCCCAAGTGCAGGACTTTACATATCTCAACATTGAACTAAATTTGCCAAGTGGAGCCCAGACACTCTAATCATTAAAGCAAACACAATCTATTGATAATTGATCTGCTGAAATGCCTGCTGCAATCAAGCGATCAATGAAACTTCGCTTATTGGTCAAGTGTCATATCATTTTGGATTTCTTGTTCGTCGCTGGAACATTGGCACGTGGAAATAGAAATTGGCTGCAAATAGGACTCTACAGATATCTTGAATTCAGTCTTAATTGTGATTGTTTTAACGAACATTTGCTGAAAAATCATCCACGTCTGTTCATCAGCTTGCATACAAATCAATTAATCTTTTCTTGGAAATAAGCCTTTACAATATTACTAAATCCATTGTCCCTATCTATTAGAAACCTCGTACTTTTGGGCCCAACATGGGCTAGAAAAATTAAAAGTGCTCCTTTAGAACCCCCCACCCCCCAAAAAAGAAGAGAACAATTAAATAAGAGTGAAATGAAAGAACCTGTATTATTATAGCAATAGTAAAAGAGGCCACATGGAAGCTGTTTTAGGGCATAATAGGATTTGAGCAATACTAGAAAGCAACTTCAATTATATGCAAAAAAAAACAAAAAACGGAAGGTCCCACACCTTCCAAAACACCCACTATAATATATGGCACCACTACTGAATGTATCATAAAAATCAATGTTTATTTACGAGAATATATAATCAACTATACACACTAAAGACTCATTAAAAAACACAAAGGACATTACATTATCAATAAAGGAAGGAAAAAATACCATTTTGTGAATACTCACCTTGTAAAATGGGTATTATAAGTATGTCACACACCCCGCTTCAAGATAATCATTACATGTGGGTAGTATGGTCTGAAGAGGGCGATTTGCAGAGATGATTGGAGGAAAGAAAGCCCCTCCCAGTCCATAAATACCTGGGACCTCCCACTCATTACCCAGTATAAAGAAAGCAGTAAGGTAAGGGACCAGGAAGAGCCAAATATTAGTCATAACAACGCAAGGTTCACAAAACGATGGATCCAGAATACAAAAGGGCGGGTTGAAGCGGGGTGTGTGACATACTTATAATACCCATTTTACAAGGTGAGTATTCACAAAATGGTATTATTCTAAGTATGTCACACACCCCGCTTCAAGATAATCATTACATGTGGGACATCCAAAAGCAGTGTCCATAAAGGGTGGGGATCCAAAACAAGGCATAAAGCACAACTTAAACTACTGCAGCCTGCAGAACTTTGCGGCCAAAAACAGCATCCGCTGAGGCCCAAACATCACCCTTGTAAAAACTTTGAAAAAGTGTGAACAGAAGACCAGGTAGCGGCCTTGCAAACTTGCTCAACAGAGGCCTGGTGCTGAAAAGCCCAGGTAGCCCCAACCGCACGAGTAGAATGAGCTGTAACACGAAGGGGAGGATTTCTCCCCTTAGCAGAAATGGCCCCGACAATGGCCTGACGAATCCACTTACTGATGGAAGACTTAGCGGGCGCCAAAACCTTTCTTGGGCCCAGAGGGTACCACAAAGAAGGCATCAGTCTTACGAAAGGCAGACGTTACCACCAAATAGTACTTCACAACTCGAACCACATCCAGGGAATGCAGGACCCTCTCCTTTTCGTTACTGGGATTAGGACACAGAGAGGGCAAAACAATGTCTTGGTTTAAGTGAAAAGGCAGAAACCACCTTAGGAAGGAAATCCGGGTTAAAACGGAAAACCACCTTGTCCTGATGTCTTTCAAAATACGGGACCTGAATGGACAGTGCCGCCAACTTAGAAACACGCCGAAGTGATAGCTACCAAAAAGGCCACCTTCTGAGTAAGGGAAGACAAGGCAATATCATGCAAGGGCTCAAAGGGAGGACCCTGAAGAGCAGAAAGAACCAAATTCAAATCCCAAACCGGAATCAGAGCCTTCCTAGGGGGCCGCACGTGCGTAACCCCCTGGAAAAAGGTCTTAACCAGCGGATGAAGCGCAAAAGATCTTTGGAAAAACACCGCCAGGGCCCCTTCAGAGTATTAAGTTGGAGCCCTAGATCCAAACCATGTTGCAGGAACTCCAGGATTCTAGAAATAGAGAATTCCCTGCAAGGGAAAGCCCTAGTCTCACACCAATCAATATAAGACCTCCAAGTCCTATAGTAAACGGAAGAAGAAAACCTCTTCCTAAAGACCTTCCTCCTTCAAGATGGAGGTTTCCGCAGCCACGCCATCAAAGCCAGCGTTGGTAAATTGGGGCAACGTAGATGACCCTGTGTGTGCAGATCCGGCAGCAGGGGCAGAACGAACTGATCTTCTGCTAACCTTACCACGTCTGCGAACCAAACCTGTCTTGGCCACCTTGGAGCCGCCAGAATTGCTGACGCTCCTTCCAGAGCCAGCTTGCGCACTACTCTGGCTACCATGGGAAACGGAGGGAACAGATACAGAAACCCCAGATCCCTCCAGTTCAGGGACACGGCGTCCATCGCAAAGGCTAGCGGATCCTTCGCCAGAGATGCCAGAAGTTTGTGATTGTGACGGGAGGCAAAGAGGTCCACCATCGGTGAACCCCACCTGAGACAAATTGAACAAAACACCTTGGGACTGAGAGGCCACTCCCCCTTGCGGGCTGACCACCTATTCAGAGAGACCGCCTCCGAGTTCTCTACTCCCAGAATGTGAACTGCTGAGATGCACGGGACGTGGCTCTCCGCCCAGTCCAGAATCAATGACACTTCCCTGAGGGCACTCCTGCTGCGAGTCCCTCCCTGGTGATTGATGTAGGCAACCGCCGTCCGATTGTCCGACCGAACCTGGACCGGCAAGCCCTGCAGGAGATGAGTCAGACGAAAAAGAACCATTCTGATGGCTCTCAATTCCAGAATGTTGATAGGCTCGTGGGCTTCCAGGGGTCCCCACAACCCCTGAAATTGCAGATCATTCCAGAAGCCCCCCCATCCTGAGAGGCTGGCATCCGTGGTGACCACCTCCCAATGAGGAGTCTGAAAAGACCTGCCCTTCAACAGATTGGTTGAGTTCAGCCACCACCTGAGTGGTCGGCGAGACATCAGAAAGAATTGATCCAGCGACAGAGGAGATCTGTCCCAGACAGACAATAGATGGAGTTGTAGCGTCCTCGTGTGAAACTGGGCAAAGGGGACTGCCTCGAAGGAGGCCACCATCAACCCCACCAGTCTCATTCCTAGTCGAATGGTCGGACAAGGAATGGACATGAGCGACCGAATCAATTCCTGAATCAAAAGAACCTTGGATTGAAGAAGGAACACTCTGGCCTGATCTGTATCCAGAGACATTCCCAGAAAGGATACTATCCTGGACGGGTAAAAGGAGGACTTGGGATAGTTGATCACCCAGCAGAACCTCTCCAGAGTGGATATTACCGTCCTGGCTTGACTTGGCTGAATGATGATGCCATGATGAGGAGATCGTCCAGATATGGCACTATGCGAATTCCCTGCGCTCTAAGAAGAGCCATCACCCCAGCGAGCACCTTGGTGAAAAACCCTTGGAGCTGTGGTGAGACCAAAAGGAAGAGCTACAAACTGAAAGTGCCGATCTTCCACCACAAACCTGAGGAATCTCTGGTGCACGGGAAAAAATCGGAACATGGAGGAAAGCGTCCTTGACGTCTATGGACGTCATGAAGTCCCCCTGACGGAGAGCGCGGATAGCTGAACGACGCGATTCTATGCGAAATTTTCGCAGCCTGATAAACCTGTTGAGGATCTTCAGATCCAGGATGGGCCGGATAGAGCCATCCTTTTTGGGGACCGTGAACAGATTTGAGTAAAATCCCCGACCCTGATCTGATAGGGGCACTGGCGAGATGACCTATATCTCCAGAAGACTTGAAAAGCGCCTCCCGAAGCCCCTGTGCGCCAGGTGCGTCCGGGGGCACCCTAGACCTGAAGAAAAGCGGAGGAGGACGGGACTCGAACTCCAACTTGTAGCCGGAAGACACGACTTCCTGGATCTGTTTGTCCGAAACCTCCCGAATCCAGATCAGAGAGAAGTGTCGCAGCTGTCCCCCCACCCGCACGGGTGAGGGCGCCCCCTTATTGCTGAGCAGGCTTGTTCGCAGGTTTTGGGTTATGAACCCCAGTTGTATCCTGAGCGAGCACGTCCTCTGCCCCTATTCCAGGAATCTCCTCTAGTGGAAGGGAAGGCGAAACCTCTTCCTGCTCTGGATCCGCGAAAGGAATGATTGAAAGAAGCCGCCCCGCGAAAGGGACGTCGTTGCTTCTTGCGTTGAGGTAACTTACCCCCCTTAGCTACTGAATCCAATTTTTCTCCAAAAAGCCATAGCCCCACGAATGGGAGAGACGTCAGCGACTTTTCTGGCCCAAAGTCGGCCGCCCACTGGCGCAACCAATCTGAACGCCTTATAGTCACCATCAGAGCAGAAGCTCTCCAAGGCGGCTAACATGAAAGACAAGAATAACTCACAACGTTTAAGTCCCAGAAATTCGTCACTGTCCGGGTGCAAACCGGAAGATGACAACAAGTCTCTGACCACCGACCTGGTAGCCACCACCAGCAGAGATGAAGCGCAAAAAGAGCCGTATGGCTGCCCCAATACTGGCGAAACCATGACAAGCCATCTGGCCAATTCGTTTATCCCCTCCATCTTTAAGAGAAGAGCAATCGGGGTTATTCAAAAACGGCTGAATTGGATAACCCCAGAATTGGTGCATCCACCTCAGGGGGGGACGTCCAGCGCTTAACCATGTCCGAAGGGAAAGGATATCTTTTATCCCAACTCTGAAGAATGCCTGGGAGCTGAGCCGGCCTCTCCCATTCCTTAGAAATAATCTTATCAAAATGCCTTTGATTAGGGAATTCCAAGCGCGGCTTGGATTCCTCATAAAACTCCCCTTGTTGATGAGGAGCAACCTCTGGAGGAGAAATAGCCAGAACCTCAAACATCTGAGCAAGGACGTTAGGAGTATCCAAAGAACTCCCTGACCCCTTCTCAGAGTCCGCACCAACGAATAGCTGGTCGTCCGAATAATCCGATTCGTCAAATAGCTCCCCTTCCTCCAGAGGGGAGTAATCTGACCAATCCAGGCGATCCTCATCGTCATATTCAAATGTCGGTGGGACCGGTGACAAATGCTTTCTCTTAGCTGGAGCCTTCTTGGCAACCGCAGAAGAAATACATTTTTCAATATTAGTCAATCTAGCACACACATCAGATTGCGACTGCCCACCCGTGACAACGTCACACGGAACACGGGCCAAGACGGGGTGGGAAGGGGATGATGCCGGCGGTGCTGACCCAGACGTCTGGGGTTCTGACTGCCGTGTAATAGTCTGCTGTGCACATAGTATACATAGAAATACGTCATCCCCTGTTAGGGATACCCCACAGCCCATGGACTTCCGGGATTGCCCCGAGGGGAGCCCGGTATCTGGGGATGCCTCCATACGGTGAACTTATATGTAGTCGCAATGACCGAGGGAATTACGCTAGTAAGCAACCCGGGATGCCCTTATAATTGTCCCAAGTGGGAGGATTTTAACATGGAATTTAACCCAGGGACCCAAGGACCGGAAGAAGACCCCTTAAAACCTAAGGCGTTCTACCTGAAAGACTGCCGGATATAAAGGGTTACATATAAGTAAATATATATATATATATATATATATATATATATATATATATAGAGCCCCACACACGCAGTGTGGGCGTGGCCAGCGCTGAGCGCGCGATATGCATAGCTCCGCCCCCTTACAGAGCGGAAAGCGGGCTCCGCAGTGAGTCTGCGCCCCTAATGGCAAAATGTGTGAGGTAAATTACCTCAGAAAAACACTATAGCGCACACATATACCGGCGCCATGGCAAGAACAGCAGCCGCGGCGCCGGTAACCACAAAGACCCCAGGGATGTAATGGGTGCGGGCCGCGGCGACGCGCAATCGCCCGGCCCCGCCCACTGTGGCCAGCGCGTGAGGGGAGATCTCCCCTCACAAGATTAATGGAACCGCCAGCGCAAATAACCGCGCCGCGGCCATTGCGGTAGTCACCGCAACAAAAAACAGTAAAGCAAGGGGGACAAGCCAGCACCAACAGCCGGCCCCACCCCCCAACTACAACTTCTGAGGAGAAAAGTTCTCCTCAGCTCTGGCGCCAGTAGCAGTGAAACAATGCACAATAAATAAATCCTAACTCTGAGGTAAAAAAGGTGGCCCCCGACATTTTATCCCCACCACCACAGGAGAAGGGCATCAGGAAAGGGGGGCCAAGGGACAGGGCATCCCAAACCGGGGTCACCAGCCCGGATAACCGCCTACCCTCTGGTACAGGGTCTCACGGTGGAGCATGGCTCCAGAGCACTAAAAGTGCCATTCTACCCTCACCCGGGATACAGCCTAGACTGGGAGGCATGTGTATTGGGACTTATAAAAAACATAACCGGGTGGAAATAGAGAGAAAAGCGGGCCGGGAATAAACCCGGCTACCTGAAATCCCCCTGTGCAAGGAGGAGACATCATCTTCTGACTTGCTCGCCGTCTGCAGAGATGGAAAACTGGGTAATGAGTGGGAGGTCCCAGGTATTTATGGACTGGGAGGGGCTTTCTTTCCTCCAATCATCTCTGCAAATCGCCCTCTTCAGACCATACTACCCACATGTAATGATTATCTTGAAGCGGGGTGTGTGACATACTTAGAATAGACAAAAATTGGAGGGGAGGGGGACTGGTAGGTGGTACAATGTTAATTCATGAAGATACTAAAATTATACATTAATTATACTGCCTGGCTGGTATAAATCAAAGTGCTATAGTGCATATCAACAACCCGCTTGAATAAAAGCTACAGTGTATCAATTTATTGAAAACCTACTTAAAGTGCAAGTGTTAACCTAAACTACCCTCTAACCTATACATACTAGTAAAACAGTGAGAGCCAGCCGGGAAGGGCAGAGAAATAACACTCCAAATATGGAAAATAACTTACATCAAGAACGACCACCAGCCCACTACCCCAACGTCTATGTGTTGCGTGACGTCACAGGCGTCACTTCCTCAGGACATGATCTTTCATTTATACATTATGAAAATAATGTTTTTAAGTGACCTAGGGTAATGGGGTCTGTAGAAGTAGAGGCTGGCTGATAGTGCTCAGAGAGTTGAGTGGGGACTGCACATGTTTCTCACCTCGTCACCTGAACTTTGCTGGACTGGCTAAGATGCCATTGAAGAACCCAATGGCCACCTAGCAATGGACGTGGTGGCTATAATATTTTTCTGGGCTGTCCGAGACACTTTGAGATAAATCTGTGCTGATGACCAGGAACATGTCAGTCCGCTGGCAACTTTTCCTCTATTTACCCTGATGTCTTCTTTACAGGTCCCCTTGCTGATAGATTTCTGCCTTGCTGCAGTTAGGACAGAATGCTATCTGTGGGGTTCTGCTTGAAAAGGGGGAGCATGACACAGCTGCCATTGCTAAGTGATGGACGAGCTACACTGCCCGCAATTACTAGCAGTCATTTATCACATGTTTCCCTGCAGCAATCACAAGAGAGCAACAGAAGCTGTTAGTGCTACCCAAGCCTAGGACTGGCCAACACGTTCCACCCCACTCTTTGGGCAATCCCAAGAAGCCATTCCCTTTAGGTTTAAATGCCTCTTTATAATGCCGGTCACATCATTATTTGACAGGACATAAAACAAGATAGCTGGGGAACATTTGTCCCCTGACTAACATATCAAGATTATCTGCATCCCCTCCTGGGCATCAGGAGTGTTGTAAAGTCCAGCGTTCTTTGCCATGGTGGCAAGCCCTGGTCATCTCTGGATGAGCCTGGGGCCTGTTCTGAAATGCATGGTTTGCCAGTCCTATGCAAAAATTTTAAAAGGACAAATGGACCATAATAGGTTTTTACCGATTATTGCATCCATTTGGATCTGGCTAACCTGAACAGAATAGATAATGTTAGGGTAGAATGTAACAATAATGCAAAGCTGAAGCTCATCACTAGTAGTAAGTCTCTGTCCAACAACGGTAAGAAATTTCCGCGGGATTCTGGAGATCTCTGGCAGCTTGCATTACAGCATCCTCTTTTTTAGAGTTGTGTGTGTATTATATTACACTACCTGTGAAGTGGTAGGTGGTCCCAATGAGCCCTATACCAGTTCAATATTAGGGGAACCAGGCAGGCCGCATTCTCAACAAACTGCGGGTAGTTTCTGATTACACCACGTCATGGATGCAAAACTGCCTGGTTCACATCAACATGCAACAGACCTGTACCAAAGGACGCAGCTATTGAAATTATTAGGTGCCCAAATAAATAAAAGTACTAAAAAAGATTCATATTATTGGATTTTTTTATGAATAAATCAGCCAAACTCGTGCAAGAAAACCAAATCTAGCAGTAGTAGAGAACAACGAGTTCCTGGTAAATATAATCTCTTTCTATGAACAAAATAAACTCTACAGTTTCAGCAATCTGTGTTTGCCAGCTGCTTCTGCTGGAGATTAGCAAGGGATATTTAGTTAGCATAGTCTTATTGCTCGAATATCGCTCTTTGCTACTCGACGGCAATTCTGTCGGAATTTGTTTGGCAAAGTTCGGAGTCACAGTTCTCCACAGTGCCAGACATGAGGGGGTGACTTGTTGATAACCCCTCACAATTATCTGTATCCCCTCCTGGGCACCAGTTAAGGAGCTAGCTGCTGGGATCTCCAGAATCCCATGGTAGCATAAGTGGTATCTCCCTTTAGGATTTTTTTATTTGAGGGACACAAGTTCCTCATGCCTTCATGTCTTGTGTGCTGTCAAATGAAAGATGGGGCCAGAACAACACACTTTTATACCTCAGGGGCACAGCTTCTTGGAATTCCCCCAGTGCTCCACATTGCCACAGATACAGGGAGTTGACTTGCCGATACCCACTCACAATTATCTACATCCTCTCCTGAGCACCAGGGGTGTTGTAAAGTCCAGCGTCCATTGCCATGGTGGCATGCCCTGGTCATCTCTGGATGAGCCTGGGTCCTTTTTCTGAAGTGCATAGTTTGCCAGTCCTATGCAAAAATTGAAAAGGGTCAAAATGTTTCAACCCATTATTGTATCCATTTGGATCTGTCTAACCTGAACAGAATAGATAATATTAGGATAGAATGTAACTATTAGAGATGAGCGAACTTCTCAAAAATTCGATTCGGGCGATTCGCCGAATTTCTCAAAGAAATTCGGGTTCGTCCGAATCGAACTTAAGCGAATCGCTTATCTCTGGTGGGAGCGGGGAGGCCGGCTGCGCTGTCAGCGGGTGGCGGAAGTCGGCTTCGGCTGCCTGCTGACAGCGTAGCCGGCCTCCCCGCTCCCACTATACAGCAAACACTTACCGGCATGGTGGGAGCGGGGAGGCTGGCTGCGCTGTCAGCGGGGGGGGGCGGAAGCCGGCCTCCCCGCTCCCACCATGCCGGCATTTTTTTTCCATTTCACGGCTTGGTGGGAGCGGGGAGGCCGGCTGTGCTGTCAGCGGCTGTCAGCACGAACCACTAAAAATTCGGGTTTGTGCTGAATTGAATTTTCCCTGAAATTCGGAGCGAATTCAGGTTCGTTAGAACCGATTCGCTCATCCCTAGTAACTATAACCCAAAGCCGAAACTCATCACTAGTAGTAAGTCTCTGTCCAACAACGGTAAGAAATAAACAGCTCAGACTTGCCAAGCTTTCAATTCTGAATGCTCGTTGAAGGTCAAAGAGTTGAAAGTATTGTAGCAGCTTAAAAGCAGCTGAGCAACTTATTAACCTGTCGCAGACCTGTTAAGAATAAACCTCTTAAAGGGTTTCTTCTGGGTTATTGTAAAACCAAAGCTTTTTTTCGCATCTGCTATGTACTGTAGCTAATTCATCTGGCTGTGTTGTAGCATAGAGATGGTTGTCCTGATTTCCTGCCCCTTTTATATAGCCAAAGCTCTTTCTTTTTCAAGCAATTGTTTGGTGGACTGAATCCCACCCCTCTTGCTTCACAAAGCATGAGACACACATATACAGAGGGGTAACTTCTTCCACTGTTTGTTCTTTTTCTCATAGCTCATTGCAAAGTACAGTACTCTGCCAGCAAATCAATTAATTCCCTTGTTACATAGTAACATAGTAACATAGTATGTAAGGCTGAATATAGACTTTAGTCCATCCAGTTCAGCTTGTTTAACTCCTTCCAGTGGTCTAGTAGCCATAGCTGGAAATGTTATTACATGACAGGAAGGCATCAAGGCCACTTTTGAACGTTTTTACTGTATCCATCATTACTACCTCCTCTGGCAGCGAGTTCCATAGTCTCACTGCTCTTACAGAGAAGAATTCCCTCCTATGTCGGTGGAGAAAGCACCTTTCCTCTAACCTTAGTGGATGCCCCCGGGTTATGGTTACACTCCGGGGTTACATAAATGTAGTGGTTGTATGCTAAGCTGGAGACTTGAGATAACAGACAGGCAGAGAGAGATAGGTTTCCCCTACATTCACACACTGAATGTTCACATTCTATCCATGAATCACACAAGCTAGAAAGAAAATTGCAAGACATGGTCATTAAACAGGAAATAGGGAACAAACAACACTAATACAAGTATGATTCGACACTTGGCCTTGAGTGATTTTTTATGGAATAGAGCATATTTTTTATTTGGACATGTGCAAGTTTTGGAGCAATTAACTCTGGGAGCAATATGGCAATCATAACAATTTATACAAACATTAGGACTGATTCATGCCCATGTGCCAAAAACCCACAAACCACGTGCCAGTGCTTCCGCATGCAAAAACTTCGGCTCACGATTCTTTGAACCGCGCGGCAGGTTCAAACACATGTGTGGATCGCACCACATGGCATCTGTGAAGTTTCTGTTTCAGGCGCCAACTTTTGCGTTGCACCTCAAGTGCAGCTCTTGGGTGGAGGGCCATCCTCCTTGCGCATTGTGCAGGCTAGGGCAGTCAGAGTTCCCCATGGTCAAGTATCTCACCCATCTTTACTCAAGCATTGGTGGATTTGTCTCTCCAACTACTGTGTTATAGG
Source organism: Gastrophryne carolinensis (assembly GCA_027917425.1). Classification (NCBI taxonomy): domain Eukaryota; kingdom Metazoa; phylum Chordata; class Amphibia; order Anura; family Microhylidae; genus Gastrophryne; species Gastrophryne carolinensis. Next base: position 30,302,769 of record CM051244.1, on the reverse strand, counting down.
CGAATTTCTATTCTCCCATCTGTAGTGTTTGCCTAGTGGCATGTGTCTTTTATGTGTAGCATTTTAGTGGACAATATCCTGATTCCAGTTGTCCTCCAGTGTTGTGTTTCCCAATATTTTGTCCGAGATTTTCTCTTTACCCCTCCCTCCTGTGATGTTGGTGGAGTGTATTAGTGCTTAATAATTGCGTTACTAACATATTTAGGGCTCGTTTCAACTTATGTGGCCAAATATCCCCCTTTTTGGGCTTGTTGCTTCAAACAGTATTCAATTTGATAACTATTTTCAAAATGCTTTTGAACTCAAAAAAATTAAAATAACTGGCGGATGACACTTTCATTCAATAAAAATGTTTTTTAAATGAAATTAGCATTTGAGTTAGTGAAGTCGACATTTTTCTCCTGTTTTGCCGCATAAAAGAATTCATTTGTGCACACTTTTCACCCGCCAAAACAATCCATGAATATATTCTTTGAGTAAATTTGCACATGGAATTTTACTCTTGCATTAGGCACTGTGTGAGGCCCCTTATCCCGCACCGTGCCCATGAATGGGATGCAATGGAGCCACCTGTCAGTAAGTTGTTGTACCGTGTTAGCCATCGATGTAAGCAGGAAATCCAAGGTTAAGGTAATACCATTTATTGGCTAACTCAATAAGATTGAAAATGCAAGCTTTTTCGAAGCTGTTCAAGCTTCTTCTTCAGGCATATTACAGATCTGTAACTTAGACACACATTTATACAGAACACTACAAAGGAGTGACAATTGTTTTTACACTGACACACATGAAAAATAGCTAAGTCGTAAAATCGTATACTGTGAGATAAGAATCAGGGGGATTATAACAATTAATGGTGCACTCCCACGCCAATCTCTCCTGATGTGCCTGTTGTAGCTAATTTCTGCAGACCAGGCCATGGCCTATGTGATCTCAAACTCACAGTGCTTAAGGGGGGTTTCCGGTCACAAAAGGAGAGATTGGAATGGGAGTGTAAATGCATCCAAATCTTTAAATCGATGGACTGTGGGCTAAACAGGAACAATAATTTTATGTGTCATTATGACATGGATTGAATAGACAAGACTCATCACAAGGTCTGATATTAAACAGACTGTCTGGCCTGGTGGGAGAGCAATAAAAATTCCACACACTTTCTCTCCCCCTCTCATTCTTATCAGCCCACCATTAATTGTTATAATCCCCCTGATTCTTATCTTACAGGTTACGATTTTACGACTTAGCTGTCTTTCATGTGTGTCAGTGTAAAAACAATTGTCACTCCTTTGTAGTGTTCTGTATAAATGTGTGTCTAAGTTACAGATCTGTAATATGCCTGAAGAAGAAGCTTGAACAGCCTCGAAAGCTTGCATTTTCAATCTTATTGAGTTAGCCAATAAATGGTATTACCTTAACAATGGAGCCACCTGAAATCATTCTAGACATCGCTGATCGGTGCGGGACTTCGAAGAATATGGCTAAAGCCGTACTGTCATTTACAGACAGCTAAGTAGGTGGGGGGGCAGAGGATCAGCCCTGAAACAGCCGAATGACGCCGCTGCAGACAGTAGCTATATCCAAAAGGTAAGTAGGGGCCTATGGGGGGGGGGGGGGAATCGGCCCCCTTTTATTTTTTTGTCCAATGTTCCTCTTTAAAGTGGACCAACACCCTCCCGTGATCGGCCCGGGAATCTATAACATTCCCGGACCGATCAGCTCCCTGACTGCGGGGCACACCGATCCGGGGTGCCCCGTTGTGTGAAACCCCCCCAGATCCCCGAAAATCCTACCTGATCCTCGTTCCAGCCGCCGCCTCCTGCGCGTCCCTCTAGCAGGATGCGCACCCCCACCGGCCATTTGTGAATGGCCGGCGCGGGCACGCGCCCTGTAAGAGTGACGGGCGGGAGGTGGTGGCGGGCTCGCTCTCTTGTCCGTCGCTGCCTCCCTCTTGTCCGTCGTCGGCGATTAGCAGCGGTCACGCGGTCCCCAATCGGGGTGCCCCGCCGAAGTGGACCAAAACCCAGGATAGTCAAAATCCTGGGTGTTGGTCCACTTTAAAGGAGCACACTGGTACAAAGCAGAAGCAAAAGCTGCTAACTTGATTATAAGAGAAAGGAAAAAAAAAAGACGTACAATGCCCGCCTTCAGGAGGGCCTCTTTTTTTTTTACCAAATTGTCATGTCTGCCACTAGTACAGGTTCACTTTGCTAATATCCTTTGCATACAATGGCTAGACCCCGTTACAATGCAGATAATGTTTTCCAACTGGCTGAAAATAGGATTTCCTATTTTTGTCTCCAGTCTTTTCAGAATCACATTATGAATATTTCTTCTCCGGCATTATCCCATGTCTACTGAAATGCCTCCCATGTTTATTAAAAGTGATTGTGTAATTCCTTATCTCCCTTTCTCCAGCCCGTGATTCATTTCATCTCCAGCGCTATCAAACAACGGATAAATGTTCTCACCGTGACCTTTCTAATTCTTACAGAACTTGAAAATGTCCTGGGGGCCAGATAATATCTGATTTAAAATAAAATCTTTTATTTAAAATAGAGAGCTGAGAGTGAGAGCTTCTTATGAAAAAGTAATGACTCCGTGGGCTGAGAAGAATTTCAGCTTCGCTTCACATGAAGGGGAATTAAACTTGACCTCGATAGAGAACCCGTGGAGCAGCGCTTTTAGTTGTAGAGCATTCTGGTGAAGGTGGTATGTGAAGCAATCACTATAGTCTGTTTTTTCGATGAAACACATGGAAGAAAGTCCTAAAATGTAAAAACTCTTAACTGTCTAGTTTCTAGTGCGCAGGGTAGCGACCCCCCCTAGACCGTACTCAACATTGTGATGGGTGGTGGCTATTATTCTAATGGGTTATGCATTTATACTTAGGGGTTTATTCATCAATAGCGCCAGGTAGTGCCTTGTAAGCCGGGCGCTGTACGCAATACCACATTTATGAAGCCGATTCTGGTGAGCGCCTCTTACAGCGTCACGTAGCGACCGATTCATCATCACAGACGGCTCAGTGGATCCCGGCGGCGCTGTGGCTTTCAGAGTGCCTGGCATTACCTGTCGCTACTAGAGATGAGCGAACTTCTCGAAAATTTGATTTGCCGAATTTCTCAAAGAAATTCGTGTTCGTCCGAATCGAACTTTAGCAAATCGCTCATCTCTGGTGGGAGCGGGGAGGCCGGCTGCGCTGTCAGCTGTCATCAGAGGACACGTCATCAGAGGAAGCCGGCTTCCTCTGATGACACGTCCTCTGATGACAGCGCAGCCGGCCTCCCCGCTCCCACCATGCCGGCATTTTTTTTTTTTTTTATTTGAGGGAAAATTTGGTCAGCACGAACCACTAAAAATTCGGGTTCGTGCTGAATCGAATTTTCCCTGAAATTCGGAGCGAATTCAGGTTCGTTAGAACCGATTCGCTCATCCCTAGTCGCTACCTGTCGCTCTCCCATACATTTTAATGGTCGTACCTTTTCTTCTCTTTAAACAGGGTTTTTTTTTTTTTCTCAAATAATTGTGTGACTTCTCCTGCATAGAAAGAGTCATTTTTTAAAACTTTTTGTATTTAAAATATTTTTATGCAGAATTGTCATTACAGGTCTGGCATTAAAGTATTAAAGTCACAATGTTACAACAATGTAATTCCATATGTTTTCGCTTTGTTACTGGTGGATATGTGTTCAAAAACAGACTTTAATCACACAGCTTCTGGCGCTCTGGGCTATAGCGACCCAATTTTGAGCGCCGGTGCTGTGTAAGGCTGTTTTCTTGATGAATATGGTTTGAGTCGGTCACACTGAGCAGTCACTACCATTCGCTCCCATATAACGCTGTACTGGTTTTAGAGCGACCGACATACAGTACATCAAATTCATCAATGCCGGCCATGTTACTACAGCGACTGAGGCGCTTTGTAATAGAGACTCACAGCTGATCAAAGCGACCACTAGTGGCCGCTCTTAGCGCCGCTGTACAGACGCTCATCTGCCGTTACCTGGTGCTAGTAATGAATCAGCCTGCCCGTTTTGCAAGCCTGCTTTTCCTTATTTATTACACTTGGTACATTAATTTGTGAGATTTATTGAGACCTTTGGAATTGTTCACATCAAATTATTTATACAATTATTTCAATTGAACAATTTTTGGGGGGGTAGTGTTTACTGTATTCTAGCTAATTCTCATATTAACTTCTTTCCATATGTATAATATCTGCACTTTATTTATTAAGCACTGGTTGCACTTTATTATATTAATTATGTTTTTTTAAATATGGGTTATGTATTAATTGGGCCAAATGGCAATATTTGATTACGCCATATTAAGGAGGATTAATTAATTCAGGCTGTTCTTATTTATGTACATCTACCGTCCCATTTATTATTCATTGATTATTGTTGTGATTGCTTGTATTATCTGGGTCCAGGGAAGGCAGTGTTTTTAATTTGTTTAGTCCTATGTCTTGTTTGTTATATGTTTTTTATTGGTGGCTTTAATAAACTTGCTTTATCCTTGAATAAGATCTCGGGGTTGTGCCCATTTTTCTAGTTAGGTGGTACCCACTTTATAGTAAGTAAAGTATATTGAGGATTAATCCCCTTAAATGCCATGTTCCACCTAAAATGATACACCGGCCCATAGTTATGGGACAACAAAGAGGGCAAAGACTAGCTTATATATTTAGCCACCAGCTAGTTTGAAGGTGGGGACCACTGACGGGAAAGACACTTCTTGCAGGTGGGGACCACTGATATGCCCATTATTGACAATCCTGAGTTTGCCCCCCCCCCGGTTGCAGGAAAGCCACTTCTTGGTCTGGAATGGCTTCCCAAGGCCTAAGATTACAAGATATTGGATTTCTTGCTTAGAAGTTCTGCACTCCCAAAATCCTTCCAGTGACTTAGCTCCTCCATAGACAGTTAACTATGTTTACCTTTCCAATAATTTAGTGATTGACCATAATAATCAGCATGATGGGCGGGGTCTGTAAGAGGCCAAAAATCTTGTGTCAGACATAGGCATTCTCGGAGGTTAGCTGGAATAGAATGGTAGCTTTGAGAGTGTCATTCAAACCATCAGTACAGAGGGGGGTGGGCATGGTTTGGACTAACTCCTTGAGCTAGTATTGGTCGCCTACATTGGGGATGTCACTGGAGGGGCAGATGGGGAACTGTATTTCCTAATTCACAGTGCCAAGCTAAGGGAAGGCACAGCACTGGAGGAATGCTTGGCAAGTAACTGCCGTTTTTTTAACCTTGCATGAAGAATCCCTTTAACTGCTCTTGAGGATCTGGTGATGCACCCACAACCATCTGGGGGATACTATGTCTTTTATCTGCAACATACTGCGCAACATACTGATTGCAACATACTAAGCTTTCACAATCTCCTTTTTGTCTTCATTTGACCATTGGTCCACAAGGTCTTGAAAAATCCAGGAGCTATAAAATGTTGACTGTGACAAAGTCCTTAGGCAGAAAGTACAGTAATTGATTTTTGGGTTTAATCCTTAGGCACCAGTTCTGTCCAAGATTTGGTGAAATGCTAATAACAGCACCAACGCGATATTCCTTAACAAAAAACTCCTATTTCATGGACTTTCCTGACAGACTTCAGATTGGGGGTGCCTGGGAAATCAGGTATACGTTTTGCCCCAGAATGAGTTCTTCACCTGTGGCTAATTAAAGATGAACAACGCCCCCACCTAGTCTACAAGATGGTTGAGGGAGAGTTGGTCTACCTCTTTATGGGACACCTGAATTGGGATTCCCCTCTGTGTGAAGCCTCTCAAAACACCCAATACCACTCACCTCTTCCACGGGTCCAAGCTGCAGGCACTTGTCCAGCATACCTCTAGCTAGTTGTGCACCACCGCAAGAGGCGGGGTTGTAGCTTTTGGTGCTCACTCCATTCACCATTTGCTACATAGAGCTAAGTGTGGCAAAGAAAATCAGAATGGAACAAGCACTGCTGGTTGGTTGAGTGGCTCATGCAAGTGCATTGGGAACGGGGAAAAGGTGAGATTTGGTGCTTTGGCCAACTAACCTTCACAATGCTGGGCACCCGATCCACCTGCCATGAGCAGCAATGTGCAGTAGCCCTTTCTTGTGTTTTGTTTGGAGGGGGAGATACATTCTGCCTGGGCTTCTGCTACGATAGGTTCCCTGGCCATATTGCAAGCAACCTGTTATCCCCATCAATATTGATTGCCATCCTATATGTGCCAACCTCCATCGATTAGATAAACCTGGTTAAACCCAGTTCATTTTCTTTAAATCTGTTCCGTTTTCCTTTCTCAGTATTTACATTAACGATATTTTGCCAGCGAACCTGGACATTATTTTTTACAACATTTTAAATAATTTATCAGGAAGTCTAAATTAAGCCCGTGTGTTATGAATTTATATCTCCACTAAAGCACATCATGATGAATAATTGATCAGGCACATTGTGTTGATTCTGTCTGAGAGACACATATGGAGGCATGGCTACATCATTTGCAACCGGCGCTTATTGCGGCGTTCTGCTAAGTGATTGCCAGTAGCTGGGAAGAGATAAACAGCAGAGGGGGCCAGCGCACAGCTTGTAGACGGAGCCTTCACTTTTTTTCCAATAATGAAAAATTCTGTTTGACATCAGCCTGGGTGTTATCTGCAGTTTCGGTTACGAAAATGAAAGATGACATTCTATTCTTTATAATACATTTAGGACCTGATTTACCAAGTTTGACACACTGCACCATTGTAAATGATTCAAGGCCTGTCATAGTAAGCACAGTGTGCATTAGTATGCTGTTTTTTCGGCAGATCATAGTTTACATTTTCAAGCTTAGTGGTGCCATCTAGCAGCAAGCAGACATGTAAAAAGCCTTTGCATAAGCTCTACCAGGGTGCATGGGGTTACGGAGTGGTTTTGTGCTGAGATGGTGTTTCAGTTGGTTAGTTACATCACTGTAGGGGAGGCACATGGAGGAGGATACCCCAGCAAATTCCACCCCTCTAGTGATGTAGATAGTCACATGGAGAGTATTACGCAGAGGCTCCACCTCTGTAGTATAAGAGCTTCCCTCCATTTTTAATCCCCGTACGCCAGCGTAAAAGGCGGGGCACCTGTATCCACTAGTTCAAGAGATACCAGCAGGACTTCTTTAAGATGCAGCTGCTAGCATTGAAAAACCCATTTAATGGACTAGGAGAAGGCCCCAACCTTTTTTCTGCATCTTATTTTTACCTACTGTTTGTTAACCGGTAAGGGATCCAGCGGACTCTGAGCTTATGTAAAAAAGCCTTTGCATGAGCTCTGGCAGGGTGCATGGGGTTACGGAGTGGTTTTGTGCTAAGCTAGTGTTTCAGTTGGTTAGTTTCTTCACTGTAGGGGAGGCCCATGGAGGAGGATACCCCAGAAAATTCCACCACTCCAGTGATGTAGATAGTCACATGGAGAGTATTTTGCAAAGGCTCCACTTCTGTAGTATAAGGGCTTCCCTCCATTTTTAATCACTGTATGCCAGCATGGAAGGCGGGGCACCTGTGTCCACCAGTTAAAGAGATACCAGCAGGACTTCTTTTAGATGCAGCTGCTAGCGCTGAAAAGCCAAGTCAAAGGACAAGGAGAAGGCCCCAACCTTTTTTCTGCATCTTATTTTTACCTACTGTTTGTTAATCGGTAAGGGATCCAGGGGACTCCTCCCCAGTTCAGTTCAACAGTCAACAGTTCACAGGGTTGGAGGGCAAACATACAATTTGCTGAGACCAGAGGATGACATGCCAATACCCAACTGTCCTAGTAATTGAACCCCTTCTTGGGCACTGGAGCTCATGTAAAAAAAGCCTTTGCATAAGCTCTGGGAGGGTGCATGGGGTTACGGAGTGGTTTTGTTATGAGCTTGTGTTTCAGTTGGTTAGTTACTTTACTGTAGGGGAGGGGCATGAATGGGGATACCCCAGGAAATCCCACCCCTCCGGTGATGTAGATAGTCACATGGAGAGTATTTCGCAGAGGCTTCACCTCTGTAGTATAAGAGCTATCCTTAATTTTTAATCACTGTATGCCAGCATGGAAGGCGGGGCACCTGTATCCCCCAGTTCAAGAGATACCAGCAGGACTTCTTTTAGTTGCAGCTGCTAGCGTTGAAAAGCCCAGTCAACGAACAAGGAGAAGGCCCCAACCTTTTTTCTGCATCTTATTTTTACCTACTGTTTGTTAATCGGTAAGGGGTGCAGGGGACTCCTCCCCAGTTCAGTTCAACAGTCAACAGTTCACAGGGTTGGAGGGCAAACATGCAATTTGCTGTGACCAGAGGATGACATGCCAATACCCCACTGTCCTAGTAATTTAACCCCTTCTAGGGCACTGGAGCTTATGTAAAAAAAGCCTTTGCACAAGCTCTGGAAGGGTGCATGGGGTTACGGAGTGGTTTTGTGCTGAGTTTGTTTTTCAGTTGGTTAGTTACTTCACTGTAGGGGAGGGGCATGAATGGGGATTCCCCAGGAAATTCCACCCCTCCAGTGATGTTGATAGTCACATGGAGAGTATTTCGCAGAGGCTCCACCTCTGTAGTATAAGAGCTTTCCTTCATTTTTAATCACTGTATGCCAGCATGGAAGGAGGGGCACCACCAATTCAAGAGATACCAGCAGGACTTCTTTTAGATGCAGCTGTTAGCATTGAAAAGCCCAGTCAACGGACAAGGAGAAGGCCCCAACCTTTTTTTTTTTTGCATCTTATTTTTACCTACTGTTTGTTAATCGGTAAGGGATCCAGGGGACTCCTCTTCAGTACAGTTCAATGCTGAAATTTCCATAGCATTTCCAAATTTAACATATATTACAGTGATCCAACCTAACAGTCTCTATTAATATTATAATGTGTTAATATTATCAGGCTAGCTTATTACTTCCTCTTACAACATAACCCCCCCCCCTCCCACCGCACTACCTTTTGGATGTTGGCGTTATCTACAAAGCTGACATCCAACTTATATCCTAGTCCCTACCCCCCCCCACCGACACCTTAGCCGTCTATGACGACTGTGATTGACTTTAGCTTCTCAGCACTACTCACAGCCTATCAGCATATCATACACAGAAAGACATTCATTTATAGGAGGAATTTGAAGAAACTGAGGATGGTAAGATAGATGAACAGTCAACAGTTCACAGGGTAGGAGGGCAAGCATGCAATTTGTTGTGACCGGAGGACGTCATGACAATGTCCCACTGTCCTAGTACCTGCACCCCTTCTTGGGCACTGGAGCTTATGTGAAAAAGCCTTTGCATAAGCTCTACCAGGGTGCATGGGGTTACAGAGTGGTTTTGTGCTGAGCTTGTGTTTTAGTTGGTTAGTTACTTCACTGTAGGGGAGGGGCATGGAGGGGGATACCCCAGAAAATTCCACCCCTCCAGTGATGTAGATAGTCACATGGAGCGTATTTTGCAGAGACTCCACCTCTGTAGTATAAGAGCTTCCCTCCATTTTTAATCACTGTATGCCAGAGTGGAAGGAGGGGTACCTGTATCCACCAGTTCAAGAGATACCAGCAGGACTTCTTTTAGATGCAGCTGCTAGCGTTGAAAAGACCAGTCAACGGGCAAGGAGAGGGCCCCAACATTTTTTCTGCATCTTATTTTTACCTACTGTTTGTTAACCGGTAAGGGATGCAGGGGATGCCTCTTCAGTTCAGTTCAACTGACACGACAATACCCCACTGTCCTAGTACCTGCACCCCTTCTTGGGCACTGGAGCTTATGTAAAAAAGCCTTTGCATAAGCTCTACCAGGGTGCATGGGGTTACGGAGTGGTTTTGTGCTGAGCTTGTGTTTCAGTTGGTTAGTTACTTCACTGTAGGGGAGGGGCATGGAGGAGGATACCCCAGGAAATTCCACCCCTCCAGTGATGTAGATAGTCGCATGTAGTGTATTTCACAGAGGCTCCACCTCTGTAGTATAAGAGCTTCCGTCTCTGGCGGGCAGCATTTTTATTACTGTATGCCCGCATGGAAGAGGGAGAGATACAGCAGGGCTTCTTTTAGATATCGCTGCAAGAAATGAAGGGCCCAGTTGACAGACAAGGAGAAGGCCCCGAGCTGGTGAACCAGGACCAAGATGCCATAGGCCCTGCCTGTCATTGGCAGAAGGAAGAAGACATGGACTAATGAGTACCATTTAATCTATAATATTATTTATTTTTTTCTGCTTCTTATTTTAATCTACTGTTTGTTAACCGGTAAGGGATCCAGGGGACCCCTATACCAGTTCACAGGGTAGGATGGCAAGCATGTAATCTGCTGTGACTGGAGGGTAACATGCCAATACCCCACTGCCCTAGTACGTGCACCCCTTCTTGGGCACCGGAGAACATTGGTTCGTTATGGGCCCAGTGATCTTCCAGGTGTGCGCCCAGCACCCCTGGAAAAGCACCAAACCTGTACCGAAGGGCATAGGGGCTGGTTACCAGCAAGGACAAGGGCTGACTGTTCAACCTCTATTCCTGGTGCCTGGACTGGTTGGCTCAGCGAGGGGGAGCACGCTTTTTTGAAAAAGTTTTTAAGCAAAAAGTAACACATTACACTACAGCATGTCTGTTTTGACTAAAAATGTCCGGATTTTGCTTGAACTTGCATTTTGTCATTTCATTTACTCTGATAGATGCTGAAATAAAATGGAAAACTTGCATGTGAGTCTAAAACTCACTCTCATATGGGGTCTGACCAGTGACTTGTACAGGGTTAAATTGATGCTCTAGTCATGAGCACCTACGGTATGTCCCTCTTGATGAACCCCATAATCCGTTTGCTTTGGCAGATGCTGCCTGGCATTGATTACTACAGTTGAGCTTATTGTCAACTAAAACCCCTAGGTCCTTTTCCATTGTTGTTTTACCAAGTGTTTCTTTATTTAGTGTGTAATCATGACACAGATTTCTCCTTCCCATGTGCATAACCTTACATTTATCTGTGTTAAACTTCATTTGCTATTTAACTGGCCATGCTTCCAATTTATCTCTTTGTTACCACTAACTATTTAACACTTTTATTTGAAATGCATTTCAACTGGCTCTGTTATATATGATACAATCGTATCTATTCTTGAATTAATAACTACCTGTATCTATTCTCATGTCACAATTTCTGAACTGAACTTATGTATATATTGTTGTGATACTCCTTCCTCTAATGGGAAAGAAAGTGGACCATCGGTAAACCATTGATTTCTCCAGGGCTGATCACCATTTACCTGACTTTTCCACACCCACTCAGTCATCTTTAACAAAATCCTGATAACTTTGTAATCACTAAAAAAAAATGTCATTGCTCCTTGCAAGCGAGTTGGCGTGATTCAATTTGAAAATTCACTGGCAGCAAGCCAAGCTAACATGCAAACTGTGAAAGATCTTTTGTGAAGCCAGGCCGACATTATTTCACTTTCTTTTTTTTAAACAAAGCAATAAGATGCACCACCATCCTAAAAATATTGTTAGTAAAAAAAGCGTATAATATTGTAGCATAGGAATTCTATTATCTACAATTAAATAGGTATTTTATGTGGAGGCTGATTCACTACTAGCACCATGTATTGCCAGATGAGCGTTTGTATAGTGGCGCTTAGAGCGACCGCTAGTAGACACTGTAAGCGGGTATCGGGTGCTGTAACAGAGCGTTTCGGTCGCTGTAGTAACCTGGTTGGCATTGATGAATATGATGTGTGTTGGGCATCTAACAACAGTATAATGCGGCAGCGAGTCACAGGTAAAGCCAGCTCAGTGAGTTCGGCATTCGCCGCTCCACACCATATTTAACAAAACACTAGACACACACATCGTCGGCGCTATAAAGCTGGGCGCTGTAGCATAAATGCTCCAGATGCTGTGTGATTCAAGTTTGTTTTTGAACACATATCCACCAGTAACAAAGCGAAAACACATTGAACAACATTGTTTTAACACTGGGACAATAACACTTTAGTGCCAGACCTGTAATGACAATTCTGCATAAAAATATAAAGTCAAAAAATGTATAAAAGGGTTTGTTTTGGAGCAAAAAAAAAAAATTGAATTGGCAAACACATTATTTATACACAACGAATGAATCCCCATTTAAAGATACTAAGAGGCCGATTCATTAATAGCGCCAGGTAGCGACAGATGAGCGACTGTAGCAGTATTTTCAGAGCGCCCGCTAGTAGTCGCTGTGCTTGGCTGTTGTTCGGTTGTTGACAGCGACTCAGTCGGTGTGTGCGGTAATGTTGAATATTGGGTGAGGAGTTGCTATTTGACAGGTTCCACGCTGTATGGGAGCGCATGATAGCGAATGGCCATAGCGAACGGCTCCCAGCATATTCATTAACAAATCACACTCAAAAAATTCTCGCGCTGTGAAATGCATGTTTAAACCCCAGAGCGCTGGCGGCGATGGGTTAAAAGTAGTTTTTTAACCCCCAAACAACCATATTTTTTGAAACCAAAAAAAAAAAGTTTATAAAAACATTTTGTAATATGAATACATTAATATCAGACTTGTAATATCAATTCTGTACAAATTTTTTTTTTATTTTTTTTTTTTTACCTTAAAAAAAATATCTAACATGGCAGAAGTGGTCACAGAATTTTTCACATTAAAAAAAAAAAAAAAAAAATAACATTTATGATTATTTAAAGATTGTTCCATTGAAATGCATTGGAGAGCGCCAGGTAGCGAGAGGTCATACCTGTCGCTGTTCAAGGTCGCTCGCTGGCGCTGTGGGCTGAGGCTGGAATAATGATGAATGATTCGCTATCTGGCGCTCTCTCAGTCGCTAAGCAGGATCGGCTTGATAAATGTGTGATTGTGGTGGGGAGCCGGCGTTCTCGTGGCGGTGACCGTCATTACCGTTCGCTCACCAGTCGCTACCTGGCGCTATCCCTTGTTAAATAAGGGCCTGAGCGAAAGGTAATACGTGGCACTCCTGAGCCTAGAGCACCGGCGCTTTACACTGAGCCGCCTGTAATAATACATGTGACGCTACATGGCACTGTTAGAGGTGCTCACCAGATTCACTTTCTTAAATATGGTTTCCCGTACAGCGCCCGGCGTTAACCAGAAGCTACCTGCCACTACGAAGCACTACCTGGCGCTATTCCTTCACAAATAATCCCCTTAGTTTCAACCACCCTTACCAGTTTTATCATACAATGCCTCCATTGGGTTCTGTCCAAGGTCATCATCAACACCTCTGCTAGAGACGACACATTTTTGACCTGGCAGCTCAAGCTCTACAGCAGAATTGATTAACCAGAGATCAACAGGTAGTAAACTGTATCAATAATTACAAGGTAGCAAAGATTGGAGAAGAAGATCCTGGTTTGTCCCAAATGACCACCAGTGAATTACTTTAGCAGCAGTCAGAGGTAAAATCTATATAACAAAAGATTTGTTGTCATATGTACAGTAGGCCTGAAATCCGATTAAGTAGACATGAAATTTATCGAAAATGAGTCCCTGTCAAGCACACAGGAGACTGTATCCCTTGCTCAGACACGGTGAGGGTCATGCTAAAGGCCCAGGTTCACTATTGCTATTCACAGTAAAGTGTCTTTAGGCTATTTTTTCTATGCGTAGACCAGGCCTCTCTTAACTTTGCTCTTGGAAATAGGCCGGCATGTGAAAGGCAATATAAATCTAACACCAAAAGTGATTCAGAGACTGAACTTGCAGATGCCCACTGGAAAAATGAGGAGGAGGAGATAAAATCTCTCTCTAGTTGGATGGATTGATTAATAGATCATCTGGGCTGCAGTTTTCCTTTGTGATTCTGCCTATCCACACAATACAGGGTCTCAGCAGCAAAGTCTGGAATCTTGCTATGGGCAGCCCACACCAAAGAAATATATTTATATCTCAGGAAAATGGGGCAGCACCTCTGTCATGCTGAACACACACACACACACACACACACACACACACACTGAATCAACAGCTGGTGGGAGAGAGGACTATGTAACTCTAGGTCTTGGCAGCTGCAAAACATTAAATACTTAATACAATGTTTCTAAAAGCTTTCTGGGCAATGATGAATTAATACAGCTGATGGATTTCTACTTCTGGTGATAAGGATTTAGCACCGTGGGGCTGGGTTTTGCAGAAGCAGGTCTGTCAAGCTTGTAGCAAAATGGTCTCTCCCATGCAATGCAGGAACACAGCATCTGCAGGCAAAAAAAAAAAAAATAGGACTTAGTTCAAAAGAGAATATAGTTTTCACAAAAGTTATTATCAGTCACATGTGTCTAAAAGTTTTGTTTTTGGCAACAACTAGGAGAAAAGCAGCTATGTAGAATATACTTACTGTAGCTGACAGAGAGGCAGCTATGAAAATTGGACATAGATGACACTGAAAGGGTTAAACATGAGTAATAAATACAACATAATTTTACATAATGAGTGGGGCATAGATGGTCATTGTATGCTGGCAAACACATAGAAATTCTTCCTATGCATTTAACCCACCCGTGCAATGAGTGCACACATGCCCAGAGCGCTGGGACGGTGCCTGGGGAGCATTTGGGGGGTTAGGTGCCTTGAACCATTATTCAAACCTGCAACCCTTCTGGCCACAAGTCTGCTTCCTTACCTCTAGGACACAACTGCCCTCTATAATATCCAACAGGTGCCCAAGATAGACCTACTAAAAACTACCTATTAGAATGCAAAGCAAGTGAAAGCACTGTAGTGTCAAGAACAGTGGTCTAAGGGCAAAAGGGGCGACCAAGAGCAAGCCAACCTGCAAGGTATTGCAAGCCATCATTCATCTCCACATACGTGGCCCTGGCTGACGTCACTGTCACAGGAATCATGCAGTACATTTTCTTTAATACAGGCCCAATAACCCTAACCGGCTGCAGGATCGATTCACTGGCACCTGTGAACAGAGCTCCGTCAAACCTTAATAATGCCACTAGCTCTAGCTAGTTTCAGACAGGCCCAGTCCGATAGTGAGTCTATCTGGCCAGAAGCCAGCCCAGTAGCTTGTAAAAGGACCGAGAAACATGGTCGATGAGTTTGGCATCAAGATGCAGAACAGTCCAAGTTTAATTTATGTATTTAATTGCTTTATGAGCACAGTAGACAAACTATATACATGCAATGAACAGCTTTATATACAGGTCTGATGACCAGGCATCTCAATGGGACTGGCAACCAGGCATCTCAGCAGGGAATCGCAACCAGACATCTTGGTGGGGACCAGTGGAGCTGATGAGAAGGGGATGTTGCCTGCCATCTTGGTGGGGTGGGCTGGAGTGGTGACAGGCGTCATGGTGGAGCAGGCTGGGGCGGTGACGGTGTCATAGTCGGGCGGGTTGTGATGGTGACATGCTGGTGGCTTGATGCTGCTGACGGACGGGCGAGCAGGCCTGGGCCATTAACAGAGTGGGCCAGAGGAGCATGTGTTCTCCCTCCTTGCCTTGATCCCTTCTCTGCTGCTGCCACAGCTCCAGCTTCTGCTCCCTGGCTGGTCTTCCCCAGCTGAAAAGACAGTCATTGAGCAGCGGCTGGAGCTGTGCCAGCTGACTATGGTGAGGTCAGGGCCAGGGGGGCAAGAAACTTGCTGCAGTGCGGGAGCGAGGGGGCCAAGGTGAGTTAAAGTGCATGTCCCACATGCCCAACAATCCCCCCTCGCCCCCTGCGAGCTTTTACCTTTTCTCCTAAGTCTGTTCACATGTAGAATTTCATTCCCGCCGCAGGTAGCTGTTTTTTTTTTTTTTTACTTTTATTGCCATTTTTCATTAGATACAATTTTTATCTTTTTTTAATAAATAAATCAAACACATTTTTCTTTGTTAAAAATCAGGCCATTTCGCCATCTCAAGCAGCATGATTTTTAATTAGTTTGCCCGAGCTAAACAGGCTGGGCCAAAAAAATCGCTCTCGTCCAGTATTTTTCGCAAAAAAGAGGCCCTGAATCACACCAATTTGAACTTTTTGCAGGATTTTTCATTAGGAAACTTCATTCTCAAACGACAAATTCTGTAAAACGAAAAAATACACAACAAAATTTGATCACCAAGTATCACACAAGAACGGAAAATGGCCAAAAACAGGGATTTTCATGAAAAAAACGGGCGAGAAAGGGGCTCTGATTCAACCTTAAGATGTGTTGATTTACTTTTACTGCTCACCATGACTGAAGGTCTCCAGTAATGTACAGTAATATACATAAAAAGCTAAGCCAAGTGTAATGTGATCATATTGACTAGTGCAAATTTATTCAACCATGCTGTGAATGTTTGTGAAAACTGGCAAAAATCTGCAAATGGGTGACAATTCTCAGCTACCCTTTTATACAATATGCGAGTCCTGGAGTCATAAAATGCTTGGAAAATAACTCATTTAGGGAAGTGTCACGGATTTCTCAGCAGAGAAATCCCTATTTTAGAATGACCAGTAATTGAGAGCTGCGAAACAGAGGCGGATATGCGGCAAACAGTGTTTAATAGTAATAAACAGTAATAAGGCAACAGAGCACACTTCAACCAGACTGCTGTACCGATTACAAGTGGAACATATAAACATACATGTGTAAGGTAACTATACCAGAATACAGGTGATCACTGAGTGCTATGGCTGCTATGCGTATCGGTAACCCGGAAAACATGAACACGCTCTGGCTGTACATACATAAAGATGGAGTCAGAAAAGATACACACATAAGGATCCAATGAAAGTCCAAGGCAGATACACGGCTGAGATAGGGGAAGCAAAACACAGATGCTGACGCAGGAGTCCTGGGTTCTGGATTCTGGGTTCTGGGTTAAAGAATTCAAGGTCCGGGTACAGAAGACAATGCAATGCTGATCCGCTGGATGCCTGGCTGGATCAGCTTATAAAGGCCAGAAAGTCATTAGCACAGGAGCTGGCTAACCACCAGCACCTATGCAGCAGAGAGCCACCAGCTGGTAGAGCAGCATACAGCAGGAAGAGGAGACAGGCAAAGTCTATGCAAGACAGAAACAGGCTTCCATGTTGTGGGGGAACTCCAGACCTGACAATGCAATTGCCACTTGTGAACTCTTACACTTAAATATACACAAGCACCCTAAATAGCATCCATGTTTATATATTATGTTTTAATGGACCCTCCATAAGGGCTTGCAATGGTAATTTGATAGGTGTTCTCCCAACTGTTAGATTTCATAGCTGCCAGGAGTCGGAAATCTGTTAACCAGTGTGGGACCAAAAATCAGTTCGGGATTTTACCAGTCCATGACCAGCCCGAGACATCCATGCTGTGCCCCAACCCCCCCCGGAAAATCATGATGCTGGACCTATAGCATTGTGGCCTGGGGTTTCAAGGGGCTGAGAGGGAGACTAAGGGGGAAAGGATTGAATGTGGGTGTTAAAATCAGCAGCCCAACTGGCCCTGAAGCAGTACGACCCACCAGGTATTATGCCAGGTCTGCCTATGGCCAATCTGTCCCTGCAGTTACCCACTTCTGCCTTCCCTTGCTGTCTGGTGCCCGATGAAAACGTTTCTATCGTTTGGCATGTGACTGGTTGCTCCTGAGTCATTGCACCAGCCTTGAAATGTATGGTTGCCTGTCACTTTAAATGTGGCATTCTAGTTCCCTTTACATGGATCAGAAATTGTGGCTTTGAACTTCTGTTTAGTATAAGAGGGACACTGTCTCTTTGCTCTGCTTTTCATATAGTACAGTCTCTCCGTATGTGTCTCTGTTTGCGGCACATAAAAAACACACTTTGGTTTCCTTCTTGTGTATCTTTGTGTCTGTAGTTTTAGGAGCGGTTTTGGAGTTTCTGTGGAGTCATGTGCAAGCGCGGTTCTTTGCTGATACTCATTTATGAGCCACTTTAATTTTCCATAGCTAATAATTGTCATTGTCCAGCTTGGAGGGTTGAAGCTCTAACCTGCTGACCATTCTCCCTCCTGTATATTTAAGAACAGTCTTACTTATTTTTATACATATATATATATATATATTTGTCTCTGTGGAAGCTTTTTATGTCGATCTCTGCCCCACTGTCTCCCATTTGGGGATTTGATTTGCCTGGCTTATGTCTGATCACTAGGCTTTATCTGGTCTCTGGGGCTTCCAAACAAATATAGCAAGTAGCGGCTCCAGCTGCCGCTAAAGGGTTGGCTTGAACCCACTGCACCAAAAAGCCCTTAAATAAGCACAATCAAGTCAAAATCATCCACATTAAATTTATTGTTTAAAAATCACACTCATTACATCATAAAAACACTAATTTACATGCACACATAATACTATAATAATTATAATACATAATAATTTACATAGCAGGAGACCACCCCTGGGCAAAAGAGAAGCCAAATATATTTTTGATAATCCTAACTACAAACTAATAAATGACAACTAAAAACATATCTATTTTGTGTATTCATTATTCCACTATCACATGAAAAAGTGCTATAGTGCTGCCATAAAGTGCTAAAGCAATGTTGTGCAAAATATACAATATATGAAAAAAATGTAATTGATTAAGAGAAAATATGACCTAGATGTGATGCCCAAAGGGATGGTGACCCCACTGTTACCAAAGACAGGAGATAAAAACCCATGCATTCCGTTCTCAGTACCCAGCCACTTTCTCAGAATATAGCCTCTGGGGCTTCATTTGTTCACTGGACCCATAGCCTGTTGCAGAGTGTTGCAGAGTGTTGGGTACGGCGGAGTCAAATACAGATAGAAATTTGTGGTGTAACAGGAACTGTCTTTAATGGAACATGAGTGCAGCAAGAGAAGGTCATCCTAAATGGTGGATAACATAGACAGGGAAAATAAGTAATAGATACCACCACAATATACTTCTCTCTTTAGATCTTGGTGTTCAGACTTGATGTATGTTGTCTATATCAACATATTAGGTAGTAAAAAATGCTTCCATGAAACACACATTTGCTAACATAAGAAAATAATTAAGCAATTACTAGATCAGCTCAGCACCTTGAGGACATCCCTTTGGCACACACAAAAATATACACTTTTAAAATAATATTGAGTAGACTTTCCTTTTAAAACTTTTTTATTGCCATTTCTCATTTTCTTAGTATTCCCATGTACCGCTATGGCGCTTAATAGATTGCTGGTCACCATTTGGACAGCAACCCCCAGTCTTTGCCACTTCTTCTGCCTATATTCAAGCCCCTGTCTTCAGGGACGCAAGTCATTCCTCATCATATACAGTTGTCCCCAGGATTTATATAGTGCAGAGGATGTTACCCATGGAGACCTAAGAAATGCCATGGTACACTAGAAGGCAGGGTACTGATACTCTGGAGCTAACGCCTATCACAGGCAGAGAAGTCAGGGACAGGGAAATGGAGCAAGGAGGAGGATGGGAAGACACAGTTCAAGAGCCAATTTTCCCAGACCACCTTAAGGACATATTGGCCCGGACTACCCAAAGGGCTCAATAGCCTAGGGCTTATTATGCTTTTATGAATTTCATATTATTTTTTTATACTAATGTTTGTATACCTACTTGCTAGGTAAAACATATTAGTTTCTTAGTTCAAGAAAATAATTAAGCAATTACTAGATCAGCTCCGCACCTTGAGGACATCCCTTTGGCACACAAAAAATACACACTTTTAAAATAATATTGAAAGTAGACTTTCCTTTTAAAACTTTTTATTGGCATTTTTTTACCAATTCTGTTACCCATTACCCGTGTTACCCATGGAGACCTAAGAAATGCCATGGTACACTAGAAGGCAGGACACTGATACTCTGAAGCTTATGGCTATCACAGGCAGAGAAGTCAGGGACAGGGCTACTTTATTGGAAAGGGGACCAATAAGAAAGGGAGAAAAGAGAAGGATGGGAAGACACAATTCAATTTGCCCAAACCACCTTAAGGACATATACCCAAGGGGCTCAATGGCCTAGGGCTTATTATGCTTTTATGAATTTCATATTATTTTTTTTATAATAATGTTCGTATACCTACCTGCTAATTAAAACATATTAGTTTCTTAGTTCCTTATACTGTACATTTTGTCCTTACTAGAAATATGGCATTATCACATGTAAAAGTTTTGGATTTTGCATGCCATAAAGCCATGGTGGAAAGGCAGAATGGCTGGGCTCTGATAATGCCAGATTAAAAGCCCCTAGACATTTGGGGCTTTTTCAGGGGTGGATGGTGGGGGTGCAGGTAAACTGCCACAAGGTATTGCCAAGCCAACATGTTAGGCTTGCCAGCCACCCACCCTACCTTTGAACTGGTAAGAGGGTTCATACCAGTTCACAATTCCATAATACGTGAAAATCACCTTAATATTTCAATAAATCTAAGAAATGTTCCCAATCCCGCCCTCCTATCCTTCAGGCAACCACCCAACCTGGAACAAATCATGGTCCAAAGTTCCCTGAAGACCCATTTGGTTACGGCCTGACCTGCAGGCATATACTCACCGCTGACTGTGTACCCATACCCCAGTCGCAGCAGATACACAAAATTAAGGGTGCATACTCCTACAGGTCTCCCAATGGTGTTTGCATTATAATGTCTGCACAATGTCCCTCCACAGGCCTCAATGTGGATGAGAAAGGCCAGAGCCTGAGTCAGTACATGTCAGCACATCACAGATTCAGCATCATGAATGCCAGGACAGTGACTGCACATTTTTTTCAGAGGGGGACACTCAATTGATGACCTTAGGGTGACAATTTTTAGGGGGCATTTTAAAACACAAAGACAGGAAAATATGGGAATTCAAACGTATGAAAATGATTTATACCCTATAAAGCTTCATGTTTCATTACATATGAGCAATTAGCGTGGTGCCCATTCTTGTGTTTTATTTCCCCTGACAAGAAACAGACACCATTAAGATTTAATGGGGACTCACGACTGACTAATCAGAAATGTATGCCCTGGATAATAGTAAATGACCCTCTTATTTCCTGATGTTTTTTAAAGTTTTTTTTACATGTTTTGAAGAGTTCTGGTTTCATGTGTTTTTGTAATTTCAATGTATAACATCAAAGTCATCATCAGGTATTCTCGAAATTCATCTTAAAATATATAGAGGTAGCCTACAAAGATGTTGCCTATTTCTTCACTTTGCTACCGTTCGCAATGGCTAACACGGTAAAACACAATACTGCTTTCAATAAATCAAAGTCAACTGTACTCACTCAATTCTTCTTCTACGTCCAGCACAACCGGCCACCTGCTCTCACGCATAGTGAGTCTGTTAGCATATCCAAGGCTCCCTTATAGTCCTGGCTTGATTCCTCCCTGCAAGCAGTAGCAAAAGCAGCAGTTAATTGAAAAGTATTCAATTATTTAAACTCTTAAACTACTTATGAACAGGTAACACCAGTTCAAGGTAAGGGTGACGGAAATCCACCCGGTGGATATGCCGACAGGTGGCTTGCTGATACCTCATCCCTGATAACCTGCACCTTTACTGACCAGGGAGGTTGCAGGGCCCAGTGATCATCAGATCTATGTGAAAGAACAGAGACAGTATCCCATGGAGAGAAGCTGGGTTTTTTGGCTCTCGGATATGGGTCCTGGTGAACTTTCTGATTGCATAAGGAAGGGGGGACCCCATGTTAAAGAGCAATGATCCTGGTGATCAGAAAATCCCTGCTAAGACATTGTCTAATTGTGACAAAAGCTTTCATTCTATGTGCTGAGCTATGATGTGCTCCCTACTGCTTTATGGATAAACAGGGTAAACAAAATTTGATATGAAGATCCAGCTCACTCCCTGAAATAGAGACATGGAGCCTTCTGTAAGACCTGGTTCCACTGGATAGATTTCATGGACTCCCCAGACTACAGATCCATGCTTGCTTACTTATAGGGGCGTTTCCCTCCCCACCACCACCACTCCATTCTTTCTCCTCACTCTTATAACCCTTTCACTACCTCTGTTTAATTGCTTTCTCTACCTCTTTTTAGTTCTCAGCTATTTGGCTCCTGTTCTTAATCTTAATTGAGCCTCTTTGAACCTTCAGCCTGAATCTCCCTAGCGTTCCCTTATTCCTAAGCAAAGAATGGCTCTTGAAATTCTCTTTATTATGCATGGGTTGGACAATTTGGTGGTTTTCTCTCAATGGACAACGGTGGCCTTAGATAAAGTGACTACAGATGTGTTCTTTCTTAGCTTTTAACTCAAATATTTTTATTTCGGAGAGGAAAGGTATGATACAAGTGTTATTGTATTACATTATCCATCAACATAATCATGATAGGTAGGTCCATTTTATAATATACGTCCATTGATTGTCCAACCATGGAGATAACTATATACAATGTATTACGTTATCCATCAACATAATCATGATAGGTAGGCCCATTTTATAATATACGTCCATTGATTGTCCAACCATGGACATAACTATATACAAACATCTCTGATGTGTTCTTATAAAGAAGCAATATAAGTATTTAAGTAACTGTCTCTCTAATTGAGTCTCCCAAAATTGACTGATTTTATAATAGCGTTTGCTATTCCTCTTGTCCCCGTCGACCGCCTTCCAGTCCATCATCATGATAGTATTATTGGCAGTTATGTGCTTTAAATTCAATGCAGATCTTGTTGATTTGGAACTGGCAAAATCCAGCTGCCACAACTAATGAACTGGTATAGCGGGCCTTTGGAACATTTACCTTTACACAAACAGTAAAAAAAAATCATAAAAAAAAACACATAAAAAATAGAAATCACTGCGTCTTCCTCCCATGTGACTTATGACATCTTTGAAGGGGAGGAACATGCATGAGTTTCCTTAGGAAATCACTGCAGATGATGGCGACGTGGGTGCTCCCCACCATCAACGGTCAAGCATCCACTGGACCAGGATGGAGATCTGATCTGGCAGACCTAAAGAGAAGATGCCGCCACCCAGAAGGGGACAGGGGGAGGAAGACAAGGAGAGCTGTTTATTCATGAACTGGTAATGGGTCCAAGTGATCCTTATACCAGATCACACGTTGAGGTGGCCAGAGCTATTGTATTAAGGAGTACTGAATGTCAGATACCAGGGACTTTCCTACCACAGGGCTTCCAGAACAAGGTAATTTCTAGTTGCAACCAGTGTTAGATACCAGTTAGTGGGACCCGGGTTTTACATTTCTAGGTAATGTGTGGATTTCACTCCCACGTTTCAAAGAGTTTCTGGACTTTCTCCTCTTATAGGAGCATCACTTCTAATACTTCCATTCTGAAAAATAAACTTTAGCTTAAAAAGGACTTGCGTTAGTGTGGAATGTTCTGAATACACTGTTATGGGATTTATTTGCTGGCTACAGCCGAGACCCTACCACATTCCAGGGGTATTAATGCCAAATAAGATATGTAATTTAAAAGATACTTAACAGAATATTTTATTATACCTTTCCAAAAGGGGCTTGATAAGGGGGCAAGTAATAGGATTTTGCTTTCTTATTGCCACACCTCGGACAGGTTTGGGTGGCCCATCAAGAATGCCCTGTGTGGAAATATGTAGGAATCATGAAAGAAGTGGTGGAAATTCATCTCACTGTAGTTGGGGGATGGTAAGGCTGCCCAGTGTTGTGTAAATACCTTTAGTAGTTTGGGATTGGTTTGTCTAGTTGTAACCCACACGCCACTACCAGGGCCGGATGATGTGGAACGAGCTGTCACGAGTACTTGAGATTCTGAGGAAACTTGGGTTTCGGGCCTGGGAAGTCACTCCACACAACTGAAGGTCTCTCTTAAATGTTTAATAAGACAAACTCCAAATGAACATCAATAGCCAAACACAGTCTCTATATCCAAGGGTCTTGCTAGGGGTTGGGACTATACTGCGGCTGTACATTGTTTGGTGGGCTTCAGGGTATTCCACTCACTTGTCCTAGGCCCTCATGAATCCTCAACTGGCTTGCCAGGACTCAATCCTCCTTCTCAGAGTGAATGTCACTCTGTCTCACGTAGGCCCTCTGGTGTGCTGTCCACACTACATGACTCTGTCTGGAACACTCTCGGGACACACGTTGGCTCTCCACTCTGCATTGCACACAATGGACACTTATACTGGAAACTGGCTATTCCAGGAAGTGGCAGTAATATATTAATAAATTATTTATCTTTTTTAATGCAAATTTTGCGATACTGCTCCTTTAACTGTTTGTGAACTGGTAGCTGATCCAAGGGAACCCTATACTAGTGCCACCTGCAAGCACTGGTAGGTGTCATGTGGGAGGATTTTTACCCAGATCTTGCCTGTATCTGGGAAAGAATAAACCGGGCCAAATGACAAGATTCAGGTCGAATCTAGCTTTGGACTGGATCATAATGTTATCTATTCTATTCTTCTGTAAGTTCATTGGAAGGCAGCATGTGATTAATATGTAAATGAAACCTTTCAGGCATTTAGTTACAGTGTCATATAAAACTTGGCCAAATGGATAGCATAAAAATTGATGTCTTTATCCAAATTCAAGCTGAGGTAGGTAGGGACTCATCTGTGCAATTATCAAATAATCAAAATATACAGTTCCAGTCCTTGTCGTCATGTTCTTCCTAGAACTGAGCACAAGAAGGTTCACCGGGCACATTAGCTTTCATATTTATTTTACAAAGTCGGCACAAGTAGAATAGATTCAGGTTTCAAACACATCCCTTTATATACTTTACGGCTTTAACTTTCCTTCGATTATTTTTATTACTCTACTTGATGGCGTGCACTGTACTGTTTATTCATTTTTGTTTCCTTTTTTCTGCCCGCCGATGCTTCAATTTATAAAGCAAGTGATATTCCGTGGCCCGCGTTAAGTGCTGTTCACATTTCACCATGGGACGCTGTGTAGCCATAACAGATCCGACTGAAAATCAGCTTTATTACTGCAGCACAACCCAAAACCGTTTTCTCAGAGAGCACGTCAATAAAGCAGATTGTCAATTGAGGAGATAAGATGAAAAGGTTTTGTCCATTTCCGAGGCTTTGTGAGTTTACACGTTAATAGTTTCAGCTCAAAAAAATGGCTGAATTTAGTCTTTGTGCGTGCTGGGGTGTAGGCCTAGACAATTTTTTTATGTCATAGCCTATTTTTAATACCAGCATGACCTAAAAAAAGGCACGCAACACAAACACAAATTTAAAAGGAGACAAAAAAGGGATATTAAAAAATCTGTTTAGAATTGTTATCTTATTCACTTTTATTTTTGTGTTTTTTTTAAGTGATATTCAGTTAAAATGAAAATCAACATAATGACCTTGATTCAATAATTCTGTAATATTTCTTGTGAACATATGAACTGTGCAGATTTTATTTCAGACTAAGAGGCTGATTCATTAATAGCGGCAGATAGCGACAGATAGCGACTGTTGAGCGACTGTAGCTGTATTTTGACAGCGACTGCTAGTAGTCGCTGTGCTTGGCCATTGTTCGGTGGATGATAGCGACTCAGTCGGTGTGCCGTAATGTTGAATAAAAAGGTGCTGAGTCGCAATTTGACAGGTTCGCTGTTGTATGGGAGCGCATGATAGCGACTGGACATAGCGACCGGCACCCACCATATTCATTAAAAAATCAGCCTTAAAAATTCCTAGCGCTGTGAAATGCTTGTTTAAATCCCAGAGCGCAGTAGGCGATGTGTTAAAAGTAGTTTTTTAACCCCCTAACCACCCAAAAAAAAAATGGAATGATTTTGAAATAATATTCAAATATTATTCAAATATTCCAGCCCAAGAAGGGCATCCCGATGGCCCGAGGCATTCTAATTTTTGGTTAACAAGGATGCCACTTGAAGGCAGTGAGTATACAGGGACTGCAGTCCCAAATTGGGGTGCCATTGAAGCCTGTAGGTCCTGGAGTATGTTATAGGGCTAGGCAAAATGGGTTTTGGTCATCTGTACAGGTAAGATAAAGAGCATTTCAAAAATGTTGCTTTTGCGCTTTATGCCATCAAAATTTGTCAGGACTTCAAAGCTGTTCTACTTGGCAATGACAAGGCAACTTTAAGAGGGGAGTATTTTTAAACATGGAGGCTGTTTAGAGATCAGGGTGACTTTGATTTTGATAAATGACTGTGAACTAGAATTGGTTATTTATATAGAGAGCATTGCTTTTCTGCTGAGGCTACACTATATTGGCTGAATGACAAATGGCTCTCCAAGGACTCTATTTGACTCTGAAGCAGAGTATAACCAGATTGCATTAAAAGGTTGCAATGTAGCTTGCGGTGAGTGACAATGCCGGAGGAGAGCTTCAACGATCAGAGAAGGGCGGCCGGGGCCATCAGTCTGTATGATGATTAGACCCTTATATAAGGGTTTACCCAGCACAAAATGATTGGTTTGTCTCAAGAGATGAGTGAGTTATTTCCGCATGAATCAAATTCATCTTCAAAGTACCTAAAATTGATACAAAGGAATACATTTTGGGTTGGCGTTAGAGATGGAATCGTCTTGGGAACCTCTTTGGATGGGTTGTTGACCAAATGCTTAGATTCCTCATAATTTGAAAGAGAGGGAAAAAGTTGGCCTGGAGTGTAGAGGTCAAAGAACCTTGGGGAGCATCAAGAATGCTGGAGCTCCCTTGCACCTAACTGCAAAGATCGCTCCTGATACTCACCTTCATTATGAGCCAGCGCCGGGAAAGGAGTCCCATGATTGGTCGCCGAGCGGTCACGTGGGCCGAAGTCGCAACCTCTGTGGCAGCCGCCGGCAGGACCTGCCCATGTGACCACCCGGCGGCCAATCGCGGGACTCCTTTCCCGGCGCTGGCTCGCAATGAAGTTGAGTAGGACGAGCGACCTGTGCACTTAGGTGCGAGGGGGCTCCAGTGTTCTGGATGCCCCCCGAGGTTCTTGCTATCAGAGAGAGGGACCAAAACCCCGTTAAAGTAATAACGGGTGCTAGTCTGGTTTAAGTAAAAAACTTAAACATATATATGAACAAACCTGTTTTTAAATGTGTCTCGTATATATATATATATATATATATCCACAAATATTTGAAGAATTATTTCATATCAAATGCCTAAATAGAGTTTATGTCAGGGTACTCAGGAGTCCCGACCTCTGTGGGCCTGGGTGAGATGATTTGGAGGCTGATTTAAATCGGACCTTCAGCATGATTTAATGAAAAGCCCAAACCCTTAAAAAACTATTCCCCAGCATCTAAAATTAATATATTTTTAGTTTTTAGTCACTTACTTTTTATTCTTTCCCCCACTGGGCTGCAACTCTGTTCAGGACTCTAGGATACGGGAGCCACCATCTTGCCTCTGAAGCAACACATACTGAGGAGAGGAGAGTGGGATAAAGTAAAGTGGGATTATAGCTGTGCTTCGCACAGACAGAGCAGAGCTGGGGTCAGGGAAAAGACAGCAATCCCAGAATGCAGAGCAACACAGTTAGAAGACACTTCCTGTTTGCAGGCTGCCTGATGCTCCATGAGCGTCCATCTTGGATGTATAAAGGCTCATAACATGCAGTAGATGAATGTAGGATGATTTTTAATGTGAGCAATCTGTGTACAGGGTATGGGAAGGATACGCTCTTATTCAGGGTGAAGGTCCGCTTTAAGACTAGCGCCATGTATTGACATTTGTGCGTCTATGTAGCAGCGCTTAGAGCATCGGCAAGTCTACGCTGCAAACGGGTGTCTGACGTTATAACGTAGCTTTGCCGCTGGCCAAGTAGCTCTGTAATATCCTGTTCAGCATTGATAAACGTGATGTCTGGAGGGCGCTGTAGAATGCTGCTATTGTTTCATGTAGCTCCCCGAGGGAAAACTTCCCAAGGCGACGCCACATATAACAACAGGACAATGCTGCAGTGAACGCTAGGTAGCGCCAGTGAAGAGCAGCCAATGCTCAGTGCTGAAAACCATATTTAAGAACAAAAAACACAAAGCCATAATATAATCACCAGCAGGGCCGGCTACACGTTTATGCGGGCCCTTGGGCGATAGAGTCTCAGTGCGCTCCTTGCCAGTTTGGTATGATAAAGTTGATAATGGTGATAAAGTTGTATGTATGAATATAAATATTTACAAAAATGAAATTAACAGAACAAAAGCGTAGAATAAATGACAGAAACAAAGAAAGAATAAAAGAAATGACAGAAAAAAGCAGGAAAGACAGAGAAAAGGAATGAACAGATGAAATAAAGATACAAAAATAGATAAAAAAGGAAATAAAGACTGAAAAAGACTAGAAAGAATAGAAACAAACAAATAATTCAAAGGAATGACAGAAATAAAGATTGAATCTACCAATGGCCAGCTGTCCCTGTCTGAAAGTCCTCATTCCCGGTAACTGCACGGCAATGAGTCCAGCATAGAGACTGCCAAGGGTAGTGGGCCCTCTCAAGGAGCAGGGGCCCCCGGCATTTGCCCGGTGTGCCTAGTGCTGACGCCTGCCCTGATCACTAGCACCAGAGTGAAAATATATGGAATGACATTATTAGCAGACTGAAGCACTGGTACTGCAATGGCAGAACACCACACACAATTCTGCAGCCTAAACCTAAAGTGCCAGGGACAACGCTAAAAATCATGTATCACTAGCAGTATCTCAGTGTAAAGAGCTGGCGCTGTGTGTTCAGCAGCACCACGTAGCACTTGGCGCTCAGTAGCGCTCTCCCATACAACCCAATTATATCTATTTTGGTTATGTATAAATAACATTTGGATAAAAAGTTTTTGAATGTTTTTACCTAAAATGATTGTGTTGGCTCTCCTGGGCAGCAAACAAACTTTTAAGCACCACTGTAGATATATCTCTCCCCTTCATTGGGGAGAGATAGAAGAAGGAGTTATAACCCATTTGTGGCATGATGCAGGCTCAATGCTACCTTGATTGCAGCTAGAGATGAGCGAACTTTTGAAAAATTTGATTTGGCCTATTCGCCAAATTTTCCGTAAAAATTGTTTCGATACGAAATTATTTGCAACGAATCGCTATTAAAAACGTCTATTTCTGGGCATCCTAGAGCCTCCATAGGGTTGTAGAATGTTTTGCTTGGCTGTAACATGCATAGAATGCACGCTGGGTTAGTGAAATAATATTGTAAAGAAGTATGACATGCAGATCAGAGGCTTCGCTATTGGATTCGCTGTCGCAGAGCGGCACAATTACAGAGCCTTGAGGTGGCATCAGCATAGGGAGCCCATATATTGCCTGAAAAACACACCCTGAATTTGGCAGCAGCATAGGGAGCCCATATATTGCCTGAAAAACACGTTGGAGTTGGCAGCAGCATTAGGAGCCCATATATTGCCTGAAAAACACACCCTGGAGTTGGCAGCAGCATAGGGAGCCCATATATTGCCTGAAAGACACACCCTGGAGTTGGCAGCAGCATGGAGAGAACATATACAGATGGGCACATATATCTTATCCTAAGAATATTAATAAAAATTAAGATTAACGTAAAGCATTTCCTCAATAATTACTTGTGGTCTGATGCTGAAGAATGTCTATAACTATAACTATCCATATTTCTTTAGTGTTGGTCTGGCACCATGATCAATCTACTCTGATGCATCAGGCATTGGTGGGCTGAAATCTTCGCTGATCCATGCCCGATTCATTTTCACGCAGGCCAGTCTCTCAAAAAAACATTTTTCAAGTGTACTGGAGCACATTGAATTGCCCTCATCAGAGCATCACATACGCACATCTAAGAGTTTCATCACTTTGTTCCTGTTAAAGTCTTCAGGGCCTAGTTACTACTTAGTGAAAGGCCATAGATAGTTACACACCTGCTGCTGTTTTTGACAAATCCTGTTTTAAGTGTAATGCAGCGTTTATACACTAAGTATGTCAGGCAGAGGATTGCCAGGATGGGCACAGAAAAGTTGCAGAGGCCTAAATTCATCAAGCAGAGGTCGCAGCAGACTAGGGGTGAGTGGCAGCAGGAGTCTCAGTGAGAGGCCTGATCTCCCGGTATCAGCTAGCGGTCGTGTTTCGACCAGCAACCCATCTGCCGTCATCCATTGGTTAACATAATCATCCACTTCATCACAAGTGACATCTGACACCCCCTGTCAACTGTTATATCTTATGCTTTGGGTTCAGCTCCGCTATTCAGTGAGGACGATCTGATTATCTGAAAAATCAGCAGCTACTGCCCAGCCAAGAAGTGAAGGAGACACTCACCGCTTCTTCCACTAGGCGGGCAAGTAGTGATGAGGAGAGTGGCGTGGGAGATGGTGTTGCAAGCGTTTTGGCTTCTTAAGCAGACACTGCGTAACCTGAGGAGGACATCAGTGAGATTTGAGGGCACTTTTAAAGGCTTGGAGTGATGGAGAGTGACAGATTTAGCGGTCAGCATGGTGGCAGAAGGGGAAAGTATGGAAGCAAATGTGCTCGGGGTAGACCACTTGCTGCGCAGGAGGCTACCTTCCCAGGAGGTAGCGGAAGAGGGACCCTGGAGTCATCGGCAGCGGCGGCAGCAGCAGCAGTGAATTAGTGCGGACTGTTGGTAGGAAAATCAGCTACTCAGCGATGTGGCAGTTTTTCATCAAGCATCCACAGGAGGTTAACATGGCTTTATGAAAGATGTGTAGGCAGAAAGCGAAGTGTGGCCAGGGTCCCAATGTTGGACCCACAGCCCTGCATCGACATTTGCAGCGTCACCATAAAGCGGCCTGGGAGAGTTGGCTCCAAAGTGGTGGTCCAGACTGTTGCATTACCCAGTGGCACGCCGCTCCCTGTTCCAGCCAGCCAAGGCTCCACCCCCTCCTGTGTGTCATACCCATCCTCTGTCGCTCCAGATGCTCCTCCTCCTCTTAATCCAAGTCAGTCATTCCGCCAGCAATCCATTGGCCAAGCCATGTCCAAGAGACAACAGTATGTGCCCACTCATCCAACGTGCAGAAGCTAAATGTGCTCCTGTATAATTTGCTGGTGCTGCAGTCCCTTCCTTTTGAGTTGGTGGACCTTTCAGAGAACTGATGGCTTGTGCCGAGCCGAGGTGGAGAGTCCCACGCTGTCATTTCTTTGCGAAGAAGGCAGTACCAGCCCTGTACAATTTTGTTGAACAGAAGGTGGGCCAGTCCTTTAGCCTGTCAGTGTGTACCAAAGTGCACGGCAGTGCCTACGTCTGGAGCTGTAACTACGGTCAGGGACAATACATATCCTTTAAGGCCCACTGGGTGATTGTGGTTCCTGCACAACCACAACAGCAACTTGGACAGGTCACTCTGCTGTGGCCTCTACGCTCCTAGGCCGTTGTGCCTGTGACAGTGCACTTGCACTTAGCAATGGTGTCACAGAAAAAAGTGCCAAATTGTCAATTACATATTAATTGTTAACATTTATCTTATTTGAACACATTTATAATAATAACATATAATTACATA
Organism: Gastrophryne carolinensis; assembly: GCA_027917425.1. Taxonomy (NCBI): domain Eukaryota; kingdom Metazoa; phylum Chordata; class Amphibia; order Anura; family Microhylidae; genus Gastrophryne; species Gastrophryne carolinensis. Next base: position 30,271,452 of record CM051244.1, on the reverse strand, counting down.
TAACATAATAACAATAACATATAACATAATAACAATAACATATACAATTTATTTTTGGTTAATTTTGTATTTTTTTTTTTATTTTTTTAATTTTATTTTATTTTTTTAATATTTTGTATTTTTAAAAAATATATATATTTTTAATTTTTTAATTTTTTTTTGTATTTTGTTTTATTTTTATTTATTTTTTTTATTGTCTTTTTTTAATATTTTGTAATTTTTTTTTACAAATTTTTGCCTGTTCTTCACATGGTTTGCCATGGCTTACTCCAGGAAAACTGCAAATGGGATCCATGGTGACTGACAATGGGAATAACGCCCTGTATGCCACACGTGTTCAACCTAGTTGTCAAGCATTTCTAAAGTCTTCCCCCCATCTGCAAGATGTCCTAACAACGGGAGGGAAGCTTTGCATGCACTTCAGCCACTCCTACACCGCCAAGCACACCCTTCTTGAGCTACAGTGTCAGAACGGTATCCCCCAACATAGTCTGATTTGCAATGTTTCCACCCGTTGGAATTCCACCCTCCATATGTTGGATCGACTAGACACTGGAGACATGGCGCCTACATTTCACGGCCACATGAAGCCTGTGGGGGCTGAAGTGGAGGAGGAGGGGGTGGGGCACAGCGAAGCACAGATTAGGTTTGACAAAATGGCCATTTTATCTAGTCATCTGACAGGAGAGGAGGAGCAGGAGCAGCCACAGGAGCTAGAGGGTTGTGAGGAAGGCGAGACAGAGGACCCAGACACACCGTGGCAGTATGCAGTGGAGATGGAGACAGGTAGTCCATCCGAGTCACTTGCACAAATGGCACGATGCATGCTCACGTGCTTGCGTAGTGACCACAGAATTGTCTCCATTTGTCAGCGGGATGACTTCTGGCTCTCCACCTTATTGGACCCTCGCTACCAGCAGAAAATGGGGGCATTTTTGACACCCACTGAGAGGGAGGACAAACTGACCTACTACAGAGACATTTTACGTAGTCAGTTGGCTGATGCCTATCTGCGCCATGGTCCATACTCTCGCAGGTCTGACTCGGGGGGACCTCTGCGCTTACCTTCCACTGCCATGGCTGCTGGGGGGGGGGGGGGCAGGAGCAGCAGCAGAAGCTCCATCAGCAGCAGCCTGAGTCTTTAGTCGCTAATGAGTAGCTTTCTTCACCCGCATAGTGAGGCTAATCATGAGCAGCAGAAAGACCTGGAGCAGGCCCTGAACCAGCAGGTAGTGTCATACCTTGACATGACCATGCCAACGCACCTTGAGGACCCGCTGAACTTCTGGGCAGCCAAACTTGACTTGTTGCCGCAACTGGCAGAGTTTGCCCTGGGAAAGCTGTCCTGCCCGGCAAGAAGTGTGCCATCTGAGCTGGTGTTTAGTGCTGCGGGGGCCATAGTCATGCCAAGGAGAACTTGTCTGTCCACGAAAAATGTGGAGAGACTCACCTTTGTGAAGATGAATCAGGCATGGATGAGCCAGGATTTCCAGCCACCAATGGCTGATCCATGGTAGTAGCTGATGCATGGTAGCTCTTTAAGCTGCTGCCAACTCCAGGGTGTGTCTTTCAGGCAATATATGGGCTCCTAATGCTGCTGCTGCCAACTCCAATGTGTGTACTTTTAAAAGACACATGCTAGCATATTTGGGATGCCCCCCCCCCGGGTTAAAGGCAATGGCTGCTGGCAATTTGGCAACGTGACTTTCTTTAAAAAATGCAAGCAGTTAGCAGACAGGTACTCTTTAAATATTTATGCTAGTGTTTGGGATGCCCCCTCTTCAAATACATAGGTTGGCTGCTTTTATAGTGGAAAAGTGACTTTGTTTACAAAATGCAACCAGTTAGTAGACAGGTAGTCTTGAAATATTTATGCTAGTGTTTGGGATGGCCCCTCTTCAAATACACAGGTTGGCTGCTTTTATAGTAGAAAAGTGACTTTCATTACAAAATGCAACCAGTTAGTAGACAGGTAGTCTTGAAATATGTATGCTAGTGTTTGGGATGCCCTCTCTTCAAATACACATGTTGGCTGCTTTTATAGTGGAAAAGTGACTTCTTTCACGTTACAAAATGCAACCAGTTAGTAGACAGGTACTCTTGAAATATTTATGCTAGTATTTGGGATGCCCCCTCTTCAAATACACAGGTTGGCTGCTATTATAGTGGAAAAGTGACTTTGTTTACAAAATGCAATCAGTTAGTAGACAGGTAGTCTTGAAACATTTATGCTAGTATTTGGGATGACCCCTCTTCAAACACACAGGTTAGCTGCGTTTATAGTGGAAAAGTGACTTTCATTACAAAATGCAACCAGTTAGTAGACAGGTACTCTTGAAATATTAATGCTAGCACGCTTTTTAGAGAATGACACCAGTAAAAGGAAAAGCTAAATAGGCAGGTGTGTTATTAACGCTAAATAGGCTTGAAAGCTAAAGCAAACACTTAAAACTTTCCCTGTCTTTCTCTGTCACTGTCACAGCCTCTCTCCTTCTCTATCTGTCCCCCACTTCTTCTGTTATTTGTTCTATCTATCTATCTATCTCTCTCTTGCTGTATCTATCTATCTGTCTGTCTATCTGTCCCTCGCTCTCTCCCTGTCTGATCTGCTCTGGCCGCAATACAGTGTCAGAATGATCTTCCGCAAAATGGCTGCCGTTTATATGGGGCTGTGACATCATCGGTAAGCCTGTCTGCTGATAGGTAGCATGTGACACCTACCCAGGATTCCTTGTCCTGACATGTGGATCCACCATTTTAGGTGGGCTGTATAGCAGTAAATGGAGTTTTAAGGAAGCGATTCGAGCGACCGATTCGCGGCGATATTCGGAAACGTAACAAATCAAATTTTTCCTGAAATTCGTGAATTCGGGTTCGTCAGAATCGATTCTCTCATCTCTAATTACAGCCTAAAGCAGACCAAATCCGGGAATTTGACGCTATATGACGCTATTAGAGCCACTCACCAGTTTGACTTTCATATATATGTTTTGCTCATACTTTGCCTGACGTTCACCTGGCACTAAGTAGTAACCATGGCATTAACACTTCTTAAATAAGGCCCTTAGTGTCTTTAGTAGGGGCTCCTAAAGTGTGTCCTCCGTGATTGAGGTTGGGTCTATGTTGATGGATAGGTATTTTTTTTTCCTTGAAGCATTTTTCTTGTCAGTGCATTTGGCTCATTTTTGAGCAAGTAGAGTTTGATAGAAAGTAGTTGGAACTTTGTGTCTAAAGTATCTGTATGTATAAACAAGTGTAGGGATGTATCCCTCCAGACATAGTGATAGTATTCAAACAAGCAGTTATTAGGAATTCATGCCTCTCTATCTCTGGGAATCCACTTGGCAAATGTTCAATTGGATATTGGTAAAGCCATTCTCTTGGGGTCTAATAATCTGCAGGAAAAAATGTCCTCCTCGAAGTAAAGCTGGGAGAGTCACTTGTTGAGAAGTATCTGGGGAAACTGGTAGACCCCCAGTTAAGCAACAGTATGCAAAGTCAAGCAGCTACTTCCAAGGCCATGACTTAGAGGGCTCATAATCTGCAGGAAAAATATCATCAGGGAGGAGGGGGAGTGAAGAGTTACTTGTTAAGTAGAATTCGGGGGTACTGATACACCAAAGGCTAAATAACATCATGCAATGTCAAGAAGCTGCTTCCAAGCCACCAAAATATTATAATGCATTAAACGAGTCATGGAATTACAGGGTAGGTAAATAGGGTTAGCTCTTTACAGGGCAACAGTGAAGCCTTTGTTTGGAATATGTGGTCCAGTTCTGGACAGCAGTTCATAGAAAGGACGACCTGATTTTCAAAAGGCTGCAGGGGAAGTCCACCAAACTGATAAGGGGAATGAAAGATCTTAGTTTTGGTGGGACATAATTAACTTGCATAAATAAATAATAAATAAAGTATAGGGAAAAACTATTTCATGTAAAATCATCTCAAAGGGGTTATGGCATCCATCTGGAGAAAATATTTTTTTACCTTAAGAACTATAAATCTGTTGAATAGCCTCCCACAGAAGCTTGTTACAGCATCAACAGCTGACAGCTTCAAAAGGATTAGATGCTTTTTATAAGAAAATAACATTAACAGATACTATTAGCTGTTATCTTTAAATAATAAGAAAAATAACTTCACTCAACCCAATTCCTTGGTTGAACTTGATGGAAATATATGTTTTAAACCATATTAACTATGTAGGTATATAAATAGTTGGGAGGTAGGTATGAGCCAGAGTTGGATAGAAGAGGTTACCTATGGGAGCGACACATGGGTAGGGTTTACATGAGGCAATGGGGTTGAAGGTTAAGTTTGCATACCTGGTTACAATATAAGGTGATACATTTTGGTTGTTATTGACTATTGGCTGGTTGGATGGGACACGTAAAGAGGGTTTCCATTGGTCCAGCTTTGGAAAATAGTTTATCGGTTAAACTAGTGTGGGTGTATAGAGGTGCAACTGTACATGCGCAAGCTCCCACCCTAGCAATGCAAATAGGCTGGGGCAGGTGCGCGTGTGCGTAGGAGGAAACGGGGGAATCGGCAGCGCTCACTCCCCACTAAATTCAATCAGAGGCCTTTGTCGAATGACACAGTCAAGGCAAAGGGCTCTGAATGGACAAGAGCCACGCACCATTGGAGCGGGAAAAGGTGATCTTTAGTGGGTGAACTGAGGGGTTTCACACGCGGTGGCATGGAACAAATCCCAGAAAAGCCAAATTCACGGATTTGGTCTGCTTTAGGCTATAATCGAGGTAGCATTCAGCCTGCATCATGCCACAAATGAGTTATAACTTTCTTCTATCTCACCCCAACGAAGGGGAGCGATATATCTACAGTGGTGCTTAAAAGTTTGTGAACCCTTCAGAATTTTCTATATTTCTGCATAAATTTGGCCCTTTACATCTCATGTAAATTGAAACATTTGAAAAATAATGAGAACCAAATCAAACAAACAATAAAGACTGACTTTGTCATTTACGTATTAAGGGCAAATGCTCTGATATCACTTATCCATAAAGAATTTGATCCTTTGCTTATATTCGGTATGACCTCCTAATGCAGCAATAACAACATTTCAAAATTTCAGAGACTTGTTGATTAGTCCTGCACAGAAGAATTTGAGCTTATTCCTTCAGACAAACAATTTTCAGGTTAGATTAGGTTAGGTTAAGCTTTGATTGGTTATTCCAAAACTTTAGATTCTTCTTTAATGATTTTTACGTAGAGTGACTTGTGTGTTGGGGGTTGTTGTATAGTTGCATGACCCACATTCTCTTGAGATTTAGCTCAAAAACAGACTGACACTGACATTTTCCTTAGGAATTTGCTAGTACAAATCAGAATTCATTGTCTCATTAAAGGCCAAGTTTACGTGGAAAAAAAAGAAAAAGCCAAAAGACTGACAAACATTCAGGCTCTGCTGTAAGCTGCTTTAAACTGAACCAGGAGTTTTTTTTTTTTTTTTATGTCAAGCTAAACCTAATTAAAAATCACATTTACCATTCTTCCATATGTACATCTAATATATGCAGTTGAACTGCAATCTGTTTAGAAGATAGAAGCACTCTACAGAAAACTCAACCCGTATGGAACACTGTGTAGTGGACCCCTTGAAATGTAATTGTACTACATCATACATAATGACTTAATTGATTTGAATGGGTTCCCAGCAGGAGGCACAATCAGCCACTAGATTTTAACAGTTTCTCCAAGTGCATTCTGTGTGACGCGGTTGCCACTGACATTACTTTATATGGAAGACAATTGTATTGTTAATTTTAAAATTGCTTTATTATCTTTACCATTAGTCCTTTAAAACTTTAAGAAGACACATGTACTGTATTAAAATGGCATATAATGAGTGTCTATATACACTCTCCACGGGACAATTATAAATGCAGAATTTAGGACACCACTTAAATCTTCTAGTTTTTGTGCAATTAATCCAACACCTGGTAGCACAAGCTACGTACCAGATCACGTCGAAAATCAGGCCTTTAAATCCACCAATCAGTTTGGTTCCAATGTAATCTATTATATTATCAATTGTGGTTAAATAAAATTGATCCAAGATAATGTGTGAGTTAAAATCACTTCAATTTAATAATGTGCAAGATATTATCATGCATTAAAAGAGGCCTGAAATCACGAGATAGGGATGTAATTTTGCCTCTTTACAAGGCACTGGTGCGCCCTCACCTGCAATATGCCGTCCAGTTCTGGGCACCCATTCATAGAAAGGACGCTCTGACTATGGAAAGGGTTCAGAGGAGCCACCAAACTAATAAGATAAATGAAGGATCTTATGAGGAAAGATTACGAGAATTAAATCTGTTTAGTCTTGAGAGAAGACGACTGAGGGGGACGTGATTAACTTGTATAAACATATAAATTGCCCATACAAAAAAAATAACAGTTTTATTAGCGGTTATCAGTAAAAAAACAAAAAATAAATAAAAAACTTCCCTATAAAATAAAATAAAAAATAACTTCCCCTACCCCAACACCTTGATGGACATATGTCTTTTTTCAACTGTATTAACTATATAACTATGTGTCACCATGCAAGACAAAAGATAAAAAATCATCCATAGCATAATACAATTAAAACAAATGCTTAATCGGCGCCGCTTACCAGATATATTCTGATTCCAAGCATAAAATACTTTTAGAAGGCAAAGGGAAGACTGTGTATCCTTAGACTATCTCCTTATAGCTTCCACACTCTTTTCAGATGTTTATATACCAACGAATGTCGGTCGCTGTTCTCCGTTACCTTGGCCGCAGGTCCCGGCAGTTTCCATCAGCATTTGGGGGTCACGTGATCAAGCAAGCTCCGCCCAGCGTGTTTCGTCTATTGTGACTTAATCAATGGGCTGTGCGGGGCTTGCTGCTCTCTGGCTAAATAATCTTGCTAAGCCTTACCAATTAGTTGAAATAACCCTTTCTGTAATCACTATCAGTGCCTAGCCCACTGACAGGGCTCTAATGTTTCCTAAGTGTAGTGTTGACCACAGTATCCACCCGTCACAAGCACAGTACCTTTAAAGAAAACCTTAACCTATCCAAGACACCCTTCACCCCAACGGAAATACAACAAATTTTTTCTAAAAAAGGAAAAAACATCCAAACCACTCTCTCACTACTATTTCATCCAACAAAACACAGGAAATAAGATATATAAAAAAATGGAAAATGGTTTGGGAGTAGAGATTAGACAAAAAGAAAAAGAAAACATATTCAGTTCCATCAATAACATAAAATCTCCAGCACTCAAAATATTCAGCCTAAAATACTAAAAGTCTAGATATTACTACACCTGAGACTATAACCAAAGTTTTAGAAAGTATGACTGCTGGTGGTGCAAAGAATTCCAGGCTAGGGTTAAACACTTATGGTGGGAGTGCAGACACGTAAAACCTGTTTAGAATATTACTAATCAAATCATACAAACAATAAATAAAGTAGATTCAAAGAATATAGCTAAGGAGGCTCTTCTTATTCCTTCATATTAGCCAGTGCAACAATAACACACCAACCCAAATAGAAGAGAGACTGATCTCCCTAATTATATGGATCACAAGAAAGAGCATAATTAGATGGAGAGAACCCAAACCTTTAGACATTAAAGAGTGGAAAAGGATCCAACAAATAAAAAATGAGACTACCTTAGCAACAGACATCAATTGTAGTAAGGTATTATCAGAAGGACTGGAAATAATTCAGGAAGTGAAAATCTAATATGGCCAAATAAACATGATAAAGATTTCATATCGATTTAAGAAGAATAACAGAGGGGGGACTAGACTAGATAAAATAAGGTTGGAATCAGGGACTAAATACGAATACGATCTGCACGTAGAATTAGGCGAAAAATGGGGGGAGGGGGAGTTATGGAAAAAAAAACCTCTAAATATATGCATTACGGAATATCTATAAAGGGTGAAATGCTTAGCCTAATGGCGACCATGTTAAAAAGAAGACTCAATTTCATATTCTATAATCTGGTATTAAACTTAGTTATATAGATATACATATGATATGTTAAGTTCTGGGCATAAAGCTAACAGACATTTTAGTGTGTAGGAATGTCCTTCTCTCAGTGATTTATTTAGATGTAGGTCACAGGAGCCCCTTGAACTCCATTATCAGCAGACATATAGGAAAATAGTTCACACAGGAACCACAAGATTAATTTCCAACCTTCTGTGTGAAGGTTTTTAGTTACGTCACAAAGGTGGGGGCTAATTACTCTTTTTTTGTGTGACATTTTGTATAAAAATTCAAGCTGGTTTTTAATAAAAGTCAGATGTGGAAATGTCCCATTGTGTATGTCTCTCTTGATTCAATCACATGATTCTCCAACTGGTTGCTAAGGGAGAGCGAGAGAAGCCATATAGACTTATCGGGGTTCGAGTTACCCCCCAACAATCTGTAAAGAAGAGCAGCTGTGAAAGTAATGCATTAACGAGCTGTCACATGTAAGACCTACTATAATCCTTTAAGAAGCATATATATTACAAATGATTATGCAATTTAAGCTCTAACATCCTAAAAGACCAATATGATGAAATATTCTATCGATGCCGAGCAACTGAATTGCTGACTGTTTGTAAAAAAAAAACAAAAAAAAAACAAATGTATTTCACAAGTTTGGTGGGTTTTGGTCCACTTTAAGTGTAACACTAAAAAGTTAAATGAAGTCTACCTGTAAGTGAATCTGAAGGCCTCTCTCTTTCTTTTGTGTTTTCTTTAGGCCGTCTAACCTGATCTACAATGGAAAAACTGTTTGGTTACCTGTTGTTCATCGGCATGGCAGTAAGAGCTGAGATCTGTCCCAAGCGCTGTGCCTGTCAGAATCTATCTCCAAATCTTGCAACGTTGTGCGACAAAAAAGGTTTACTCTTCATCCCACCCAACATAAACCGTAAGACTGTAGAGCTACGCCTGGCGGATAATTTTGTAACAAATATAAAACGAAAGGATTTCGCTAACATGACCAGTTTGGTGGACCTGACGCTGTCGAGGAATACAATCAGTTACATTACTCCCCACGCCTTTGCTGACTTGCGCAATTTAAGGGCGTTACATTTGAACAGCAATCGATTGACTAAAGTCACCAATGATATATTTACTGGGCTTTCCAATCTTCACCATTTGATACTGAACAATAACCAACTGACAACTATTTCACTCACCGCCTTTGATGATGTTCTGGCTTTGGAGGAGCTTGACCTGTCCTACAACAACCTTGAGACCATCCCCTGGGAAGCCGTGGAAAAGATGGTTAGTTTGCACACGCTCAGTCTAGATCACAACATGATCGAGCACATACCGAAGGGAACATTTTCGCACTTACATAAGTTAAACAGATTAGATGTAACGTCAAATAAACTTCAGAAATTACCGCCAGACCCTCTCTTTCAGAGGGCTCAGGTGTTAGCAACCTCAGGTATAATAAGCCCTTCCACATTTGCATTGAGTTTTGGTGGAAATCCATTACATTGCAACTGTGAATTATTATGGCTGAGGCGCCTTATGAGAGAGGATGACTTGGAGACCTGTGCTTCTCCCTCTCTTTTATCGGGACGATATTTCTGGTCCATCACCGAGGAAGACTTTATGTGCGAGCCACCCCTTATCACCAGATACACGCCAGATGTCGAAGTTTTGGAAGGACAAAGGGCCGTTTTAAAATGCAAAGCCCTTGGAGATCCCGAGCCTGCAGTTCATTGGATATCCCCCGAAGGGAAGTTGATTTCTAATGGGTCAAGGGTTCTGGTCTACGATAATGGAACCCTGGACATCCTTATAACAACAGTCAAAGATGGTGGGAATTTTTCATGTATTGCTTCCAACCCTGCTGGAGAGACAACCAAAACGATCAGTCTCCACATCATTAAACTTCCACATCTAGTTAACAGTACCAACCATAACAACGAGCAAGACCCAGGATCCTCTGACATTTCCACCTCTACTAAGTCTGGTTCTAATGCGAGCAGTAGCAATGGAGATACAAAACTGAGCCATGATAAAAAGGTGGTGGTAGCAGAGGCAACGTCATCAACTGCACTTATTAAATTCAACTTTCAAAGAAATATACCTGGAATACGAATGTTTCAGATACAGTACAATGGCACCTACGACGACTCGCTCGTTTACAGGTAAGGCTTCAGTCCAAAAGTTATTGTACAATACATTGCATCAAATTTCTCAAGATATGCAAGCAGAAGTGTAGTCATTTGGGAGTCATACTAAAGATCTGTTGAAGCAAGTTTACCTTTGGGCATGCTTTCAGGTGTGAACTGAAGCTTAGATTGAAGGGAGTTTTTTTTAACTTAAAGAGGAACTATGGTCAGAAATGACCACAGTCCTTCTTTAATGTGTAAAAATCAAAGTCAAGTCAAAAGACTTAAACCAGCACAACACAACAAACAGTGCTCATATGCATCTCTCCCCAGGGCAATTTAGATGCACATAAAAATTAATTTAAATGTAATTAATTAATTAATTTGGCGGTCACCGGCACTTCCTCAGGTCGCCTGGCCGGCCATGATGTCACCGGCTACCCAACGCTCTCGGAACCCAGACGGTGAGGTGGAGGAGGATACCACAGGGTAAGTTAATCAAATAATGTAGATCCCCTATCTATGATTAAGGACCCCTAGTGTCCGAAACGCGTCAGTGGCCTCTACATTTTCTCTTCACCTGGGTCCAGTATGAACGTTTTTATGGCTGAAATATGAACTTTGTTATATGGAGAAGTTTTTGAATTTACCTAATAAAAATTTGGACTTTTAAGAAATGCGGACCTTCACCCGCTTTTGCTCTAAAATTGAATTTACCTTTTTCTAACTCCTGCTGTAGCAATATTTAGAAACAAAATTGCGGACTTCTAGTGCTGCTGGACTTCCTGTTACTCTGCATGGTCAGTTATGTCAGTTGAATCCAGACAGCAGCAGGGACGGAAGCTCCAAAATGGCCACTACTTTTCTTTTCCCACTGTGCCAGGCTGTTGGTCCAGTTTAAATTCACACCTGAAAGTACACCCAATGATAATATAGCTTCACCAGATCTTTAGCATGACCCTCTAAATCTGTTGATAGTGGAGGACAGGGTTCAAGCCATCTTTTGCATTCATTTTGAGAGATGAATCCATCACAAAATAAAGGTTCCTACACCAGCAATATGCCCTTCCTAGGCCAAGCTTTTATTTATTTTTTATTATTAATAATGTTAATAATTATAATAATAATCATCATCTTTATTTATATAGCGCCAACATATTCTGCAGCACTTTATAATCAGATATAATAATAATAATAATAATAATAATCTTTATTTATATAGCACCAACATTTTCTGCACTACTTTATAATCAGAGCGTTTATGTCCAAAAAAAAAAAATAATAATAAAGTAAAACAAACGCAATAAAACAAAGTGTATAAAACCCCTATCCTATCTGCACAGCCACACTCATAGCAGATTAAATCCAGTATAAATATATATATATATATATATATATATATATATATATATATATGTTAAGTATATTCTTATATTCTTACTTTTCCAGACAAAATGAAAAGGGGTCAATCATGAGACTGTGTCTCCACATAAATAAAAGTCAACAAAACAGTTCCTTTAAAAGTCTCAGTATTTTTATTCCTGCGGAGCTCAATTGAGTGTAACACCAGTCTCAGTATTTTTGTTCCTGTGGCGCTAAACTGAGTATAACACCCAAGTGCTATATATATATATAAGTGTTTACCTCCGAAACATTCCAGTACATTTAATGATCACCACAATCCTCCATCCACGAACAAATCGTTATCTCTATTACTACTGTAACTTCCATTTGGCTCCTTTAACTCCAAGATCCTTGCTTTAATAGATACCTATAATTTTGGGTGCCCAGGTGAAACTCGTGTGAGAGAGAAAAGACAATCTACATGATGTAGTGCGTTTTAAAATTGAGCTCTATGTCCATGAATGATTGAAAAGCACTCAGCAGAAAATAATAATTCTAAACACATAAAACTGCAAAAACCATAGAAACATAGAAGGTTGACGGCAGAAGGAGACCATACGGTCCATCTAGTCTCTGCCTTTATGTGTATACTGTATGTTCTCTGTATCTTATGTGTATACTGTATGTTCTCTTTATCTTATGTGTATACTGTATGCACTCTTTATCTTAGGATAGATGTGTTCTTATCCCAGGCATGTTTAAATTCAGTGACTGTTGATTTTTCAACTACCTCTGCTGGAAGTTTGTTCCCGGCATCTACTACTCTTTCTGTAAAATAATATTTTCTAACATTGCTCCTGATCTTCCCCCCGACTAGCTTCAGGTTGGGCCCCTTGTTCTATCATTAAGCTTCTTCTTAAAAACACTTCCCTCCTGAACCTTATTCAATCCTTTCACATATTTAAAGGTCTCAATCATGTCCCCCCTCTCCCTTCTTTCCTCCAGACTGTACAAATTAAGTTCTTTAAGTCTCTCCTGATAAGTTTTAAGTTTAAGTCCTTCCACCATTTTCGTTGCCTGCCTTTGGACACGTTCTATGTGAATAATGTCTTTTTGCAGGTAAGGTCACCAGAACTGCACACAGTATTCTAGCTGTGGCCTCACCAGGGCTCTATACAGCGGCATCACAACCTCCCTCTTCCTACTGGTGATGCCTCGAGCTATGCAGCCGAACATCCTGCTTGCTTTTCCCACTGCCTGGCTACACTGTCCACTCATCTTGCAGCTATCAGTAATCAGTATCCCTAAATCTCTCTCCTTCGAGGTCCTGGCTAACACAGTGCTGCCCATACGGTGCTCAGAGCAGGGATTCCTTCTACCCAAGTGCAGGATTTTACATTTACAGACATTAAACTCTAGTTTCCACAGTTTTGACCATCTATCCAGTAAAGCTAAATCATTTTCCATGTTGCAGACACCTCCAGGAATATCCACCCTATTACTAACCTTTGTATCATCAGCAAACAGACAAACTTTTCCTACCAAGCCTTCTCCTATGTCACTTACAAATATATTAAAAAGAATGGGGCCCAGGACAGAGCCTTGCGGCACACCACTTGTAACTCGCCTTTGTTCAGATTGCACACCATTTACAACAACGCTCTGATACCGATCCCTCAGCCAACTGGAAATCCACTGAACTATCCAGGGATTGAGTCCTACCTTCAATAACTTATCTATGAGCTCCTTATGTGGTACAGTGTCAAAGGCTTTGCTAAAATCCAGATAGGCGATATCCACAGCACCACCTTCATCTAACACTTTAGTGACATTGTCAAAGAAATCAATACGATTGGTCTGACATGATCTGCCCTCAGTAAAGCCGTGCTGTTTTGGGTCCAACAGGTCATTAATTTTTAGATGGGAAATGATCTGTTATTTTAAGAGTGTTTCCATTAATTTGACCACTATAGATGTTAAACTAACTGGCCTGTAATTACTGGCTTCTTCTCTACTCCCCTTCTTATGGATTGGTATGCCATTGGCCATTCTCCAATCATCTGGAACCTCGCCAGTTGAAAGGGAATGGTTAAGTAAATCAGTTAGAGGGGCTGCAATCACAAACCTAAGTTCTCTTAGAACTCTGGGGGGGATTCCATCTGGACCCATCGCCTTACTTACCTTTAGATGTGCCAGCTCGGCTAAGACATCAGCCTCCAGAAACTCCGGAGCTGTGCCCTCCCAGCGGGATGCTGTGCTATGGCCATGCCTGTTACTATCTGAAAATACCGAACAAAAGTAGCTATTCAGATGGTCAGCCACAGCCTTATCTCCGTCAATATATTTATTTTCCCTATTTCTAATTTTTGAGACTGCATTGTTTTTCTTCTTTCTGTCACCAATATATCGGAAAAAGGTTTTATCTCCCCTCTTCATAGATTTGGCCATTTCTTCCGCCTTTTGCCCTTTAGCAGTCCTTATAATCAGTTTTGCTTCCCTCTGTTTAATTTTATACGCCTCTCTGTCAGCTACACTTCCACTTACCGTATATACTCGAGTATAAGCCGAGTTTTTCAGCCCACTTTTTGGGCTGAAAAAAGCAGCCTCGGCTTATACTCGAGTCAGTGACTTACCTGAGCGAGGGCAGAAGAGCCTCCGAGGCGGCAGACGAGCCGCCGAGGCTTCAGAACTCGGCGGGGAGATCAGTACACCCAGCGCGAGGTGGGTGTACCAAGATGGCGGCCCGGGCCTCAGTGACGTGACGTGGCGGTGCGGAGCGCGCCGGCCGCCATCTTGGTACACCCACCTCGCGCTGGGTGTACTGATCTCCCCGCCGAGTTCTGAAGCCTCTGAGGCGGCTCTTCTGCCCTGCGTCTAGATGGACCCATGCCGTCGTCCCGCGCCGTCCTCACTCTCTCCCGCACCGTCGCTGGAAGGAGCCTCGCTGAAGATTCTGCAGGAGCTGAACTGGTGAGTGTGTGTGTTGTGTGCATTGTATGTGTGCTGTGTTGTGTGCTGTGTGTGCCTTGTGTGTGTATGTGTGCGCCTTGTGTGTGTATGTGTGCTGTATTGTGTGCTGTGTTGTGTTTGTGTGTGTGTTGTGTGTGCTGTGTGTATGTTGTGTGTGTGCTGTGTGTGCCTCGGCTTATACTCGGGTCAATAACTTTTTCCAGTTTTTTGGGGTAAAATTAGGTGCCTCGGCTTATATTCGGGTCGGCCTATACTCGAGTATATACGGTACTTTATACTTCTTATAGGCAGACTTCTTATCTTTTATGATAGTGCTGACTTCCCTAGTAAACCATAATGGTTTCTTCTTCCTTTTATTCTTGCTAGTTTGTTTCACATATTGCTTAGTTGCCTTTAAGATGGCCATTTTTAATAGTGACCACTGGGCACTCACTTCTGCTACTCTGTTCCACTCACCTAATTTTCTTTCTACATACTCCGCCATTTCGTTGAAGTTTGTCTTCCTAAAGTCTAGCACTTTGGTTCTGGTGTGTGATTGCACAATGTCTGTTTTTATTCAGAACCATAAGCATTGATGGTCACTGGAACCCAGATTTTCTTCAACCCTGACCTCGGACACCAGATCCCCATTGGTCAGAACTAAGTCCAGAATGTTATCTCCTCTAGTTGGCAATGTCACAAGTTGTTTTAGAGACACTCCATTAAGTGCCTCTAATATAGTCCTGCTCTTGCATGTCGATGCACTTGGGATATTCCAGTCCACATCAGGCATGTTGAAGTCACCTGTAATTACAATGTCCCCCTTCTCTGCCTTTCCACTGATCTATTAACAGGTTATTTAGATCCTCAGATTGTCCAGGGGGCCTATATATCACACCAATTCTGACCACATCTCCCTCCTTAGTCTGCATGGTAACCCAGAGAGTTTCTAGTTCATTATGTGTATGCTGAATTATTGTTGATTGAAGTGTAGTCTTGACATAAATGGCTACTCCACCGCCCTTTCTATCCAATCTGTCTTTTCTGTACAATGTGTAACCGGGTATGATTATCTCCCAGTCATTGTGATCCTTGAACCAAGTCTCTGTTATTGCAACAAGATCCAATTAATCTCTGGATATAATAGCCATTAATTCACAGAGCTTGTTGCCCAAGCTGCGAGCATTGGTACACATCACGTGGATGTTGTTGGTATTGTATTTTAGTGTGTCCTTGATCTTTTCCACCTCTAGCCTACCACTGACCGGGCTTCCTGCTTCAATGTCCTGCGTCATTCTAAATGGTAGGGGACAGAAATCACCCTTACAAGTTACATCTCTCACCCTCACCCTTACAAGTTACATCAGCAAACCAGGGTTTGCTATCCTAAATTGTCATAATATTGTTGGTATCTCGCCCTCCAAATAAGGGCGCGATGTGGCGGCTGCACAAGTCATGACAGGCTATATGCACAGTGAAGAAGGAAAAGATGGTTTCAATTAATATTTGCTGCACGATAATCTCCAATATTTCTACTAGAGATTAATATTATAATTATCACAAATACTAATAATCATAATAATAATAATCATATCAGCCCAGCAGCCAGTAATCTGATACAAACCAATTGTTGTATGATCCTCATACATCCAGTGAAATGTCCCAAAGAAGAAATAACTTCCCTCAAATACTTAGCCCATACAATCTATTGTGTGATCAATTATCCACCACACACAGTAAGATGTATAAATGAAAATGGGTTTAATTACCAGCTCAGTAAATCACTAACCCAATATGTTCATTAAGTTTCTCCAGATAATCTTGGATATTACATTCAGATGTTAAGATAAAGTAAGGTTACAGTACAATAAATGTCATAATCGGGAGAGAGAGATAATGGAGATATACTTAGCTCTTGGCCATTATGGTTGCATTCAGGTTGCGGGTGACATTGTGTGAATAGCCCTCCAAGCAGCCTTCTAATCTACCAACACTAGGCCAGCATTCCAAGCCTCCTGGGTGTGTCGGTGTCCTGACTACTCTGAGAGATTAGATAAATATTCTATAAAGTAATATAACTCACACAATATGCATGTTATATTGTAACCAGGAAATTCATGTTCCCCATTAATGTCTTAGTTAAATGAACCTAAACTTCAAATACCTATCATACAGAGTATGATACTATGTGGATTATCAGTCTTTGGCCAATATATGTATGCTATGTTTGATAACAAATGAAAGGTTTTATAATCCTGAATAAGTGACATATTTCAGGAGTTAAAGCACAAATAATATCCAGTGGCCGTGTCTAATGTGTATTTGAGTGTCTGAGTCGGAGGCCAACCTAATAAGGAATTCAAGGACAAATGAGCTGCAACCCAGAAAACACTGCAGCTATTGAGGTTGTTGGTAGCTGTGAATATGTGAATATAGGTGTGCTAGGTGTCAATATAGTCTTTTGTATTCATGGGGCATAGGCAGATGGCAGAAACTCAGACTCACATACTATTTGAGTGTTAATCTGGGGGGCATCTGTAATCATATCCTTTAACACACAGTCCTGTATATGAGCCTCGCCAATCTCCTCCATGCTAGAAATATCCTGACGTCTCGCTGTCTGACAAGAGTAATACATTAAAAAATGGGTAGGCCATTGAAGCAAAAGGAACTAGGGCCTTGCTTGCATGCTTACATTCTAAGGGAAATTTGAGAGGTGACACAACAGGTATTAACTCCTTGCTTTGTGCCATGGTCCAGCCATCTTAGCAATAAATAAGAGTATACACAAGCTGTATGGGTCAGTCACAAGCTGAATGGGTGCAAAGGGTGTGGTCAGGGCCGGCACCAGCACCCGGCAAGCCCGATCAGCTGCCGAGGGCCCCCGGGGGGCCCACTGACTGCTGGCACAATGTGGTTAACCCTTCTAGTGCTAGCTTCGTGAGTCTCACTAAAAAACAGCTTCAATTGGGGGTTGGAGGTCAAGCAGCCCTTCTTAGTTTTGGCCATGGGATTAATAGACCACTGACCCGTGACACTCCACCGCAAAGAGGTCCACTGAGACCATGCCACCCAAGGACCCACATAAACCTTGAGCCGGCCCTGGGTTTGGTGCATATTGTTTATTATCGGATCGGGTTCAGAAAAATGATGTGGAAGATGGGTTAGAAGTAACGTTAGATTAGTGGTAGGCTACCCAAAAAATGCTATGTTTTTAGGGAGCGTCTAAAACTATTGATGTTGTGAGTCAATCTTATTGTTGGGGATATGGCTTTCAGGGCAACTGGTGCAGTTTGGGAAAAGGAGGTGGGAGTTGGAGGTTTGGACTTAGGTTCTAGATCATTTGCGTAGAGTGTAGAGCATGGGTAGGACAGTAGACAGAGATTAGAGAAGTTATGTAGGGGGTGCAGCACCATTGAGAGCGTTGGGGAGGGAATGAGCAGTTGAAATTGAATCCTATACTTCATGGGTAACTTGTGCAATGCTTGGCAGAGGCGGCATCAGGGTAGTGGTTTGACAGATAGATGAGACAGGCTGCGGCATCCAGCATGGATTGGAGAGGGGAAAGTTTAGTGAGGGGGAACTGATTAGTAGAGAGTTACAGTAATCCAAACGGGAATGGATCTGTCATGGATTTCTCAACGGAGAAATCCTAATTGCAGTGAATGACCAGAATTTAAAACTGCGAGACAGAAACTGATATGCGACAAACGTGTTTAATGGTAACAACCAGTGAACCACACATCAAACAGGCTTCTGTACATATATATACATGTGGGGTCAGAGTGCATACATACTGACACATATTCAGGTTCAGGATTCAGAAGTCCAAAGACAGAGTCCGGGTAGACAGTTCAGAAGACAGATTTAATGCTGATCCACTAGCTGAATGAGTGGATCAGCTTATATAGAGCAGGAAGTTCCACAGGTGCTGGCTGATTAACAACACCTCTGCAGGACAGAGCCATCTGCTGGTGAAGCGGCATATAGAAGGGGAACGCAAGCTGTGGAGGAACTCCAGACCTGACAGGGCAACATTAAGAGTTACTTTTGTGGTTTACCTTCCTACCTTGCATCAGATTTGAAGATCGGTGCAAGGAACAGTGAAGCCATTTCTCTAATCGATCATTCACATTTCTTCTCTAAATGATCTATTAAGCTAAAAGGATTTTAGACACTATTTGCTCTTCATTTACCCTAATCAAAATTATATCACAGACCAAGACATAGAAATATCATCTAACTAGAGATTTGTTTCGGTTTCAACTTGAAAAAATGTTTAAATGAATTCAGAAAAGTTCTGGATTTGGTCAAGAATTTAGCATTTGGCCCATTTGCACACCTATAGAACTAAGGAAAAAAAAGTTTTCTGTGCACTTGTCTTGATCAATTCTCTTTTGAATTAAAGGTTTTCAATTATCCAGAGTATAGGATATACGCTAATGAGCTGAGCAATTTTCTCCCAAGTTTTACAAGAATTCTGTTTAGATCCAACTGAACCAAACTGAAAAAGGCAGCTGGAAGCCTGAGTACATGTAGTAATACCAAACTATCTCCAACTTCCCCTTGCTGGCTAGCCATCCAATGTGGCTGATGGCTGGGTGGATTGGTAACCCCCGATATACACAGTACATGATGCTCAGAAGCAGGTTACTGCTGCTGCAGGCTACTGGGCTTGGTGGTGCACACCTTAACGGGTGGGGCACTCCTTAAAGTGGACCAAAAATGGCCTTGGAGTCTAATAGAGCCTGAATTTCTCCCCCCGGGGCATCTAGATTTGGGATACCCCCCTCTGTAAAAAAAAAACTAGGTTGCCCAGCAATCTCACCTTCTCCCCGATCCATTGTCTCACGCCAAGCATTTGTGGATAGCCAGAGCACGTACACCCCCTGTTAGAGGGTAGCAGGTATGTAGCCACCGGTGCGCTTGGCTCCGGTCGGCTCTTCTTGGCTAGACTCACTCCTCAGCCAAGTCTTAGCCGGTTTGATGTGTGCGGACCAAGTGCACTGATTGGAGGAGAGCCCAGGTATGTGTATGTATAGGACCAGGGAAAGGCGAGTTTACTAGGTGACCTGGGGTGTAGGCATACCAGCTTGTAGAAAACAGGAGAATTAGACCAGGAGCTAAAGTCTAGGGCTGGATTAGGCTGGAACTGAACACAAACACAGGCTGGACTGAGCTTAATACCGGACTGAACTTGGAAGACATGGGTGCAGACAAAGAACAGGGCCACCAACCAGAAACTAGGAGCAGACCAGGAACTGGGGACAGACCAGGTACAGAGCTGCAATACAGGATTGAGCTGGGAGCAGGAGTCAGGCAGTGGGAGCAGGTAGGCAGAGCCATGGACTGGAAACAGGTTGAAAGTCACAAACTGAGACCAGTTCTCTGCGCCATCAGGAGGCAGGGACTACCCCGGGCACTGTATAACCCGGTAACACCCTGCTTCTTTAGCTTAGCCTCAAATGGTAAGGGATGCACAGGCAGTCCCCTGGTGGTTACTGACTTGTATTAGTGAACAGAGGGCAGACAGGGAACAGGACACTGAGAGCACCAGTACACAGACAAGAACCACATGCAAAACATACAGAGCACAGGAAGACTGAGCAAGGCCAGGAAAGGTAGACATAAAAGGATTATGGGATTCATAGAGGGGCTGAAGTTACAAACAAGAACTGCAGACAGCCAATAGCCCAACAGAGATGGCATTTGAACCAATATGCAGATGGGGATGGATGAGCAGCTGTTGATAGCATAGAGATCAGACATAATGATCCAGCAATGAGGCATTGTTAAATAGGAGCTTATCAGAGGAAGATCAGACAAACCTTCTAAGAAAGAAAGAAAACCGATGCGCAAAGTCATAAAAAATTCAATAGTCATGGGTGGAAACCTGAAAGAGATATATATGTTTTGCCAGGCCCAAAGCATATCAGAGTGGTTAGTCTAAACAGGCTCAGACATAGTTGCTAGTGTTGGATATACAACAGCTTCAGCTTATCATTGCCGGAGATTCTGTAGTTGCTAGGAAAGTAGATGACGCTGTTAACAATACTTATGTGTAGTCTCTCTGTGCATGTTTGCTATATATATATATATATATATATATATATATATATATATATATATATATAAATAAATAAATATATCTTGTATATTGCAGTGAATTTAATTTCTTTTTTCTGTCTGAATATAATCTGCCGTGTTAAAAAAACACTATCGTGAAATTGTGTAGTATTAAAAATACATTTAAACCCATCGGCTAATGAGAGGAGGGGTCATTTATAAACCCAAACTTAATCAAAGTCGTACCAAGGTTGTGGTTTTCTTATCCTGGTAGGAATAAAATCCATGGGTGACAGGATTAGTGTATCAGGGGTGACAGGTCACCCCTGATTTCCTCTTCCTTCCATTAACTTAAAGAAAACAAGCCTGGCTGAATACTTTTTTATCCTGGGTGTATAAGTGACCCCTCCCCCTGACATCTATCATTGGGCCAGTTTTTGCGATAGTGGTCTTTTAAGGTGACCTTCTCTGACTCCCCGCATGTTCCAGTAAAAAACAGTTTGTGTTCCTCCACAATGTATCTCTAAGAGGCCGATTCATTAATAGCGGCAGGTAGCGACAGTTGAGCGACTGTAGCAGTATTTTCACAGTGCCCGCTAGTAGTCGCTGTGCTTGGCCGTTGTTCGGTTGTTGATAGCGACTCAGTCGGTGTGCAGTAATGTTGAATATTGGGTGAGGAGTCGCTATTTGACAGGTTCCGCGCTGTATGGGAGCGCATGATAGCGACTGGCCCTAGCGACCGGCTCCCACCATATTCATTAACAAATCACGCTCCAAAAATTCTCGCGCTGTGAAATGCTTGTTTAAACCCCAGAGCGCTGGCGGCGATGGGTTAAAAGTAGTTTTTTAACCCCCAAATAACCATATTTTTGGAAACCAAAAAAAACAAGTTTATAAAAACATTTTGTAATATGAATACATTAATATCAGACCTGTAATATCAATTCTGCACAATTTTTTTTTTTTTTACCTTAAAAAAAATATCTAACATTGCAGAAGTGGTCACAGAATTTTTCACATTTAAAAAAAAAAAAAAAAAAAAAAACATTAATAACAATGAATTATGAATATTTAAAGATTGTTCCATTGAAATGCATTGGAGAGCGCCAGGTAGCGAGAGGTCATATCTGTCGCTGTTCAAGGTCGGACGCTGGCGCTGTGGGCTGAGGCTGGAATAATGATGAATGAGTGGCTATCTGGCGCTATCTCAGTCGCTAAGCAGGATCGGCTTGATAAATGTGTGATTGTGGTGGGGAGCCGGCGTTCTCGTGGCGGTGCCCGTCATTACCGGTCGCTCACCAGTCGCTACCTGTCGCTATCCCTTGTTAAATAAGGGCCTTGGTTGACTCCAGCACTCACACTCTGCAACAAGTAGAAGGAAGCAAAAGAGATCTGACATTTTTCTTATCCACTGCACTATCCATACTGTGGGTCCATAGATATCATATCTCCAATAAAGAAGCAATGTCAAAACTAAGTATACAATGTGCAACCCCTTGGGGTGAGGTCGTTTTGGTATGGCCTTGATTACTGATTGGCAGGAATTAGGGGAAAAAAATAAAATGGGTAAAAAGAGTAGACCAAAGACAATTGGGAATGCCTGGGTCAGGGGCGTAGCTAAAGTCTTGTGGGCCCCGATGCGAGGAGTCAAACTGGCCCCCCCCCCCCCCCCTGGGAGCGCACTCGCCATCAGGGATACAGGGGATGTGGCAGTGCACACTCCCTATTCTAGTCATTGGGAGCTGTTTACAGAATGACATAGTCATGGCAGACAGCTCTCTTTGGACGAGAACCCACGCATGTGCCATTAGAACCAGGAAGATGTGAGTGAAAAGCGGCGTTCTGGGGAGTTTCATACAGCGAGGCATACCAATTCAAGATGCCCTAAGGGACTAGAACAAAACTCAGAAAAGTCAAATTCCCTGGTTTTGTTCCACAAAGCAGACCCCGTTTTGCAACTCTGAGCCATTGAGGGTCCTGTTTCACAGAGGAAATTCACCCCCTCACACCATCCGTGTTCCCTGCAATAGAATGACACTCACCTTTTCCTAACAGAGTTCCATCTGATGTGGGGCAGGAAACATCCTTCAATAAGAGGCATGCTTCACTGAAGTGCCCAGTTATTTCTTGTCCTCAACAATCACAACTCCATGAAGGAACATTATTTCTAAATTGCTGACAGACAGGTCCCAGGAATAGATTCCTTTGGTGGGCCCAAGGTGCTCCAGTTAGTTTGCGCCTTCTCCAATATTTCACTGCAGTGTGCAGCTATTTCCTGTTCTGTCATAAAGAGCTCCATGCCTAACTTTGGCATTCTAGGGACCTTTAAAACTCAAAAATTTGGGATGCGATTGAGGTGGGGCTGGGCCTCGTCCACCAATTTGCTAGCAAATCCCTGGACAATGGGAATGGCTATGAGCATGACCTAGGAGAAGGAGCTACAGGGGTGAAAAAGTATGTCATGCTTGCTGGTATTGTCCCTTTAACTGTAGGGACATCCTAAATCAGATCTTAGTATGGAACAAAAGTCATTTTTGACCTGTCCATCTTGTAGACCCAAATCCTGCTCTCAATGGCTGGGCGCTGGGGCATGCTTCATCAAAAGGGAAGCCAAAGATGTGGTTGTGGCATGGGAGCACCACAATGGTGAGTGATTTCGGGTGAGCATGGAGAGTTTAGAGAGCCTGATTTGGGATGTCCTGTGGGCAGCCAAGCGGCCGGCCCTGGGATCTTTTAGACTCCAGGGCTGGCTATTAATCCACTTTTGTAAAAAGCACAGAAAGGTGGTGACCAGTGTATCTCTCTAGACCCTGTGGCACCCATGGCTTTCCTGTTAGACCAAAAAAGTGATTGTAAAGCACCTGAACATCACCCTACATTGCTTCTCTCTCCAGAATTAGCGGTTTGCCTGTGACTGGCCTTTCATGTCACACAAGGTGTGTGACAGGAGGGTCTGAGGGCAGCCAATTCTCCATACAGAGTGGGTAGTGCTGCAGCGCCAGCGGAGAGGAGGGTCAATCAGTCACTGGAAGAGATGGGCCTGGCCCTGGTGCAGACATTACATGGGCACCTGTGGGGGCGAGGATGAGGGCACAAGCCCCCCTCCCTCCTCAGGCCAGGGCGCAGCAGCGGGGGGGGGGGGGGGGGAGGGGGTTAGCACAATCCCCCCCTCCTCAGGCCTGGGGGCAGCAGGGGAGGGAGTGATGATGGCATGAGCCCCCCTCTCTCCTCATGCCAAGGGGCAGCAGGGGAGGGGGTGTTGATGGCACAATCCTCCCCTGCTCAGGGGGGGAGTGATGATGGCATGAGCCCCCCCTCTCTCTCCTCATGCCAGGGGGCAGCAGGGGGGTGATGATGATATGAGCCCCCCCCTCCTCAGGCCAGGGGGCAGCAGCGTGGGGGGGGGGGGGAGTGATGATGGCATGAACCCTCCTCCCTCCTCTGGCCAGGGGGCAGCAGCGCATGCCATCATCCATCCTCATCCATAGAGCGTATTAGCGCGCTGCGAGTGTCAGCTTCCCGGGTCACCCGCACTATTCCGGGGGGAGGCTACACACAAAGGCTGCTGCTGCTTCCCGTCCCCGCCACCATCCGGGGAGGACCCCCGCTCGCTGCTGCAGCGCTGCCTAAACACAAGGCGGCTGCGCCCTCCATCCCGGGCGGGGAGGACCGAGCTGATGACATCACTCACACCGAGCCTCAGCAGCGGCAGCACTAGCACTCAGCTCCGGCCGCTGCCCCGGCTCCATGCGGCTCTACATGGGTGACTGACAGGCAGGGGCGTAGCTAAAGTCTTGTGGGCCCCGATGCGCCGCTGTCAGGGAACAGACAGTTACAGTGGGCGGGGGGGGGGCTGTGGGCCCACCCTGGCTTAGGGGCCCAGTCGCAATGGCGACCCTTGCGACCCCTATAGCTACGCCTCTGGCCTGGGTGTAGGCAGAGACAGAGGAAGGAACCAGACTTACAAAACATAGCAAACAAAACGTGGAGTAGCAAGGAAGATGTTAGACTTTAAACAGACTGACAGCACAGTGATTATTACATGATATTATTACATACATTTCTGAAATATATAAAAGCTGTGCAGCGAAAGATTTATCATAAAATCTTGATGGTTGATCAATAGATTTAGCTTCACGACAATCAAGCCACGCATAATACCATCAAAAACATCTTAGCATCAGACCACATTTTCACCGCAGAAGACACTGCTGGCAAAAATCATACATTGCATTCGTCATTCAAAAAGAAAGCTACAGTTCCGTCTAGAGGGATCGGAGCATTTGGCATATTTTTAACAAACACGATGGAGCCTTAATTGGAAAGAATTAGTTTTTTCGAATGCCTCGGAAGACAGGAAAATGTTTTCCTTCTGGTATTGGAGAGGCGTACAGTATGTTGCACGGATTTCTTCAATGTAGGTCATGCGTTTAGTTATTTATAAAAGCAGAAAGAGCGTGCTTTAATGTACTCAGTGAGCGTACACTTTCCAGGTGTTCAATGCCCATGTCCCGATGAAAGCAACACTTCCTGTATGGGCAGAAATGTGAAGGTAAATCATTTTAGGAAGCAACGCAATTACGGATTTAGCAATTCCTACCATGATAACTTAAAGGGAAAGTCCACTTTCGATAGCATTTTTATGAAAGTGTATATTTTTTTAGTGCCAAAAAAATGTCCCCAAGGAGCTGAGCTTATCTAGTCGTTTTTCATATTTTGCCGAAAACATGTGTTTTCGCTATCTGCAATCTGTAACTATTAGCAACTGTGCACCAAGATCTACCAGAAGAGAGAAGTGATTCCTATACAAATAGAACACTGCTGCTTTGGTTGCCGCTGACGTGGGGGAGCTCACTAAACCCTACACGTGCCCATCAGCAGTGTTCTGGGTCTACAGGACTTACTGCTCTGATCCTGTAGATCTTGGTGGGAAGATCTTTGGTTGCTGCTGACGTGGTGGAAGAGCTCGCTAAACCATACGCGTGCCCATCAGCAGTGTTCTGTGTGTACAAGGCTTATTGCTATGATCCTGTAGATCTTGTTATAAAGATCTTTGGTTGCTGCTGAGGTGGTGGAGACACTAAACCCTACACATGCCCATGAGCAGTGTTTTGGGTGTACAGAACTCACTGCTCTGATCCTGTAGATCTTGGTGGGAGGATCTTTGGTTGCTGCTGAGGTGGTGGAGCTCACTAAACCCTGCACATGCCCATCAGCAGTGTTTTGGGTGTACAGGGCTCACTGCTCTGATCCTGTAGATCTTGGTGTAAAGATTTTTGGTTGCTGCTGAGGTGATGGAGCTCACTAAACTCTACTCATGTCCATCAGCAGTGTTCTGGGTGCACAGGACTCACTGCTCTGATCCTGTAGAACTTGGTGTGAGGATCTTTGGTTGCTGCTGAGCTGGTGGAGCTCACTAAACCCTACACATGCCCATCAGCAGTGTTCTGGGTGTACAGGACTCACTGTTCTGATCCTGTAGATCTTGGCGTGAAGATCTTTGGTTGCTGCTGAGATGGTGGAGCTCACTAAACCCAACACTGATCCTGTAGATTTTGGTGTACAGACTTGGTGTAAAAGAGGGAGTGAAAACTGTTTCCATAAAACACAGAGTTGCTAACATAAGAAAACATAAAATATTAGGACATCAGTTTTTCACAAAAATACATACTTCACAATACACATCAAAAATGCCATAAACAATGCCACACCTATATTCACCCCCCATACACACACATTGTTTTAGTCCTAGTTTAGCAATAAAACTGGGTGCTGTGACATATGTAAAGCATTTGGGATGCCCTGCTCATCAGGTGCCCTGATGAAGTGGCACTTGTTGTCATGCAATGCATAGGCTTGGTTCATCTCTGGTATATGGTTGGCACCTTCACTTACTGGTATTTTCCTTTTATCCTCCTGATCTTGGTGTTTTCTCTTATGCTTTGCTGCTTGATTTTGGACATTATACTATTTATGCCATGGCATATCTCACATGGCTATGTGAGATTTATCAATGATTTATTATATAGATATTTATTGTACTATTTATTGTACTAGCGTTTACTTTTGGGGTTATTCATACAAACAAATGGAACAGAAAGAAGCTTTTGTGCTTGCAGTTTATGAGCGTTTAGCTTGTATTGCTTTCAAATTTATTACATTAATTATACCTTGAACTCTTCCTTCCCTCTTTTTTACCAGTGAGCAGCTCCAGCCAGTTCCATGCTGAGGCTATGTGTGACTAAATGAATCATCACTGGAAAGCACCAGGGGGGTTTGCTGTGCAGTCAGGGAGCCATATGGCCACTGCATCCAGTTAGTGTTTTTATGAATATTATGCAAAGGCTTTAGTAAAAGAAGAAATACAGGCTGTTTTGGGGCCGTGGGCCAGGGACCATATATCTAGGTATAGAATCACTTATTTCGTTTCACAGTCATTTTCACGGTAGAACACCTCTAACATTGGATATTGTTTAAGACCCTACTTTTCAGTGATAAAATGTGACTGGCTATCGCCAACCTTTGATCTTAAGACCTGAATTAATAATTCCCCTAGGTCTGTGATCAAAAGAGTCTTCCTGATTTTTGTCTTTTCCTCCCAAAGTCAGGCCGAGTCTTTTGTTTTTCTGCAGTAAAATTTTACAGGTGCAGAGACATCATTCTGATGAAAAATAAAAATGAGCAGCAGAAATAAACGCAGATGTTTCTCTGTGTGTCAGCTTATTTGCTTCTAACTACAGGATGTTCTGTTAGCTTAAATATGCAATGTCACCCTGTAAGGAGGAGTAGCTAGGCTTTCTGGCACCCGGGGCAGAGATTCGAAATGGCACCCCCACCTGTTCTCAGGACCCCCTTTGGCCTCTTCCATTCCCATATGCAGTGTGGCATTCCCCAATAACATTCCCATATGCAGTGTGGCATCCCCCAATAACATTCCCATATGCAGTGTGGCATCCCCCCATACCATTCCCATATACAGTGTGGTATCCCCCTCCCATTCCCATATGCAGTGTGGCATTACCCCCATCCCATATACAGTTTGGCATCCGCCCCATCTCATTCCCATAGGCAGTATGGCATTACCCCCATCCCATATACAGTGTGGCATCCCCCATCTCATTCCCATAGGCAGTGTGGCATTACCCCCATCCCATATACATTGTGGCATCCCCCATCTCATTCCCATAGGCAGTGTGGCATTACCCCCATCCCATATACAGTGTGGCATCCCCCCTCCCATTCCCATATGCAGTGTGGCATCCCCCCTCCCGTTCCCATATGCAGTGTGGCATTCCCCCCTCCCATTCCCATAGGCAGTGTGGCATCCCCCCATCTCATTCCCATAGGCAGTGTGGCATTCCCCCCCTCCCATTCCCATAGGCAGTGTGGCATTCCCACACCCCATTCTCCATAGGCAGTGTAGCATTTCCCCCATCCCATTCCCATAGGCAGTGTGGCATTCCCCCCTCCCATTCCCATAGGCAGTGTGGCATTCCCACACCCCATTCTCCATAGGCAGTGTGGCATTCCCCCCTCCCATTCCCATAGGCAGTGTGGCATTCCCCCCTCCCATTCCCATAGGCAGTGTGGCATTCCCACACCCCATTCTCCATAGGCAGTGTGGCATTCCCCCCCTCCCATTCCCATAAGCAGTGTGGCATTCCCCCGTCCCATTCCCATAGGCAGTGTGGCATTCCCCCATCCCATTCTCCATAGGCAGTGTGGCATTCCCCCCATCCAATTCTCCATAGGCAGTGTGGCATCTCCCCCTCCCATTCCCATAGGCAGTGTGGCATTCCCACACCCCATTCTCCATA
This sequence comes from Gastrophryne carolinensis, assembly GCA_027917425.1. Classification (NCBI taxonomy): domain Eukaryota; kingdom Metazoa; phylum Chordata; class Amphibia; order Anura; family Microhylidae; genus Gastrophryne; species Gastrophryne carolinensis. The sequence continues at coordinate 30,243,140 of CM051244.1, read as the reverse complement.
GGCAGTGTGGCATTCCCCCCCCCCTCTCATTCCCTTAGGCAGTGTGGCATCTCCATCTCATTCCCATAGGCAATGTGGTATTCCCCATCTCATTCCCATAGGCAGTGTGGCATCTCCATCTCATTCCCATAGGCAGTGTGGCATCTCCATCTCATTCCCATAGGCAGTGTGGTATTCCCCCATCTCATTCCCATAGGCAGTGTGGCATTCCCATAGGCAGTATGACACCCCCATCCCATTCCCTTGCCCCATAAATTATTTAATACATCTAATAATAATACCACCAAAATATAATGAAAGGCCCATAGGTTTCATAACATACTAAATTATGAAACCCACCTGGCCTGAGATGTACTGTACAATATCCTACTTGTGAACCCAGATATAGGTTGTTCACCCCACTGAGATGCTACAGATATTAAGTGGAAAAAATGTCACCCATGATCCCCTGGGGTGCTAAAACCAAGGCAGCCGAAGCCGCAGTTTAAGTTGCGCCCTCTGTTGGAGGGACTTTTTTTGTGATCCTGGTAAATATCTAATATGCCAAATCAGGTTTTGTAAAGGAGGTTAAGAAGGTTTTTTTTTTATTAGACTTGTGGGTATACCGGCAAACCAAATCGTCTGCTGGTAAACATGTGGGTAATTTAAGTTACAAGGAAGCAATGATGGGTAAATTTAATTGCCCAAATTTCGGGTGGACTTCCCATGAGATAACTTGCACCACATTTGTAGAACTGCCCTATCACAAGCCCCAATCAGATGCAGGTGACTAAAAAAAATAGAATATTTTTTCAGTTTTTGTTGTTTTGAGTTGAAGTATCTCTTAAGCAATGATTAAGCAGCAAGCTAATGTTTTTTACCATGTGCATCTCCTCTTTTTCCTTCAGTTCAGTGTAGAGCCGTAGCAGGGTTTTAAAAGGTTTCCCCTCCTTCCATTTCTGTTCTGTTTCAGCTACTCTGTCCCTTTGACCCGGTCCCAGTGGTCCCACAGCTGTCTGTGATGCATCCCCACCTTACCCCAATAATCCTACTGGACACTGGGAAAAAACTGGAGCTTTTTTTTGCCCCACAGAATCTACAGCTCTCGGCTGTGTCACACTGCTTTTAACCCCCCCCCCCCCGCATTCTGTGCAGGCTGTGTACGTGGATGGACTAGGGCCCAAAATGTTACTGCCAATAAGGTCTGGTAACAAGGATGGATAGATGGAGCTCGGGGGAGAAGAATGATGAGTGGGAGAGAAGCTGTAAGGAAGAAGATGGATAGGCAGAACAGGAAGGGCAGGGGGGATGGAGAAAGAGCTGGGAGAAGGAATGGATGGGCAGAACTAGAAGGGCATGAATAGACTGGCAAAGCTGGGAGGCCAGGGATTGGATAGGAAAAGCTGGGAGGGCAGGAATAGATGGAGTAGAGAGACTGGGCTGGATGGGGCAGAGCTGAGGGAAAATGGATTGGATGGGCAAAACTGGGGGACAGGGAAGGATAGGGCAGAGCTGAGTGGAAAGGGATGGATAGGGCAGGGGTGGATAGGGCAGAGCTAGGGGGTCAGGGATGGGGCAAAGCTAGAGGGACAGGAATAAATGTGGATGGGATGGATGGAGCAAAGCTGGGGGGGACAGGAATGGATGGGGCAAAGCTCGGGGGATGGCAATGGATGGGAATGGGATGGATGAGGCAGAGCTGGGGGGACAGGAATGGATGGGGATGGGATGGATGGGGCAAAGCTAGGGGGACAGGAATGGATTGGGCTGAGCTGGGAGGACAAGGATGGATGGGACAGAGATGGCGGGGCAGGGATAGATGGGGCTGAGCTGGGGTGGGGGACATGTTTTTTTATGGGACAAAGAAAGCAAGAAACAACGTTTTTGTGTACCTTGCAATGCCACTTCCCACCCATGCAGTACTTCATATTGCAATACTAGGTGCCAGGCAGCAGAGTCATGCGACGGACAGGGAGACTAAGCACTACATTGCCCAACAAGTAAAAGGGGACAGGGGTCTGGAAATCTGGCACTGAGGTCCGCATTTGGACTCCAGTCTGCGAGTTCAGTACCACTGCTCTAGACTCATAAAGCTGTGTCACGACACGCCTGTTTTTCCAGAAATGAAGGTAAAAGTAAAGCCAATAGTTTTACTAAGAATACATTAAGTAAAATCTAAAATTTAGATATACTTTTAAACAGTATATTTCACACTGGTCCCACTCGGAATGAGGGGAGAATGTTAGAGGGTGTGGTGCATGTACTTAATTAAAGACCCCTTAATCTAGACGAATTGCCCTCATGTGCATGTGCATGTGGACGAACATTATAGGAAGCTCAATTCCAGAGCCTCTACCTTTTAAACCATTTCTAAAATGAGGGTATGTCTGTTGATTTAAATATCCAGTATCGTACAGGAAATGTTCCTGTTTTATCACAGCCACATGCCACCTGTTCTCTTTTCTTACTAGTAAATAAGACCCAGAGGGTCAACATCTGCCAAAGTCTTCTTGGGATTTGTCTAACAATGGATTTGATTTACTAAGGTTAAGCATGTGCAGAATTAAAAAAAAGATTGTTCCAGCATATTGTCTTCTTCTAATACTCAATTCAATTCAGTTCAATTTATTGTTCGCCAAGTACATCGTGAGATGAATAAGGAATTCTTTTTGGCATATACACAGTGCAAAAAGCAGTGCAAAAAAACAATTAACAGTTAACTACAGTTACAGTAACATAGGAAGGGGAACACAGAAACAGAGATACAGGCATGGATACTCTTCCAAAGTGCAAGCTGCAAGTGATACCGGATTGAGCCTGGGCCTATGATGCCTGGCTATTGTTGAGTATGCGGACAGCCAAAGGAAAGAAACCCTTCCTAGACCTAGAAGTCCTGTATGCTGGTACCGCAAGACGCCGCCCAGATGGTAAGTGCTGGAATAGGGCGTGTCCAGGGTGGGAGGGATCCCAAAGTATCTTTTCTGCCCGAGTCTTGATTCTGTGGTTGGGCAGTTCCTGTAGGGATGGTAAGGGGGCTCCAATTATTCTTTCTGCTGTCTTTATTGTTCTTTGGTTTACACTTGTCCCTTTTTGTAGCTCCTTCGAATCAGACAAAGAAAGAAAAACACAGTACAGAACCAATGACAGCATTGAAGAAGAGCACTAGCAACCTTTCCGACAGACCAGCCTTCTTCAGTTGCCTTAGGAAGAAAAGTCTCTGGTGTGCTTTCCTCAGTAGAGCCATGGTGTTCCTTTCCCAGCTGAGGTTGTTGGAGATGGATTGGTCACACCCAGAAATTTCGTCTACTTCCTCTTTTGATTTCCACCCCCTTGATGGTCAGGGGTGACATGGGTGCCGGGTTCTTCCTGAAGTTCACTACCATCTCTAGGGTTTTTGAAGGGTTTATGACCAGGTTGCGTTTAGTGCACCAATTGACAAGCTCCTCCACTGTTCCTCGGTAGGTTTCCTCTTTGCCGTTCTTGATCAAGCCTATGATGGTTGTGTCATCGGCAAACTTCACCATCCTCACAGAGCTGGCCAAGGAAGTGCAGTCATAAATGGAGAACAGGAGAGGTGACAGAACGCAGCCTTGAGGGGCACCCGTGTTGGTGTGCCTGACACTGGACCATACCGGACCAAGTCTAACTATTTGGGATCGCTCTGTTAAAGAGCTTCCTGTCCACGCACAGATGTTCTGAGGAATGTTGAGCTTAGACATCTTTTCCACCAGCAGGTTCGGACTTATGGTGTTGAATGCCGAACTAAAATCAACAAAGAGAACTCTGACGTAGGTGTCTGGTTTATCCAAATGCTCATACATACAGTGGAGGGCCATATTCACAGCATCGTCTGAAGATCTGTTTGCCTTGTAGGCAAATTGCATGGGATCCATAAGGCTGCCGGTAGTTGTTTTCAGGTATTCCAGCACAATCCTTTCAAATGACTTCAGTGCAACTGGTCTGAAGTCATTCATCTCAGTAGCTAAAGGTTTCTTTGGCACTGGTACAATGATGGATCTTTTGAGACAGTGTGGAACTACGCCCATTTCCAGGGCGGCATTGAAGATCCTTGAAAACACTGACGCTGGTCCGCACATGACTTGATGCAAATTGTAGATACTCCATATGGTCCCGGCGCGTTCCTTATATTGAGGCCTTTGAGAACTTGGGCAATTTTATTCTCTGAGACCGAAAGTGTGTTTGCTGTTTGAGAGCCATTGGTATGAATATTTTGGTCGATTGACATGAGTGATTGATCTAGGGACTTGGGGGAGCAAGCTGCCATGTTTGGAGCTGAATCAAATCTGCAGTAGAAGTTGTTGAGTTCCTCAGCCTGTTGCCTGCTAGGGTTCAGTATCTGGGTGGACCCTTTGTAGTTAGTAAGATGTCTGAAACCCTGCCAGGCCTCTCTCGGGTTTCCTCAATTTCTTGAAAATAAGAATGTTCCCATCTCTGTGTGCAGACTCCTTTTGCTTACGTAACTTCCTTATGCTGTTAGTGAACCATGGCTTGTTGAAATGACCATAGTTCCTGAAGATTTTGGTTGGTACAATTGTATCTTCGCAAAAGGTAATGTAAGAGAGCACAGAGTCAGTCCATTGCTCTATAGAGTGAGAGTAGAAGACATCCCAATTGGTACTCTCAAAACAGGCTTGCAACTGGTCGATGGCCTCCTTTGACCAGACCTTGGTTCTTCTGGTTTGGGGAGTAACTGACTTCAGCCGTTGCTTGCATAGAGGTAGCAGATGTAGTAAGCAATGATCAGAGTATCCCAAAGCTGCTGTGGGAACAGCCCTGTAAGCACGCTTTATTGTTGTGTAGCATTGGTCGAGAGTGTTGTTCCCTCTTGTAGGGCAAGTAATATGTGGTATGAATTTTGGAAGTTCGAGATTCAGACATGCTTGCTGAAATCACCCAGAACTATGACAAATGAGTCTGGGAACAACTTTTCGTAGCCTGAGATAGCCTCTGATAATGAGCTGAGTGCCATGTTGACATTGGCCTGAGGGGGAATATACACCCCTATTAGAATAATGCACGAGAACTCCAGTGGAGAGTTAAGAGGTCTGCAGATAAGAGCTAGATGTTCTATGTCAGATGTACACCTCTTATCTAATGCTTGAGCGTTTTTGACCCATCTGTTGTTGGTGTAGAAGCAGATGCCGCCTCCCCTAGCTTTGCCATACTACCCCAGTTCTTACTACAATGACTCTGGAGATGGTTTCCCCTAGGCAACATGTCACAGAACCATGTGGCCCATTAAAGTGTGACATAGTTATAGGACATCTGTAGTCGAAAATGAAAATCCTGCAATTAACCCCCTCCCCATGTACCCTCCACCAACTCCCTTATAGCTCAATAATATTTATTTTGTTTTCTTTCTTTGACTTGTTTTTCATACCTGTTATTTTCCTGTTGTGGCTAGTCCTCCACCTCCACCTAGTGACTAGTAATGAGCGGGGGCGATCCAATTCAGAAACTCGGATACAATATATCTGGCCACCAAAACATATGAACTTGTATAGGGGTCCCTAAGACCAGTCCACAGACTGGAGTCTTCCTCCTCCTGTCCCCAGCCAGATGGTGTCCTTGTTTCAGGTCCACCCCGTCAACAGCTTCCTCCTGATCGAGGCAGCACTAATCTGCTGATGTAGGGGAGTGTCTATTGTAACTGTCCTGAAGCTATATGTAGTGAAGGAGGACACAGACCCCTCCTCCGCTTAGGTGTCAGTGGCATCACTGGAGTGGAGGTATATGGAGTAGAATCCAGAGGATTCTCCCCCCTATATCCCTCCCCACCAGCATGTTATAATTCACACCAGGGGGATTCTACAGAGGCTCCTCCTCTGTGGTATAAAAAGTTCCTTCTCTGGCGGGCCCGACATTAGCTTGGCGGGATGCCAAAAAAGAAGAAAGAGGGACATGTATCCATCTTCCCTAAAAATGCCTTTAGGGTGACTGCAGAAGCCACTTCTTGCCATTACAACACTAGCGCCCACCAGACTAGAAGAGAGCCCCCGACCTGGTAGACCAGAAGATATGACATTGCTCAATGCTGGAAATTGGGAGAAATGTGCGGTGAGGTGAGTGAGTTTTTTCATGTATTTTAACTGTATGTGAACTGGTAAAAGTTCCACAGGATCCTCATTCCAGATCACACATTGCGGTGGCCAGTATGCCACAGGTGACAGCATGATTTGACCCAGATATTGCCGCTATCCAGGATGGGGTGAACTGGACCAAAACCACAAGATCTGGATCAAATCTAGTGCCAGCATCATTTCCTGTCACCCCTGGGTTATCTTTATGCCTATAAGGGAAAACAACCAGCTCCACTTCCTTAGCGGTAGAAGAACAAATAATGTTGAATTAACCCCATGGTGTATAATCAAGCTTTCCCCTTGCTATCTAACTTGTTTTAAGGAGTGGTGTGAGTAAGGGCGTATGAGGTTGGACCAGGTTTAACTTATTTGGTGATATTGTATGATCAGTCTAAGCATTGCACTTTATTATACTGCACGCGCTAATTTTTTATTGCACTTGTCACTTTCCAATGAATTATGTTCTCTTGGCACTGCCTGCACTTTATCTGTGTACCCTGCAAACATAGAGTTTCCCCAATACAGGAGTTTATTTTCCCTTTTCCCTTTCCTTCCCTTCTTCTCCCCCCTCCCCCATTTCCCTGGCTTCTCCCGCTGAAAGGAATTTTTGTAAGAATTGTCGAATTTATTGATTGATCTTCAGCACTCATAGACTGTATTCTCATTAATTTATTAATACATGAATTAGAGCCATTTAATACAGGTCCTGCCTTCATAGTACGTTTTAATTAATTGTTTTTAAATTGTCTTGTGTATTTAATGTCCTCGCGTCCACGTTGTTTCACTAAAGGCCATTTATATTTTTTCACCATGTATATGTATTGTGGTTCACTTTGAAAATAAGGGTTTTTCTGGACTGTCCTGGCAGTCCAATTACCTTTTTGTTTCAACTTGCATGTACCACGTTGTGGTTCCCTTATTGGCCAGCACCATAATTATTAATATATTAGCTGTGCGGGATTTATTGTAGATTTGTTTGTTGTTTTAAGGATTTGTATTAAAAGTCTTATTTCACAATAGGGCTCCTTTAGGGAATACTAATAAAGAATGCGTTATTAAGTTCAAAGACAATTAATAGATTGGAAAAAAAATCTTGTGTGAGAGAATGAAGCTAGCTCCAGGCCTGATCTGAAGCCCATAACTACTCAAGACCTCTTGTAAATTAAAAGTTAAATCCTGTGATAGTTTAAGCTTTTCATGGCATAGCCAACTACTCGAGCTAGTCTAGGTTACCACTGGTTGGGAAGCCAAAATATGGGGGTTTCCTGGTACAAATATTCCTTATACCAAAGCATGTAATGAGCCTGGCACAGATGGGATGTGTGAGCCTAATGACATTTTAAACTAGTCAGGCTGAATGGTCTGGGATTCCCTTGTTTCCTTCCTCAACAAGTGACCTATTTTCTTCCTTTATTGGACGTCATCTGCTAAAAACAACCGTATTTGTTTTATTTTTATTGACAATACCTAATTTTATGAAGAGGTCACAAGATATTACCAAACAGTTTGAAAATCCAGAAATCGTGACCCCAATAACCACACAAAACAACCCAAATCAGCACCACCAACCCAAAAGAATCACATACTAATAGTTCACATGATAATCACAGATTTATTACTATTAAAAATGACTCACAACAATAATCTAAAAAATCTTTTTTTCTGCAGGGACATCCAAGTCCATAAAGTGTCAAACTATGTCCAAAAATAAAATCCAGAAACATAAAAATATAAAATGTTATGTGATTGGTATAGTTAATCCAAAATATATGAAAAAAGTGCTAGTGCATAACTAAAGTGCCTGTATAATGTTCTAATATTAGTCAAAAATCCAGAAAGATAAACTATTTAAAGTGCACAAAAATAGAGCAGCATAGAATAATATGTAAACATAAGCACAGAGCTCGAGACTTCAATTTAGGTCCTCTTCATAGTGTTCATCCTATATACATTTTTTGCCTTGATGCTGAAAATCCTCCAAAACACCAAAGTGCACCCACCACCAGTAATAAAGTCCTACCAGAGATAAGTGGGGTTTGCGCCACAAATTAGGGGTCAATTAAGCCCGTTTTCAATAGATCTGAATCCAATTGCCTTGAATCCAACCAGATCCTCCCACAGCTTTTGGCATGGGATCCAGTCGCTGTCTCCTGGTTTCTCTCCAAACTCATCAATCAATGTTATAATCAAAGCCCTTCCACATTGTATTCCATGCGGGAAGAGAAGAAGAAACTCCAATAGTGCAATATTGCTTAAAACCGCTTAAGTATTTATTAAGAATAAAAACTCACATTTAAAAAGTTTAAAATACGCTTTGTACAACACTGTTAGCCACACTTCTAACTCCAATCCAATTGCCCCTAAGATGTCTAGGGGAAGGGTTACTTACGACCGCGGCTGTGAACGTTATATTTATATCCAGGGCAGTGGGCAGAGAGATCCCCGTCATATCGAGGCTCCACCAATCAGCAAGAGTATCATCATATGTGTTGGTCCATTGGTGTCCCTGCTTATTCCTGGTATCCCTTTTTCCCACGCACTTTCTCAAGGTGCCAGCTCACAAGAGATTACAATTTGCAATACAGGTGTTACTAATAGCAATTAAATCATGAAAAGAGGGAGGGGTGCTTTAGCTAGGACATTTCATTCTGTTACGGAAAATAAGATGTTGATGTATATGTAATAATAACATGGAACTTCGGAAAACCGAATGTCATAACACTATTATCTTCTTTAACCCGTCTGTCATAAACGACTTCTGTACAGAGCAGAATTTCAACACTAATATGCCATTTAATTAAACCTTCCCCCAAAAAAATCTTCAGCTGTTGTCAGGTCTATATTTTCAGGGGTTGTTGAAATTCTCAACAAGCATAAATGATATATTAGTGATGATAGCTCAATTATTATGATGGTTGGAATTGCTAGTAGACTTAAAAGTTCTCTTCTTCTTTTTGTTCCCCTCGCTCCAGAATGATTCCTCCTACAAGCAAGACATTTCGTGTTAACAACTTGGCTTCAGGAACCCTCTATGACTTATGTGTCCTGGCAATTTATGATGATGGCATCACATCACTAACAGCTACAAGGGTTATAGGTTGCATTCAGTTTACCACTGAGCAAGATTACGTTCGTTGCCATTTTATGCAGTCGCAGTTCTTGGGAGGTACCATGATAATCATCATAGGTGGAATTATTGTTGCATCCGTCTTGGTTTTTATAATTATATTAATGATTAGATATAGGGTTTGTAACGGTAATGGTCAGCACAAAGCTACAAAGGTCAGCAACGTCTATTCTCAAACAAATGGATCTCAAAACCAAGGTTGTGGTGCATCATTGCCTCCATCTGCATCCAAGCAGGTTGTTGAGAGTGATGATAGCACTCAGTGTTGTAAGTCTACTGACAGTGGGGCACCTTCTTCGGACGCATTCTCAAGCCAAGGTGCAGCCACTTCTACCTCTGCTTTGCCACATACTTGGACTTCAAATACTTCTTCTCTGAAGAAGAAGAAAAAGACTTCTTCTAAAGTTATGGACTCATCCAAGGACACAGTTTTAAATATGGAATCCCAAAACACAAATAGAAATAATTCAACTGCCCTTCGGCTATCTAGTCGCCCCACTGTATCTGTAAAAGAAGCACCAACATATAAAAGAGCACAATCAAAGCCAAGTAAGTTCCTAACCTTACCTGCAGACACTTCTAGAGCAAAACGAAGGTATTCCTTCAACGGAGAGGTAATGGAATACCATTGCTATGTGAACTCCTACCACACTGGTGGACTGTGGTCAAAAAGAAGCATGTCAATGAATGGGATCTTGGGTCCATCAGATAATTCCGACATGGACAGCGGTAAAGCAAGTTCCGAATGGATATTGGAAAGCACTGTTTGATAAGCTCCACTGGTCTACAAAGCCTAGAAAGAAAAATAAATACTAAATAATCTGGAGCATCATAATTACAATTCCAAAAAATAGATCCATGGAAATTTTTACTAATGTTTTCATTAGGCTTCTACAAACAGGGTTGTGTAAAAGCCGTCTGCACATTTGCTTTTTTTGATGGTGATACAAGAAAAAAAATGAAAATACATTTTGCGAATTGTGGAGTAAATACGATACAGCACCAGTGCCTTCCTTTCCTATAGGACTGGCTTCCTGGTTCTACAACAGCAGAAAGAAGAGACTGATTTCACATAAAAAGCCTTTCATATGGGAAAAGTCCCTCAAGCTTTCAACAGTTAAAAAAATAAAAAGACCAATTATGGAAAAATTAGTAAAAAAAAAAAAATATTTTTTAAAAACCAGACTGTATTTATTTTTGAGTGACAATGGTGTTGCCTTTATTTTTAGGCAAATGCTGTACAGAACAACAACGTATGTGTTGTTATGTTGTGTAAAATAAAATATTAAATATCTATATGAAGAATGGTTGAACTATTTAACATTTTTATTTTGATAGAATATGTCCAATATCTTCTGGTATCGCTATTTAATTTTAATGTAGGTATAATTTTCTAATGTAATTTTAATGTAGGTCCAATTTTCTAATGTAATTTTAATGTAGGTCCAACATTAGGCAATCATTTTTCAGTTTGAATTTTTTTAGTTTGACTTTCAAGAGATAAATTGATCCCCAATACTTCTTCTTTTTGCTGTCTGTGACCTATAGGGCCTTGATTCACATGGTAGTAAAAAAATTCATTTCATGAGAAAAAAGCCTGAGAATGTCACTGTTAATGAATCACCAGATAGGAAGACAATGAAAGTCAATGGCACTTTTTACTACAGGTAAAGTGCCATTGACTTTCATTGTCTTCCTATCTGGTGATTCACTAACAGTGACATTCTCAGGCTTTTTTTTCTCATGAATGAATTTTTTACCATAAGACTCTTTGTGAATCAAGGCCCTAGATTGAGAAGATTTAGCATCAGTTTTAATTTGTTCGTCACAGACAGGGTTAAAGCTGGATGGGGTTGTGATGTAGGAGTGGGTAATCGCTCAGGGCCCCATAACATCAATAGACCCCCTGCTTTCAATTCCAGATATTCACTAAGGTTGTAAGTAGGGATGAGCTAATCGGTTCTAACGAACCTGAATTTGCTCCGAATTTCAGGGAAAATTCGATTCAGCACGAACCCGAATTTTTAGTGGTTCGTGCTGACCGAATTTTCCCTGAAATAAAAAAAAAAAAATGCCGGCATGGTGGAAGCGGGGAGACCGGCTGCGCTGTCAGCTGTCATCAGAGGATGCGTCATCAGAGGAAGCCGCTTCCTCTGATGATGCGTCCTCTGATGACAGCTGACAGCGCAGCCGGCCTCCTCGCTCCCACCATGCCGGTAAGTGTTTGCTGAAAAAAAAAATGCCGGCATGGTGGGAGCGGAGAGGCCGGCCGCGCTGTCAGCGGGCGGCGGAAGCCGGCTTCCGCCGCCTGCTGACAGCGCAGTCGGCCTCCCCGCTCCCACCAGAGATGAGCGATTCGTTAAAGTTCGATTCGGACGAACCCGAATTTCTTTGAGAAGATTTTTGAGAAGTTCGCTCATCTCTAGTTGTAAGCATATTTGTTTTAATTTAAGAAAATTCTAGAAATTGAGGCCACACTTTTACATTTTGGGGATTCATGTGTCTATAACTGGACCATAATCATCAGTTTTAATTTGTTCCTCATAGACAGGGTTAAAGCTGGATGGGGTTGTGGTGTAAGAGTGGGTAATTGCTCAGGGTACATTAACATCAATAGACCCCCTGCTTTCAATGCCAGATATTCCGTAAAGTTGTCTGGGCTTGGGCAAATAGAGGAGGTTGGCAGGGATTTAGCACAAGGGCAATTAAACATATGTTTCACGCAAGCATATTTGTTTTAATTTAAGAAAATTCTAGAAATTGAGGCCAAACTTTTTACTTTTTGGGGATCCATGTGTCTATAACTGGACCTTAATCATCAGTTTTAATTTGTTCGTCATAGATAGGGTTAGAGCTGGGTTGGGTTAATGATGTAAGAGTGGGTAATCGCTCAGGGTCCCTTGACATCAATAGACCCCCTGCTTTCAATGACAGATATTCACTATGGTTGTCTGGGGCTGGGAAAATAAGGGAAGTTGGCAGAGGATAATTAAACTTATGTTTCACGCAAGCATATTTGTTTTTATTTAAGAAAATTCTAGAAATTAAGGCCGTTTACATTTTGGGGACCCATGTGTCTATAACTGGACCTGAACTTAGACAAGGTTATTTAACAGAATACAATGCCTTTGAAATAGATAACCATAACCTGAGAAAAATGTAAGGTTTATGCACTAGTGACAATCTCTATGGTGTTTGTGAAACATATTAGATTATCCTCCTGTTTGAGACCAAATACAGGAAGTCAGCTACTGTATATCTACTCACTGGAGACCTATACAGAAAAAAATGAATTATATGGTTGTTACAGTGGACCAACACCCAGGGGGGATCGGCCCGGGAATCTATAAGATCCGAAATCGGGATGTCCCGCGGGGTGAAACCCCCCAGGAAGCCCACAATCCTACCTTTTCCACGTTCCAGCGGGTCCCTCTAGCAGGGCGCGCTCCCGCGCCGGCCGTTTGTGAATCCCCGGCGTGGGTGCGCTCCCTGTAAGAGGGACGCGCGGGAGGCGGCGGCGGACGCGCTCTGCTTGTCCGGCGCTGCCTCTCGCTTGTCCAGCGGCGGGGATTGGCTGCAGCGGTCACGTGGGAGCGGGGTGAGGTGAGTTTTCGGGGCTTTCTGGAGGGTTTCACACAGCGGGGCACCCCCGATCGGGGAGCCCCACCGAAGTGGACCAAAACCCAGGATAGTCAAAATCCTGGGTGTTGGTCCACTTTAAGGAGAGAGGCTCCTCCTGCTCCCATCCTCACCCTTCTACTCCTCCCACAAAGCTGGATTATATAAAGAAGAAGAAACACCAGTTTTTTTTTTTTAATATTTTACCTACTTCTATACCATGAGCTAGCCACTGTAGTCCTGGTTTCTGGTCTACCATGCTACTGGAGATGTTGAGTTTGACTGCTGCTACAGTGAATAGGTAACAAGTCGCTCACAAAATTCAGGAGCACAAGCTGCTGCAAAGAGCTCCACTTCCACCACGGGGTGACTCCTGGTACATTGTGACTTTTTTTAGTTTCAGCTAAAAATTAAGGTAAACCCTAAAGTCCAAAGTCCTCACATCTCTCCCCCCCTGGCCTGGATGGATTTTGGACTTTAAGGTTAATTTTAATGCAGACCTTCCCCTAAAAACCTTGGTCTAATGCAAAGGTTTTAACAATACAGACAATTTATGGAAACAGTAGCTTTCCTTTCTTGTGAGCCAATAGGGTGCACAAGTTCTCTTTCATCGGTACTCATTAGCGTGCGTGCACTGGTGCTCCTCCAGTAGGACCCAATAAGAATCTGGCTCACAAGAAAGGTCATCTGGGGGATTCCTTTGATGGATACATCCAACATTTTCGAAGCGAGATACGGGGAAGAAGGTATGCATGAATATGAATGAATGAATAATTTACTGGTTATCATGTTATATAGAAAAGCACTGCCAACAAAGTTTATTGAAAAAGAATTGTATGTGTGATTCAACTTGTTTTCTTTAATTTTCTAACAAAGGTTTGGTATCAATGTCCAAAACAGTTGTGTACTCTATAATGACGTCGGGGGCTTCAAAGAATCTGGGTCATCAAAACATGGCTTAGAGGCCGATTCATTAATAGCGGCAGGTAGCGACAGTTGAGCGACTGTAGCAGCATTTTTGGAGCGCCCGCTAGTAGTCGCTGTGCTTGGCCGTTGTTCGGTAGTTGATAGCGACTCAGTCGGTTTGCCGTAATGTTGAATATTGGGTGAGGAGTCGCTATTTGACAGGTTCCGTGCTGGTTCCGATAGGTTCCATGATAGCGACTGGCCCTAGCGACCGGCACCCACCATATTCATAAAAAAATCACGCTCAAATAATTCTCGCGCTGTAAAATGCATGTTTAAACCCCAGAGCGCTGGCGGCGATGGGTTAAAAGTAGTTTTTTAACCCCCAAACAACCATATTTTTGGAAACCAAAAAAAAACAAGTTTTTTAAATAATTTTGTAATATGAATACATTAATATCAGACCTGTAATAGCAATTCTGTACAATTTTTTTTTTTTTTACCTTAAAAAAATTATCTAAAATGGCAGAAGTGGTCACAGAATCTTTCACATAAAAAAAAAATAATAATTAATTATTAATATTTAAAGATTGTTCCATTGAAATGCATTGGAGAGCGCCGGGTAGCGAGAGGTCATACCTGTCGCTGTTCAAGGTCGGACGCTGGCGCTGTGGGCTGAGGCTGGAATAATGATGAATGAGTCTCTATATGGCGCTATCTCAGTCGCTAAGCAGGATTGGCTTGATAAATGTGTGATTGTGGTGGGGAGCCGGCGTTCTCGTGGCGGGGCCCGTCATTACCGGCCGCTCACCAGTCGCTACCTGTCGCTATTCCTTCATAAATAAGGGCCTAAGCAAACATAAAGAGCTTGGCTTAGCAAATGTCCCAAAATGAACTTTATCACAAAAATGTTGAAATAAGCTAAACAGCAAGGGAGGGGTTATATATCTTTATCTGTATCACAATAAATACTGGAAGGAAGAAGAAGAATCAGGGGTCACAAGTTTGCAAACTTACTATTCTGCTTTTACAGAGACAAAATTTTGTAATTTGTACTTCCTCTAAAGCATGCAATTTTTTGGAAAAATACCAAAATATTTCTGTCTAGGCAAAGGGTTAACTAAGGGGGTTATTCATCAAGGGATAGCGCCAGGTAGCCCCTCGTAGCGGTAGGAAGCGTCTGGTGAACGCCGGGCACTCTACGCAAAACCACATTTATGAAGGCGATTTTGGTGAGCGACTCTAACAGCGCCATGTTTCGTATTATTCATCATTACAGTCAGCTCAGCGTACAGCGCCAGCGCTCTAGCTTCCAGAGCGCCAGGTATTACCTGTCACTACCTGTCGCTCTCCCATACATTTCAATGGACGTTCCTTTTCTTCTGTTTAAACAGGGTTTTTTGTTTTTATTTATTTTTTTCTCTCAAATAATTGTGTGACCTCTCGTGGCCTAGAAAAAGTCATTTTTTAAAACTTTTTTGATTTTATTATATTTTTATGCAGAGTTGTCATTACAGGTCTGGCACTAAAGTGTTAATGTCACAGTGTTACAACAATGTCATTCCATGTGTTTTCGCTTTGTGACTGGTGGATATGTGTTCAAAAACAGACTTTAATCGCACAGCGTCTGGCGCTCTATGCTACAGCGCCCAGATCCAGAGTGCCTACGCTGTGCGAGTCTGTTTTTATTATTGAATATGGTGTGAGTCGCTGAGAGTCGGTCGCACTGACTTTTTCGCTCGCTGTACTGGTGTTAGAACGCCCAACATACATCTCATTCATCAATGCCGGGCAGGTTACTACAGTGACTGAGGCGCTATGTTACAGCGCCCGATAGCCGATCACAGCGTCTACTAGCGGTCGCTCTTAGCGCCTCTGTACAGACGCTCATCTGCTGATAGCTGGCGCTAGTAATGAATCAACCTCTAAGTGCGCTAAAGCATTATGTCATGTTTGTGTCAGGGTCTGTGGTTGCAAATTTACTTTCTGACGTTTCCTTTTATTCAGCAACATCTTCCTCCTAGATCCTGACTACGCTGTGCCAGGGACGCTGAATGTCACTCATTGAAAAGCCCGATGACAAAGGAAGACAAAGGAATTTCAGCAAAGGACTTGCAAGCAGTGCGGTCAGACCTTTAAAAAAGAGAAAGCAAGACAATTATTGATTATAATTAAAGCCTCTGACACAAACATGGGATAACAAGATAATCACCCTTAGTTAACGTCTCTCCTGGAATGTCCCGCCAAACTAATGCTGGAAAAGACCTCTGTAGAACGTGACTCATGATGATGTCACTGGAAGGAAGAGACATGGAGGGGGATTTCCCGGGGAATCTTTGCTTCAGATGGTGATGGAGCAGCTGCAAATACCTCTCCCCCATTCTCAAAACACAGTGCCCACCCGACCAGGAGGGAGCCCCCAACCAGGTGAAAAAAGGACGCCAAGGGGGAGGGGGAGAAGGAAGATGCTTTTTTTGTTTTGTTTTTTTTTTCAATATAAAAAGATAAGCACTCTTAGAGGCTGATTCACTACTAATGCCAGGTATCAGCAGATGAGCATCTGTATAGCGGCGCTTAGAGCGACGGCTAGTAGGCGCTGTAAGCGGGTATCGGGTGCTGTAACAGAGCGTCTCGGTCGCTCTAGTAACCTGGCCCCCGATTGATGAATGTGATGTATGTTGGGCGCTGTAACACTAGCACAGCGCTGCAGGGAGCAAAAGGTAGCCCCAGCTCTGTGCATCCGGCACTCGGCGCTCCACACCATACTTATCAAAAAAGGACACACACACAGTCGGTGCTCTAAAGCTGCCAGACGCTGTGTGATTAAAGTCTGTTTTTGAACACATATCCACAAGTAACAAAGCGAAAACACATGGAATGACAATGTTTTAACACTGGGACAAAAACTATTTAGTGCCAGACCTGTAAATGACAATTCTGCATGAAAATATAAAAAGTCCAAAAAGTTTCTAAAAGTGTTTGTTTGCAGCCAGGAGAGGTCACACAATGATTGGAGCAAAAAATAAAAAATGTAATTGCCAAACAAGCTATTTATACACAACTAATGAACGGCCATTGAAATGTATGGGAGAGCGACAGTGAGTGAAAGGTAATACCTGGCACTCTGGAATCTAGAGCGCCGGTGCTATACGCTGAGCCGCCTGTAATAATACATGTGACGCTACATGGTGCTGTTAGAGTCACTCACCAGATTCGCTTCCATAAATGTGGTTTTGCGTACAGCGCCTGGCATTCACCAGACGCTCCCTGCCGCTACGAAGCGCTACCTGGCGCTATACTTTCTAAAATAACCCCCTTAGGGAACATCTTGCCTGGAATGTCGCTTTAATTCTGCTGTTTCCACCAAGTGACTCAGCAGACAAGTGAAATGGTTGTGTGTTTAAATACCTGTCACTATTTTGATGATCCGGAGCGGGAAGAATCCGGTTTGGAAACTCTCCAATAGCATAGTCACCAGTGTCCAGCATTGGGTAATCCCAAATACAATAGCTCCAGCCATGACAATGTGTGAACTGGTAAAAAGCAATTTATCTACCTTCTCCCCCCCCCCGCCTTAGGCCCTTATTTAAGAAGGGATAGCGTCAGGTAGTGGCTGGTTAATGACAGGTAGCGACTGGTGAACGCCGGACACGGCATGCAATTACACATTTATCAAGCAGAATCTGTTTAGCGACTGGGATAGCGCCATGTAGCGTCTGATTCATCATTTTCACAGCCTCAGCGAACAGCGCCGGCGTTCAGCCTTGCACAGCGCCAGGTATGACCTCTCGCTACCTGACGCTCTCCCATACATTTCAATGGACGATCCTTTTCTTCTCTTTAAACTGTTTTTTTTTTTTTTTCAAAAAAATCACAAATAATTCTGTGACCTCTTCTGGCATTGAAAAAGCAGTTTTTTCATAATTTTTTAATTTTTTAAATATTTCCTCAGAAATGACATTACAGCTCTGCCATTAAAGTGTTCATGTTATAATGTTGTTACAATGTAATTCCATATGTTTTCGCTTTGTTACTAGTGGATAGATGCTTGAAAACACACTTTAAACACACCGCCTCCTGCGCTCTGGGCTTCAAACAAGTATTTTTCAGTGCCAGAGATATGTTAGGCTGTTTTTTTGCTGAATATGGTGTGAGTCGGTCGCTATGAGCAGTCGCTACCATGCGCTCCCATACAGCGCTGTACTGGTCAAAGACTCCTCACAATGTATTCAACATAACTGAACAGCGACTACATGGCGGAGCACTGCGACTACTAGCGGGCGCTCTGAAAATGCCACTACAGACGCTCATCTGACGCTACCTGCCGCTAATGATGAATCAGCCTGCCCATATCAGCCTTTTTCACCTGGTCAGGTGCTCCCTCGTGGTCCGGTGGGCACTGTGTTTTGAGAATGGGGGAGAAGCATTTGCAGTTGCCCCATCACTATCTGAAACAAAGGTGGAGATTCCCCAGGAAATCCCCCTCCACGTCTCTTCCCTCTAGTGACATCATGAGTCACATGCTACAGAGGTCTTTTCTGGCATTAGTTTGGCGGGCCACCAAGGAAGGCGGAGAGGGAACTGTAGCGATAACCTTTATCGCCGGAGGGCTTCCCCGCCAGAGACGTCCTTTTCCCAATGGTGAGAGGTGCTGCAGGAATCCCAGAGTCGTCCGTGAGGAAACAGGAACAGCCCTTACAAGGGCTAGGGCATTGTAATATAGCGTTTCCCCCAATAAGAGACAGAACTCAGTATTGAGGGTGAAGATGAACTTTATTAGTGCCACACTGTGCCTTATATGCAAGGCTCCATGCAAGGGGACCTCCCCCGTGGACCTGATGGAGAACTGCATGACAAATACACAGACCAATGGGAGCAGGGCACACAATCCCTCAACTCTGCCGGTAACACAATCAGTAGAACAATAGCAGTCTGTAACACAATCAGTAGAACAATAGCAGTCTGTAATACAATCAGTAGAACAATAGCAGTCTGTAACACAATCAGTAGAACAATAGCAGTCTGTAATACAATCAGTAGAACAATAGCAGTCTGTAACACAATCAGTAGAATAATAGCAGTCTGTAACACAATCAGTAGAACAATAGCAGTCTGTAATACAATCAACAATAGCAGTCTGTAAAGCAATCAATAACACAATGGCAGTCTGTCTGGGACATGCTCAAGAAAATGAAAGTAATGGGTCTATGCAGAAACCGCGCCTTTAAAATCCAAAGGCAGAGTCTGTCACAGGAACTTTATCCCCTTTTACTACAGAGGCTTCCGGCCAGGTGCCAAAGCCGCTCTGTGTCATCACAACACCAGCGTCTGAGAGAAAGTGAGTGCTGCCCCAGGGGGACAGGAGGAGGAAGATACCTAGTGGTGAGTTTATGATCTATAAGATTCCCGGGCCAATCAGATCCCTCCCCACGGGGCATCCAAAATCGGGATGCCCCGCTGTGTGAAACCCAGCAGGACGCCCAGAAACCTTACCTTATCCCCGTTCCAACGGCGCATGCACGAGCCGCGGCCACATTTCGTGCTTCTCTCTAGCAGGGAGCGCGCCCACGCTGACCATTCACAAACGGCCGGCGCGGGCGCACTCCCTGTTAGAGGGAAGCGCAAGATGCGGCCTCCAGCGTGCTCCAGTGTGCTTGTCCGCGGCTCTGATCGCTCTGATTGGACGAGCGCTCGCGTGGGAGCAGGGTGAGGTGAGTTTTTTAGGGCGATCTGGGGGTTTCACGCACGATCAGGGTGCCCCGCGGAAGTGGACCAAATCCCAGGATTGTGAAAATCCTGGGTGTTGGTCCACTTTAACTCCATGCAGATGTCCTGGATTAACAGGCCTAATATTTGCTGCTGAACTGCATGATAGTGGCCCTCTTGTCACACATGTAAGCATGAGGGGAGAGCTGTGCCAGCAGCAGCCCACACCAAACTGAGAGATAAATGATTCAGAAACACGAGCAGCTTGTTTATTATGTTATACAAACACACACAATAATATATATATATATATATATATATATATATATATACACAATAAACACACACACACACTGAATAACCAGCTGCTAGATGGATTGTGTGTGTCTCTGTGAGCTTGTGAGAGGAGACTTGCGAAAATGTATCTTCACCACTGTTCACTGCAGACTTTGGATTTACTGCACAACATTCAGACAGTGTACACATATGTATCTTATACAATGATACGATTCTTTCAGCTGTGCCTCAAAGCAACGAGTCATGCTGATGGCTTTCTACTAGAAATAAAGGGGGATTGCACTGATATGTAAGGCAATTTTGTGGGAATCTCAGAAGCTAGACTCATGTATGTGGCAAGATGGCCGCTGCCATGAAGTTATGCAGCATAGAATCTGCCTGCTATTCCATAACATCTACATGGAGTTAAACCGGACCTTTAGCATGATTTAATGAAAAGCCCAAACCATTAAAAAAAATATTGTCCAGCATCTAAAATTATTATATTTATAATATATAACAATACATTTTTAGTCACTTCTTATTTTTTCTTTTATTCTTCTATTCTTTTATTCTTTCCCCCAGGAGAGCGACACTGAGCGAAAGGTAATACCTGGCGCTCTGGAAGCTAGAGCGCCGCCGCTATACATTGAGCCGCCTGTAGTGATACATGTGACGCTACATGGCGCTGTTAGAGGCGCTCACCAGATTTTCTTTCATAAATGTGGTTTTGCGTACAGCGCCCGGCGTTTACCAGACGCTGCCTGCCGCTACAAGGCGCTACCTGGTGCTATCCCTTCATGAATAACCCCCATAGACAAAATGTAATCCTTATTTATCATCAACCCCCCCTTCAAAAAAAAAAAACACTTAGAAGCCGATTCATTAATAGCGCCAGGTAGCGACAGATGAGCGACTGTAGCAGTATTTTCAGAGCGCCCGCTAGTAGTCGCTGTGCTTGGCCGTTGTTCGGTTGTTGACAGCGACCCCGTCGGTGTGCGGTAATGTTGAATATTGGGTGAGGAGTCGCTATTTGACAGGTTCCGAGCTGTATGGGAGCGCATGATAGCGACTGTCCCTAGCGAACGGCTCCCACCATATTCATTAACAAATCACGCTCAAAAAATTCTCGCGCTGTAAAATGCATGTTTAAACCCCAGAGCGCTGGAGGCGATGGGTTAAAAGTAGTTTTTTAACCTCCAAACAACCATATTTTTTGAAACCAAAAAAAACAAGTTTATAAAAACATTTTGTAATATGAATACATTAATATCAGACCTGTAATATCAATTCTGTACAAATTTTTTTTTTATTTTTTTTTTTACCTTAAAAAAAATATCTAACATGGCAGAAGTGGTCACAGAATTTTTCACATTAAAAAAAAAAAACATTAATAACAATTAATTATGAATATTTAAAGATTGTTCCATTGAAATGCATTGGAGAGCGCCAGGTAGCGAGAGGTCATACCTGTCGCTGTTCAAGGTCGGATGCTGGCGCTGTGGGGTGAGGCTGGAATAATGATGAATGAGTCGCTATATGGCGCTATCTCAGTCGCTAAGCAGGATCGGCTTGATAAATGTGTGATTGTGGAGGGGAGCCGGCGTTCTCGTGGCGGTGACCGTCATTACCGTTCGCTCACCAGTCGCTACCTGGCGCTATTCCTTGTTAAATAGGGGCCAAAGAATCTGATTTATAAAGCACTTATGTCAGACAGTGCCACATTGGTGCAAATTAGAGTAGTAAAAAATATAATAAAAACATTTTTTTTTCACACTTGCGCATGTTGCTGCACTACAAAAAGAATGATTACTAAAACATTGGCAGTGCAGCAACATGCTAAAAATGTATAAATCATATTTTGCACTATTCTAATTTGCACTGAAATACCATTGTCTTGCAGGAGGGCTTGATATATCAGGTCCTAAATTGACTTCGTCCACTGTGGAATTCCCTAGTACTTTTTTATTGTAAACTTACTATATTAAGCTATGAGTGACATGCCTTTAAAGTGGACAAAAATCCAGGATTTTGACTATCCTGGGTTTTGGTTCTTTCGCCCTGCTGCTGTGTGAAACCCTCCAGATCCGCGGAAGCCAACTCACCTCTTCCCGATCCAACGGGTGCTCGTCCAATCAGCGCGTTCAGAACCGCTGACGTCACGTCGTCTAAGACGGGGAGGCCGATTCATTAACAGCGGCAGGTAGCGACAGTTGAGCGACTGTAGCGGCATTTTCACAGCACCTGCTAGTAGTCGCCGTGCTTGGCCGTTGTTCGGTTGTTGATAGCGAGTCAGTCGGTTTGCCGTAATGTTGAATATTGGGTGAGGAGTCGCTATTTGACAGGTTCCACGCTGTATGGGAGCGCATGATAGCGACTGGTCAGAGCGACCAGCTTCCACCATATTCATTAACAAATCACGCTCAAAAAATTCTCGCGCTGTAAAATGCATGTTTAAACCCCAGAGCGCTGGCGACGATGGGTTAAAAGTAGTTTTTTAACCTCCAAACAACCATATTTTTGGAAACCAAAAAAAACAAGTTTTTTAAATAATTTTGTAATATGAATACATTAATATCAGACCTGTAATATCAATTTTATTTTTTTTACCTTAAAAAAATTATCTAAAATGGCAGAAGTGGTCACAGAATTTTGCAGCATTTAAAAAAAAACAAAAAAAAAATTAATAACAATTAATTATTAATATTTAAAGATTGTTCCATTGAAATGCATTGGAGAGCGTCAGGTAGCGAGAGGTCATACCTGT
Source organism: Gastrophryne carolinensis (assembly GCA_027917425.1). Lineage (NCBI taxonomy): Eukaryota > Metazoa > Chordata > Amphibia > Anura > Microhylidae > Gastrophryne > Gastrophryne carolinensis. Next base: position 30,220,660 of record CM051244.1, on the reverse strand, counting down.
CGCTGTTCAAGGTCGGACGCTGGCGCTGTGGGCTGAGGCTGGAATAATGATGAATGAGTGGCTATATGGCGCTATCTCAGTCGCTAAGCAGGATTGGCTTGATAAATGTGTGATTGTGGTGGGGAGCCGGCGTTCTCGTGGCGGGGCCCGTCATTACCGGCCGCTCACCAGTCGCTACCTGTCGCTATTCCTTCATAAATAAGGGCCTTAGTCTAGAGCCAGCGGCTCCGAGCACGCTGACGGCCGCAACCTCTGCTTCCCTCTAACAGGGAGCGTGCCCACGCCGGCCATTTACAAATGCCTGGCACGAGCACGTGCCCTGCTAGAGGGATAGCGGAGATGTGGTCGTGGGTCGCGCATGCGCCGTTGAACGGGGAAACAAGGCAAGTGTATGGGGCGACCTGGGGGCTTTCACACAGTGGGGTATCTCGATTTTCAATGCCCCGATGGGAGGGAATCGATCGGCCTGGAAATCTTATAGAGATTGCTGATTGCCGTGGGTTTTGGTCCACTTTAAGTATTACCCCCTTCACTCCTCTATGCTGCCAGACCTCCTGTTCAAGCTTCTTTCTGTGTAACAAGAAGGCCCCCAAGCTTTAAGAAATTGAAATATAGGGGGTTATTTAAGAAAGGATAGTGCCAGGTAGTGCCTCGTAATGTCGGGCGCTGTATGTGAAAACCACATTTAAGAAAGCGAATCTGGTGAGCGCCTCTAATTGCGTCATGTAGCGTCACATGTATCACTAGCGGTGGCTCAGTGTAAAGCGTCGGCGCTCTAGGCTCAGCAGCGCCATGTAGCCCCTGTCGCTCAGTGTCGCTCTCCAATACATTTCAATGGTGTTTCATTTGGTTGTGTATAAATAGCGTTTTGCTATAGTAAACGTTTTTGGCTCAAATCATTGTGTGGCCTCTCCTGCCCGGCAACCAAACACTTTTATTGTTAATTTATTTATGCAGAATTGTATGTGCAGGTCGGCCATTGCAGTGTCATTGTCACAGTGTTACACAATGTCATTCCATGTGTTTCTGGTGGATATGTGTTGAGAAACAGAATCATGTCACACAGCGTCTGGCGCTCTATGCTAGAGCACCCAGCTTTAGAGCGCCGACACTGGTTGTGTGTAGTTTTTTTCTTGAATACGGGCTTCAGCGCCGAGCACCGGTCGCACTTAACTGGCGCTACCTATTGCTTGCTGCAGCGTTGTCCTGTTAGATGTAGCGTAGTCTACGACCCTTCCACCCCATGGGCTGCACTCGAGGTTTTAGGGCAACCTCAGGTAAGCCTGCTCCCAATTTATCTGTTGCATTGTATGTCCCAAATGGGGCTCTCAGAGATTAGAGTTAGGACGACACTTCACAGAGGCACCTTGGCGCTTGGTGGTGCAGCTTCATCATACTTCTGCAGATGTGTCTGTCTGTAACCAGATTTAGAGGCCGATTCATTAATGGCGGCAGGTAGCGACAGTTGAGCGACTGTAGCGGCATTTTCAGAGCGCCCGCTAGTAGTCGCTGTGCTTGGCCGTTGTTCGGTAGTTGATAGCGACTCAGTCGGTTTGCCGTAATGTTGAATATTGGGTGAGGAGTCGCTATTTGACAGGTTCCGCGCTGTATGGGAGCGCATGATAGCGACTGGCCATAGCGACCGGCTCCCAGCATATTCATTAAAAAATCACGCTCAAAAAATTCTCGCGCTGTGAAATGCATGTTTAAACCCCAGAGCGCTGGCGGCGATGGGTTAAAAGTAGTTTTTTAACCCCCAAACAACCATATTTTGGGAAACAAAAAAAAACAAGTTTTTTAAAATAATTTAATAATATGAATACATTAATATCAAACCTGTAATATCAATTCTGTACAATTTATTTATTTATTTTTTTTCCTCTAAAATGGCAGAAGTGGTCACAGAATTTTTCACATTTAAAAAAAAAAAAATAATAATAACAATTAATTATTAATATTTAAAGATTGTTCCATTGAAATGCATTGGAGAGCGCCAGGTAGCGAGAGGTCATACCTGTCGCTGTTCAAGGTCGGACGCTGGCGCTGTGGGCTGAGGCTGGAATAATGATGAATGAGTCGCTATATGGCGCTATCTCAGTCACTAAGCAGGATTGGCTTGATAAATGTGTGATTGTGGTGGGGAGCCGGCGTTCTCGTGGCGGGGCCCATCATTACCGGCCGCTCACCAGTCGCTACCTGGCGCTATTCCTTCATAAAAAAGGGCCTTAGAAACAGATTTTTGGTTGGTCTGCAAGTTAACAGGGTTGAGTGCTGTGGCTCCATTAAGACTTTTGTATCCTAATTGCCCTGCTAACGTGCACCTCCCAGGTTAGTTATAAAATGGTCTGTGCGGCTGCCACCCCTCTTTTGTAGCGTAGTCTTGGGCGCTTTGACCTCGGGACACCACCTAGTATTCTCTATTGGCTCTGCAGTGAATCAGAGAGAAGCTTCTATAGCGCCCCCCCAGACATCACGTTTATCACTGCTGGACAGGATACTACAGCGTTACTTGTCAGCCCGCTAAGCTAGATCACAGCGCCCGACACCCGCTTACATGGTCTACTAGCGGTCGCTTTAAGCGAGGCTACACAGGCGTTCACATGGCGATACGTGGCGCTAGTACTAAATCAGCCTCCACATCTCTTTTCTCAATCTCTTACATGAAAATGGGCAAGTGGGTGGATCAACACTATTAAGAAGCAGAATAGTATTGTGATTCACAACATTTAGGCCCTTATTTATGAAGGAATAGCGACAGGTAGCGACTGGTGAGCGGCCGGTAATGACGGGCCCCGCCACGAAAACGCCGGCTCCCCACCACAATCACACATTTATCAAGCCGATCCTGCTTAGCGACTGAGATAGCGCCATATAGCGACTCATTCATCATTATTCCAGCCTCAGCCCACAGCGCCAGCGTCCGACCTTGAACAGCGACAGGTATGACCTCTCGCTACCTGGCGCTCTCCAATGCATTTCAATGGAACAATCTTTAAATATAAATAATTAATTGTTATTATTTTTTTTTTTAAATGTGAAAAATTCTGTGACCACTTCTGCCATTTTAGATAATTTTTTTAAGGGAAAAAAAAAAATTGTACAGAATTGATATTACAGGTCTGATATTAACGTATTCATATTACTAAATTATTTAAAAAACTTGCTTTTTTTGGTTTCCAAAAATATGGTGGTTTGGGGGTTAAAAAACTACTTTTAACCCATCGCCTCCAGCGCTCTGGGGTTTAAACATGCATTTTACAGAACGAGAATTTTTTGAGCGTGATTTTTTAATGAATATGGTGGGAGCCGGTCGCTAGGGCCAGTCGCTATCATGCGCTCCCATACATCGCGGAACCTGTCAAATAGCGACTCCTCACCCAATATTCAACATTACGGCAAACCGACTGAGTCGCTATCAACTACTGAACAACGGCCAAGCACAGCGACTACTAGCGAGCGCTCTGAAAATGCCGCTACAGTCGCTCATCTGTCGCTACCTGCCGCTATTAATGAATCGGCCTCCCCGTAAGAAAACGTTTCACCATAACTACTACTAATAACAACTACCATCTATTAATAGCCTGGCATTTGTAGATTACAATGGTGGAAATGTGAGATCATTAAAGAAAAAAACATTGTTTCGAGATGACATTTTAAATGAGACATATCTGTATGGAAAGTCAATATCTCTGGGGTAGACAAATCTAAGCTAAAATTAATGAGAAATAATATAATGTCTAAAGATAAAGATGAAAGCTATTTGTAGAGCTTTCACAGTGCAGAAAATCTGCATAATGGGTTGATCTAGAAAACATTAAACACGGTCTTTCCCATTTAAACCGCACCTTCAGCATCATTTAATGAAAACCCAAACCCTCAAAATGGACCAAAATCCAGGATAGTCAAAAGTTTTGACTATCCTGGGTTTTGGTCCTTTTTCTGGAGGCACCCTGATCGGCCCCACGGCGTGTTTAAGAGCAGCGGCTCTGACGGCCGCATCCTCTGTCTGCGTCGTGCCTGCGTCGGCCATTCACAAATGACTGGTGTGGGCATGCGCCCCGCTAGAGGGGAGCGGAGGATGCGGCCATCAGAGCAGCTGCTCTTAAACACGCCATGGGATCGGGATAAGGTGAGTTGCTGCGGCGATCTGGTTTACTCAGCAGGGTCCAGAGAAAGGACCAAAACCAAGGATAGTCAAAAGTGGACCAAAACCCATGGCGGGCGATCAGCCCAAGATTCCTGGGCCGATGGATTCCCTCCTCCTGGGCATCCAAAATCGGGAAGCCCTGCTGTGTGAAACCTCCAGCTCGCCCCGCTCACTTACCTTGCTTCCGGTCCAATGGTGCATGCCCCGCTATCCCTCTAGAAGGCCGCGTGCCCATGCCAGGCATTTGTGAATGGCCGATGTGGGCACACTCCCTGTTCGATGGAATCAGGGAATGAGGCTGCCAACGCGCTCAGAACCGCTAGATGATGTCTTAGTTGGCATGACGTCAGCGGCTCCCAGCGTGGTGATTGGACGAGCAGCCGTAGGATCGGGGTGAGGTGAGTGAGTTCAGCTGCTCCGCGGGGTTTCACCTAGCAGGGCATCCCTGGGGGAAAAGACCAAAACCCAGAAATTTGACTATCCTGGGTTTTGGTCTTTTCCCCCAGGGGTGCCCTGCTGTGTGAAACCCCCACTTTACCACTAATATCAGCTAAGTGGGACATTTAGGTGGGTTTAATTTGGGGGCGGGGCAGTGGGACAAAATGCTTAAAAAAGAGACTCTCCCACTGATATAGGAGATCTGGTCAGTTTAATATTATCCCCAAACCATGGGATCCCACAAGACCCCAAAACACTGCCTAACCAAACAACTGGCACCACCACATGCTCATATGACAAAATGTATTACATTTATTGTTCATCCAGTACAAAAGAATTAAAAACAATTAAAAGCACTTCTCATGGGGGGAGGACTACAAGAACACATGTATGCCTAGTACATCTATATACATACAAAAAAATCTATATACAATATCAACCAACTTATGTAATGTGTATAACCTATCCTATATGCAATCCTATTTTATACAAATATACAACAATAAAGTGCAATCCAGTGCTATCAATATCACTCTACCCCAATAAAGACACTGAGAGGGGAAAAGACATAGAAAAACAGTGCCGTAGATCATAAACATGTGCTATGTGTACTTAGCCAGGCAGACATGCGCCGAGCTCCTCACCCCGTCCCAGCCAGCCAACGCGTTTCGTAACGGACCTCCCGTTACTTCATCTGGGCCACAAGTCAGTTTAATATTCCATTACAGTGGATGCCATCCTAAGGATAGATTTTTGGAATGTGTAGGTTTGATGAAACCAACCTCAACCATCAGCTGTGCAGACAAGGTCAAGGTGTGTATGGGGGTTGTCCTTGGGGATTGATCTAGGATCCCCTCATTACATATATTGTTGTCTTGACCCCACGGGCTATAGCACCTTTAATAATTGTCTAGCTATTGGGGCAGTGCACATCCATCCGTTGTGTATATTCAAGGCCAAGGTGTGGAACATTTCTTTTACGGGGTCCTCCTTCACCATAGTCACACTTTCAACCACTCGATGTGGGTCTGTCCAAAACCGCCGGGCCTCTTTATGCCTGGTCATTAGGGCCGGATTAAGTGTGGTGGAGGCCCCTGGGCACAGAATTTGGTGAATTTTTCCTTTAAAATAATAGTCCAGCCAAGTAACTGATTGGTGGTTGTCTGGCACCCGCCTACTTACTGGAACATCAGATCGAGTCCCTTGTGCGGGTGCGTGCTGCTCGGGAACTCCTGCTTTGCCATTCTGGGTGGGGGGTAGTGTAGTCGCCCGGCTGGTCCAGCAGAAAACAGTTCCCTGCATTGAGCTGCCAGCGGCTGTGCTTGGTGGCTTATGTGCAGTGACAGCTCTGCACCCATCACTGTAGCGTTGCTAGCGGCTGCTCTAGACTCTCCGTCCTGCCCTGTGGTGGTTTTGGCCCCGCTGTCGCTGGACCAGACCATAACCCCAAGGTTGGTGGAGGCCCCCTTTGCAGGGCAAGTGGTGGAGGCCCCCTCATAATACGGCCCTGCTGGTAATGTTTGTACCAAATGAGATAGGAATCATTATTCCCCTGCCAGCCACATGCACTCCCATCCATTGGTGCATTGAAGACTGAATTTAACCAACAAAATGGGTGTTATTCTGAGCTCAGGGGGATATCCCAATTGCCCCCCCCTCCCAGCGCATTAACACCATTAAACTGAATGATTCTTACCATCCTCCCATGTCCCTTAGAGAAATCGAGCGCTTTGATTGGCTGCCGTGGTCACGTAGTTACGGGCATTTAAAGCCGTTAACGTGCAGGGGGAGCATTGGGAATGAGAATGCCCCCTCCCTGTGCTCGGATCCCCACCTATTTTGTGAAAGATGGTTTTTATTTCAGTTTAACTGCTGAGTCACTAATGACTAAGGGGGTTATTCATGAAGGGATAGCGGCAGGTAGCACCTCGTAGCGGCAGGCAGCGTCTGCTGAACTGTATGCAAAACCATATTTATGAAAGGCAATCTAGTGAGCACCTCTAACAGCGCCATGTAGCGTCACATGTATTATTACGGGCGGCTCAGCGTATAGTGCCAGCCCTCTAGCTTCCAGAGCGCCAGGTATTACCTTTCGCTCAGTGTCACTATCCCATACATTTCAATGGTCGTTCTTTTGCTTGTGTTTAAACAGGGTGTTTGACATTTTTAATTTTTTTTTTTGCTCCAATCATTGTGTGACCTCTCCTGGCTGCAAACAAACACTTTTAGAAACTTTTGTGACTTTTTAATTTTTTATGCAGAATTGTCATTACAGGTCTGGCACTAAAGTGTTAATGTCACAATGTTAAAACAATGTGTTTTCGCTTTGTTACTGGTGGATATGTGTTCAAACACAGACCTTAATCACACAGCGTCTGGCGCTCTATGCTATAGCGCCCAGCTTTAGAGCGCTGATGCTGTGTGTTTTTTTTTTTGTTGAATATGGTGTGAGTCACTGAGAGTAGGTTGCACTGAGCTGGCGCTACCTCTCACTCCCTGCAGTGCTGTACTGGTGTTAGGCACCCACCATACATCACATTCATCAACGCGGGCCAGGTTACTACAGTGACTGAGGAGCTTTGTTACCGCGCCTGATACGCGCTTACAGCGTCAACTAGCGGTCGCTCTAAGCCCCGCTAAACAGACGCTCATTTGCCGATACCTGGCGTTAGTAATGAATCAGCCTCCACATAATGAATAACAGCACATGCTGCCCATATTTAGCTTAGTCCTGAAGCATCGGGTACCAGTCTCTGCCAGTTTGATGCTGATTATTTACTCCCGGTGATAATGTTGCTGGGGGTCTGGAGCAGCTGTTCCATTGTACCATTTATAATCTGATAGTGTGTGCAGGATTTAATGTAAGTATCCTGTTTTGTTTTTAGTCTACAGATGCTCTTTAAAGTGGACCAAAAGTGGCCCTGGAGTCTATAAGACTTCCTCCCCCCCAGGGCATCCAGATTCCAGTAAAAACTCCCAGGTCGCCCAGAAAACTCACCTGTCCCCCGATCCTACGGCACATGCATGAGCAGCGGCTGACGCCTTTAGCAGGGCCCGCACCGCATTCAGGCATTTGTGAAGAGTAGCAGGGATGTGGCCCTTGGCATGCTCGGCTCCACTCAGCTAGACTAGCCGGAATACGAGTCTTAGGTGATTTATATCAGAGCATTGGATGAGAGGCTGCACATGCGCCATAGGTCCAGGGAAAGGTACGTTTTGATGGGCGAGCTGGGTGGTTTCACACAGATACGGGATGCCCCAGGGGCAAGCACCAAAACCCAGGATAGTCAAAATCCCGGGTTTTGGTCCACTTTAAACAATGCAAAGGTAACTTTCTGGGTAGGGTCCTGGGAGTGAGCACTTTCTTAAGTTTGCCCAGCGTTGACCTTTAAATAAGGAGGTGAATTAGTTTTGGTGGAGCTCTTCAACCTAAAAGGGTGTGATGGGAAAATTCAATTTGGCACAAATCTAATTTTCTCTTTTGTGTTGCTTGAAATTACCCTGAAACTCATTGTCACTTACCTGCATGTCACTTGGGTGCAGCAGTGGAAGCCGGCCACACTGTCAGTTGTGTGAGGTGGCTCTACCTTTTATGGTGGACTCTACCTTTTATGGTGGACTCTACCTTTTATGGTGGACTCTACCTTTTATGGTGGACTCTACCTTTTATGGTGGACTCTACCTTTTATGGCGGACTCTACCTTTTATGGCGCACTCTACCTTTTATGGCGCACTGTACCTTTTATGGTGGACTCTTCCTTTTATGGTGGGCTCTACCTTTTATGGTGGACTCTACCTTTTATGTTGGACTCTACCTTTTATGGTGGACTCTACCTTTTATGGTGCACTCTACCTTTTATGGTGGACTCTACCTTTTATGGTGGACTCTACCTTTTATGGTGGACTCTACCTTTTACGGTGGACTCTACCTTTTACGGTGGACTCTACCTTTTACGGTGGACTCTACCTTTTACGGTGGACTCTACCTTTTACGGTGGACTCTACCTTTTACGGTGGACTCTACCTTTTACGGTGGACTGTTTTCCAGCAATTTTTAGATACGTATTGATTGTCCGTATTTACTGAATGTACATTGAACACAACGTAACGCATCTCTCTGTTGTGTGAGGTGGCTTCCAGCGATTCTAACATGGCGCCTGCCGACAGACAGGGGAGCAAGTGTGCAGGTAAGTGACTGATTCTCAACTTCTCCCTTGTGAGCCTCAGTGAGGGGTCCTACGTTGCGTTTCTGCTGGGTGGATGATTCATATTCTCTGCCCCAAACTGGGCTCCCACCACCTGCTCTATACCACAGGAAAGAGTTATTTATAGGTGAGGTGGCTGGAAAAGCCGCTTTCCTCCACCATCTATAAATAGCCCTGTTTTGGGGGTAGGGACAGACGGGAGCCCAGTGCTGGCTGGAGACCTCCATGTCCTCCTTTCCCACTGTAGAACCAGAGGCCTGCCAGACAAACAGAGACATAATGTAAGAGTCAAGCGTTTACCTGTCCGCACACGTCAGAGTATTAAAACATCATTGCGGAAACACAGAGTAACACGTATAGGGGCCTGCGCCTCATATGCCTTGCGGCGGCGTATTTCAGCTCGCTGTGGTCAGCGAAAGGGTTAACCCAGAGGTTTTGTCTGACTCACTGGGGGTAGAGTGTCAATTAGGCAACTGCTGTGCAGGCCGGCCTTCCAACCTCCCATTGGTCAACAGTCAAATAAAGCTGTCCAGGCTGCAGCACACACTGCCTGTGATAGTGTCTAGATTGTGATATGGTATGCTGTTAGTTTATTTCCTGCTGACCGGATTCGTTTGCCATGCATCCCGACTACGCTTTTGCCTGACCCTTTGGATACTGTGACTCTCTGACTTACGGCTTTGACCTTTGGCTTTCCCTGGACTTCAGCTTTGTTTAGTCCTTTTGTCAAGACACTGGTAGGACTGATAATCTGTTGCAGACCCGGCTATCTCTGACTTCCCCTGTGTACTGTTAGTTTTGCCCTGTTGTACATCAGCCTTTGCGGCCTCAGGTGCCATCCTTTGCGCCCTTAAGTCCTGGGGGAAACCGTGTTTGGGCAGGCGTGTAATGTCTCCCGACAAGACCGGGGGCTTGTCTATGGTGAAGTCGGAGGTGTTAGATTGGGGGTTGGCACCTGAACTTAGGCTGGGGATCAGCTGGGCATTACACATAGTAGTGGTGGTGGTCTAGTGGTGGAAGGAGAATGAGGTGAGTTATTCTAAGTATGTCACACACCCCACTTCAGACATTAAATCATTAATCATGGGTACTCACCGCTAGGTGGCGCAGCTTTGCAGAGAAGTCCAGAAAAAGCAAGCCCCTCCCGGTCTATACATACCTGGTATCTCCTAACAATTCCCCAGTGTTCTTCTCTGCAACGTGGCGACAAGACAGAAGAAAGAAGTCTCCTGCTTGCAGGTAGCCGGGGTATCACCCCGGCCCCCCCCTTATGGTCTATTGCTGCCCGGCTCTTTTGATCCCCTTGGTTTAATGGTAGCCTCCCAGCTTAGGCTGTAGGCCGGGCAAGGGTAGATGGCACTTTAGGTGCCTAGGAGATTAGCTCCTCCACTCGTCCCCATATTATGGGGCATAGCGGTGATCCGGTTTGGTGATCCGGAAGTGGGATGCCCCAGCCCTTAGGTCCCTGTTAGGGTTTTTCATCCTTCCCCTACATGGTGTTGTGTGTGTGTGTGCGTTTTGTGGACAGCACGGGCCCGTCCTTGTTGTTTGTACTTGGGGGGCTCCCTAGCCCCTGCGTTTATTACTGGTGGGGGACGGGTCGGGTGGGGGTTACGCGGACCGCTAAAGTGCCTTCCTTGTTTCAATGGCGGGCGCCTGTCTGCTCCCTCAGATGTGTGTTTTACTGGGGGCCGGGCGGTGCGCTGCGCCGCCGGCCCGCCTGTGTGTGTGTTGGTGCACTGCCGGTTTTTCTTTTACTGCGGGCGGGACCGGGCGGCATGCAAGGCCGCCGGCCCGCCCGTCGGCCTCTGCGGGCGCCATTACAGTGTGGCGTCCGCTGCTCTGGGCTGAGGCTCAGGACGATGACGTGAGCGGGCCGCGTCAGGCGCGGCCCGCGCCGTTTCTGACGGGTTAGGGAGGGGCGGGGTTACAGCGGTCCCGCGCTTGCTGACGGGCCCGCCCCCCGTCTCTCTCTGTCGTTTCCCGCCTGGCGCGTCTTCGTTACTGGATGCAGGTAGGATAAGGGGTCCCCTTGCGGTTCACCTTTATTTAGAGGGAGCTTTTTAATGGAGGGGAGGGCAGCTCTGGTTATTGCCTCATATAGCCGTCGGTTTTTTAGTTCCGGCTGCTGTTTGGGCCTGCGCTCTCTCTCTCCCCCCTCCACTTCTCCCCCCCCCCCCTCCTTTTTGGAGGTGATGGCAGGGTGCTTCGGCCAGGCCTTGGGCATGCTGGCTGTGGGTGGTTTCTTCTATGTACTTGTGTTATAGTAGTTTGTGCTGTGTGATTGTACTGACTGTAGTCTTTGTTTTTCAGATCCCGGGATTCCATCACTCAGGGCTCTCCCGGTCTTATATATACCTGGCTGGTTTGGGGTTGGGCTTATTGTCCCTTTTTTTGCTAATTTCCCTGGTCAGGGCTACACAAGTTAGTATATATACTCATATTTATAGGTTTATATATATATATATTTATATATATATATTTATTTCTATTAAAATCCTAGAGGGGCATCCCGGGTCGCTTACTGCGTAAATCCCTGGGGTCTGCGAATACCATAAATTCACCATATGGAGGCTACCAGAGATACCGGAACTAGTCCTTCGGGGCAGTCCAGGCTGTGTGGGGGTTGTGGGACTCCGCTCCCAGGGGATGATGTAATCTTTTGTATTCCATGTGCACAGCGGAACATTGAGCGCCAGTCCGACACCTCGGTGCCTGGGACTTCTTCTACCGCGCCTTCTCCCTCCCCTCCTCGCCTGTTCCGGACCCCGGGTGACGTGGTCGTTGGGGGTGATTCGCAATCTGAGGTATGCGCCCGTTTGGCCAGCCTCGAGAAAATGTTTTCCGCAGTGGTCGCTCAGAAGGCTCCAGCCAAGCGGAAACATCTGTCTCCGCCTCCGCAGGACTCAGATGAGGAAGTTGAGGTACTGGATTGGTCGGATCGTCCCCTTGAAGAGGGTGAGCTTGTTGAGGAGGCGGAGGATTCCGAGGTTCAGCAGTTGTCGGGCGCTGAGGGGGACCTGGATGAGGGCCCCCCCCTTGATACACCCACTATTCTGGCCCAAATGTTTGAGGTTTTGGATTTGGATCCGCCGGCAGTTACTCCTCGGCCTAAGGGTCAGCTTTTTGGGGGGTCCAAGCAACGCTTGGAGTTTCCCAGTCAGCAGCATTTCGAGGACGTTGTCCTTAAGCAGTGGGAGCAGCCTACGCGTCTTGTCGGGGTCCCACCTAGTTGGGACAAGAAGTACCCCTTTCCAGCGAATTTGTTGAAGCGTTGGTCTGTCTCTCCCGAGGTGGATGCTCCTGTTTTGGGGCTGTCTAATACGGCGGCTGTTCATCTTCCTGACACTACTTCTCTCAAGGACGGCGAGGATCGCCGGATTGATCAGTTGGCCCACCATGGGTTTTTCTGTGCGGGTTCGGTTTTGAGGCCTGTTTGTGCTTGTGCCTTTTTGTCATTGGCGGTTAGGTCTATGGTCAGGGACTTATGTGTGGATCTTGATCCTGCCTGTGATGAGTTTCTTGCTCTTAAGCGTTGTGAATCCTTTTTGTCGTTTATTCTGGCTGCTCAGGAGGATGCCATGTTGATGTGTGGCAGGGCTACGGCTCTGTTGGTGGCTATTCGTCGTTCAGTATGGCTGAGACAGTGGACGGCTGATTTTAATTCTAAAAGATCGCTTACGGCTCTTCCCTTTCTGGGTTTGAGGCTTTTCGGTGAAAAGCTGGATTCTGTTGCCAAGGGAGGCAAGTTGCCTCAGCGCAAGAAATTTTGCCGTTCCTTTCGGGGGGCGGCCTCCTACAATCCGTCCTTTCGGGGAGCCAGAGCCGGCAGGGGTGCGGGCTTCTCGGCCTCCAGGGGCGCCAGTTGGAATAGGGGTAGAGGCCGTGGCCGTCCCGTGCACGCCTGGGCCGCCAAGCCCAAGCCAGCTTCCAAGCCCGCTCAGCAATGAGGGGGCACCCTCACCCGTACGGGTGGGGGGACGGTTGCGACTCTTCTCCCGGGTATGGGACCAGGAGGTCTCGGACAGGTGGATCCGGGAGGTGGTGTCGGCCGGTTACAAGCTGGAGTTCGAGTCCTGCCCTCCTCCAAGGTTTTTCAGGTCTCGGGTGCCTTTGGATTCTTTGGCCGCGCAGGGGCTCCTGGCGGATGGTAAGGAATCTTCGGGAATTGGCAGTCATCTGCCCGGTCCCTCCTTTGGAGGTGGGGCGCGGGTATTATTCCAATCTCTTCACTGTTCCCAAAAAGGATGGGTCGTTCCGCCCGATCCTGGATTTGAAGTTTCTCAACAGGTTCATTCGTCCCCGGAAGTTCCGCATGGAAACCCTGCGGTCTGCGATCGGTTCGCTTCGGCAGGGGGACTTTATGACGTCCATAGACATCAAGGATGCTTACCTTCACATTCCGATTTTTCCACCTCATCAGAGGTTCCTTCGCTTTGTGGTGGAGGATCGGCATTTTCAGTTTGTAGCTCTACCGTTCGGCCTCACATCTGCCCCGAGAGTGTTCACCAAGGTGTTGGCGGGAGTGATGGCCCTGCTCAGAGCTCAGGGGATTCGCATTGTGCCTTACCTGGATGATCTTCTCATCATGGCACCTTCCTTCAGTCAAGCGGAAAGGGACACCAGCTTGGTGGTGTCTATGCTGGAGAGGTTCGGCTGGGTGATCAATTATCCCAAGTCCTCTCTGGTCCCGGCCAGAGTGGTGACCTTTCTGGGGATGTCGTTGGACTCTTGCCAGCACAGAGTTTTTCTCCCTCAGGCCAAGGTTCTTTTGATTCAGGAATTGATTCAGCTTCTTCTTTCCAATCCTCGCCCGTCCATTCGGCTAGGGATGAGACTGGTGGGGTTGATGGTGGCCTCGTTCGAGGCAGTTCCCTTCGCGCAGTTTCACACGCGGATGCTTCAGCTTCATCTTTTGGCGTCTTGGGATTGGCGACCGCGGTCATTGGATCGGTCCTTCCGGATGTCTCCTCGGGTTTGGCAGTCTCTTCTGTGGTGGATGGTCTCGAACAATCTTCTGAAGGGCAGGTCGTTTCTGACCCCGCTTTGGGAAACTGTCACCACGGATGCCAGTTTGTCAGGATGGGGAGGTTTCTGGAAGGATCTTCAGTTTCAGGGGCAGTGGGACCCTCAGGAAGCCCACTTGCCCATCAATGTTCTGGAGTTGCGAGCCATCAGGTTGGTTCTGTCTCACTTGACGCATCATTTACAGGGCCTGCCGGTGCAGGTTCGGTCTGACAATCGGACGGCGGTTGCTTACACCAATCACCAGGGAGGGACTCGCAGTCTGGGTGCCCACAGAGAGGTGTCTCTGATTTTGATTTGGGCAGAGACTCGTGTCCCTTGCATCTCGGCAGTTTACATTCCAGGAGTGGAGAACACGGAGGCGGACTTTCTGAGCCGGTGTTCGTCCCGCCGGGGGGAATGGTCTCTCCATCCCCAGGTGTTTCGGTCAATGTGTCTTCGGTGGGGGACGCCGGAGGTGGATCTGTTTGCCTCTCGTCACAATCACAAGCTGCCGACATTCGTGTCACTGTCTCAGGATCCTCTGGCTCTGGCGGCGGATGCCATGGTCCTGAGCTGGAGGGACCTGGGGTTTCTTTATCTGTTTCCTCCGATTCCCATGCTAGGCAGGGTTCTGCGAAAGCTGGTTCAGGAAGGAGTTCCCGCCATTCTCGTGGCTCCAAGGTGGCCGAGGCGGGTGTGGTTTGCAGACATCATTCGTCTGGCAGTGGATCAGTTCGATCTGCCTCTTCGGCCAGATCTTCTCACTCAGGGTCAATTGTGTTACCCCAGTTTACCAACGCTGGCTTTGACGGCTTGGCTGCTGAAACCTCCATCTTGAAGGAGGATTCGGTCATTCGGACTCTTATCAGTGCTAGGAAGAGATCCTCTTCTTCCATCTATTATAGGGCTTGGAGATCGTACATTGACTGGTGTGAATCTAGATCTTTGCCCTGCCGGGTCTTTTCCGTTTCTAGGATTTTGGATTTTCTTCAGTCAGGGCTGGACTCTGGTCTTCAGCTGAGTACTTTGAAGGGGCAGGTTTCTGCCTTATCTATCTTTTTTCAGAGGTCGTTTGCAAGACATTCCTTGGTCAAGACTTTTTTCCAGGGGGTTTCGCATCTGCGGCCTCCTAGGAAGCCTTTGCTCCCTGTTTGGGATTTGAATTTGGTTCTTTCTGCTTTTCAGGCTCCTCCCTTTGAGCCTTTGCGGGATATTGCTCTGTCTACTCTGACTCAGAAGGTTGCCTTTTTGGTGGCCATCACTTCGGTTCGGCGTGTTTCAGAGTTGGCGACTCTGTCGATTCAGGCCCCTTATTTTGAGAAACATCAGGACAAGGTGGTTTTCAGATTCAAGCCGGACTTTCTTCCTAAAGTGGTCTCTGCTTTCCATCTTAATCAGGACATTGTTCTTCCTTCTTTGTGTCCTAAGCCTAAGAATGACAAGGAGAGTGCGTTGCACTGCTTGGATGTTGTACGTTGTGTCAAGTTCTATCTCCATACTACGGCTTCTTATTGCTGTTTGAATACTGGGGAATTGTTAGGAGATACCAGGTATGTATAGACCGGGAGGGGCTTGCTTTTTCTGGACTTCTCTGCAAAGCTGCGCCACCTAGCGGTGAGTACCCATGATTAATGATTTAATGTCTGAAGTGGGGTGTGTGACATACTTATAATACCCATTTTACAGGTGAGTAATCACAAAATGGTATTTTTTTAATTTTTTACAGCGATTCGTTAAAATTTCTTGAAGAAATTGGAAACAACCAAATTTTTACTCATCTCTACCTTTTATGGTGGCCTCTACCCTTCATGGTAGACTGTTTTCCAGCAATTTTCAGATGCTTATTGATTGTCCGTATTTACTGTATGTACACAAGTATACTGAACGCAATGCAACACATCTCTCTGCTCTATAAGACACCCGAAATATCCTTCAAAATGAATGTGGGAGAATTGGGCCCAGTGTGCAGGATATATGTATTCTGTTTTTACTTAACATATACTCTTTAATAATCTAAAGGTAACTTTCTGAGTAGTAACCTGTGAGTTGCTATTTTCCTAAGTGTTCCCAGTGTTGAACCTTAGATAAGGAGATTGATTAGTCATGCTGGAGCTCCTCAATCTAAAAGGCTTTGATGGGTTTCCTAACTCTGCAGGTCCTGTCACTCTGACTTTGCGGTTGATTCTCAAAGAACACCTTGGACAACTATTGTACTAAGGTACACACAAATATTGAATGCAGTGTAACACATTTTCACGTCTTTTTTCATAATCCAGTCAAGACATTCTTCAAAATAAATTGGGGAAATTGGGCCTTGTGTGTTAGATACTAGAATCCTGTTTTGTTTTTAGTCTACAGATGCTCTTTAAAGCAATGCAAAGCTAACTTTCTGGGTAGGGTCCTGGGAGTGGGTACTTTCCAATGTTTGCCCAGAGTTAAACCTTAAATAAGAAGGTGCATTAGTCATGGTGGAGCTCTTCGCCCATAAAGGCCACAATGGGGTGCTTACCTCTGTAGGCCCTATCATGGTGGACTTTGTGGTCAATTCTTAAAAAACAATTTGGCCAACCACTACATTTGAAGAATTCAAAAGGCATTCACAGGTTTTCAACCAACTGATTGTCAGTATTTACTGTATGTACATGAGTATATTGAAGGCAGTATAACTCATTCTCAGCTCTATAATCCACTTATGATTCAAAATGGATTGGGCCCTGTGTGCAGGATATAAGTATCTTGTTTAGTTTAAATACAGATGTAAATTAGTTATGGTGAAGCTCTTTGCCTTCAAAAGTCACAATGGGGTTCCTACCTCTGTGGGTCCCATCATGGTGGACTTTGTGGTCAATTATCAAAAAACACAAGTATATTGAAGGTAGTGTAACTCATTCTCTGCTCTATAATCCACTTAAGACTCAAAATAAATTCGGGGGATTAGGCCATGTGTGCAGGATACAAGTATCCTGGGGTTCCTACCTCTGTAGGCCCTATCATGGTGGACTCTGTGGTCAATTATCGAAAAACACAAGTATATTGCGGCAGTGTAACTCATTCTCTGCTCTATAATCCACTTAAGATTCCAAATAAATTGGGGGGATTAGGCCCTGTGTGCAGGATACAAGTATCCTGGGGTTCCTACCTCTGTAGGCCTCATCATGGTGGATTTGTGGTCAATTATCGAAAAACAACTTGGCCAACCACTACATTTGAAGAACTCAAAAGGCATTCAAAGGTTTTCCAACAATTTTCAAATACGTATTGATTGTCAGTATTTACTGTATGTACACAGGTATATTGAAGGCAGTGTAACTCATTATCTGCTCTATAATCCACTTAAGATTCAATAAAAATTGGGGGAATTTGGCCCTGTGTGCAGGATATAAGTATCCTGTTTTTTACTCTACAGATATAAAGGAAACTTTCTGGGTTGGTTCCTGGGAGTGAGTACTTTCTTATATTTAAATACAGAGATGAATTAGTAATGGTGAAACTCTTCGCCCTTAAAGGACACAATGGGGTTCCTACCTCTTTAGGCCCTATCATAGTGGACTTTGTGTTTGATTCAAAAAGAACAACTTGGCCAACCACTACATTTGAAGAACTCAAATGGCATTCAAAGGTTTTCCATCAATTTTCAAATATGTATTGATTGCCAGAATTTACTGTATGTACACAAGTATATTGAAGGCAGTGTAACTCATTCTCTGCTCTATCTACTTAAGATTCAAAATAAATTGGGGGGTTGGGCCCTCTGTGCAGGATACAAGTAAAGTGGGTACTTTCTTATGTTAAAATATAGAGGTGAATTAGTCATGATGAAGCTCTTCGCCCTTAATGGCCACAATGGGGTTCCTACCTCTGTAGCCCTATCATGGTGGACTTTGTGGTCAATTCTCAAAGAACACCTTGGTCAACCACTACATTTGAACAACTCAAAAGTTAAGCTGTAGCATTTGCATGTTTTCCTGCAGTTTTCAGATATGTATTGATTGTAAGTAGAGAGTAGAACTTTTTAAACCTTTGATTCAGACAATTCGCTGAATTTTCCCAAGAAATTTGGGTTCGCCCTAATCGAACTTTAACAAATCACTTCAAAAAACAAAAAAACAATAACCTTACCTCTGCTCATGTTCCAAACTGGTTCACTCATCTCTAATTATCAGTATTTACTGTATGTACACAAGGGTATTGGACATAGTATAATGCATGTCTCTGCTCTATAATGTGGTTAAGATATCCTTCAAAATGATGTGGGGGAATTCGGGCTGTGTGTAGTATATAAGTATCCTATTTTGCTTTTACTCTACAGATGCTCTTTAAACATTTTAACTAGAGGGTATTTTTCTGGGCTGGGCCTTGGGGGTTGGTATTTTCCTAAATCTGCCAAGTCTTGTACTTTAAATTAGGAGAGAAGAATCAGTCATGGTGGAGCTTTTCAACCTAAAAAGCCGTGCCGGGGTTTTGAACTCTGTAGGCTCTGGTCAATTCTCAAAGAACACCTTGACCAACCACTAAATCAGAGGAGTAGTTAGGCTTTCTGGCATCTGGAGCAAAGATTCAAAATGGTGCCTCCCACTTGTTGGTTCCTCCCACTTGTTCTCAGGCAAGTTCCCCCCCTGCTCCCCCCTAGCTATGCCCTTGACTACAGCCGGGACTAAGAGCAGAAATCGTTGACTAGACATTTGCTTGTACTTATTTTGATTTCAGCTTTTTTATCTGTTTAGTCCACATGGCCCTAATTTAAGTCTGGCTGACTCCCTGTAGCTATTTTCTTCTCTACACTTGCCTAGTGTTATACCTTAAAGCGGACCAAAACCCACATTTTCTAACTAGGATCCCCTGAATTGCTCCCCCCATGTAGAGTACCTTTGGCTTGTTTTTAGTGCTTTTGCTTCACTCTAATCCCAGATAATGACCCTTGTTTTAGAACATAGAACACCTTGACCAACCACTACATCAGAGGAGTAGCTAGGGTTTCTGGCACCCAGGGCAAAGATTCAAAATGGTGCCTCCCACTTGTTACCATGTTCCCTTTTGGTGCCCCCGGACCTGCTGCACCCAGGGCAAGTTTCCCCCCTTCCTCTCCCCTAGCTACGCCCTTGACTACATTACCAACCACTAGCAAGAACTCCAAAGGCCTTCGAATGTTTCCAGCAATTTTCAGCTAAGTATTGATTGTCAGTATTTACTGTATGTACACAAGTATATTAAACACAGTGTAATGCATTTCTCTGCTCTATAATCCACTCAAAGTAGCCTTCAAAATGAATAGAACAGCAGAGCCGGGACTAAGAGCAGAAATCGTCGACTTATTGCATTTACTTGTACTTTTTTTTTACTTCAGCGTTTTATCTGTTCAGTCCACACAGTCCTAATTTAAGTCTGGCTGCCTCCCCGTAGCTATTTCCTTCCCTCTTGTGCTGTGTCGACATTTGCCTGCCAATTTTGTCCCATCAGCAGATGTAATAAGCATTCCAGTTACAGTGGATTTAACATCATTAATGCACAGTATTGAAAAGCGCGGACCCCTGGGGACACCATTAATGACCTTTATCTGCTCAGAGCACCAAGTGCTTATTCTTTTTGGAGACACACGTATCTGTCTCTTATCAATCTCCTGGGGCGCACATCAATCGCAGAGAAAGAACTTTTATGAGCGTTCCTGAGGGATCTTGTAAAGACCGAGCAAGAAAAAAAAAATAGGAATGTCCACTATGTATTTCCTCTTTCAGACACTTATTCCCTACATGATAAGCCTGACCAAAGTAAGAGCATTAAGAATTAAATTACTTAAAATTGCATGATACTCAAAGGGGCAGAAGGCTTTCGGATAAGTGAGCTCTATGGATATGGCTGACGCAAGCTGATTTTCTCATGTAGCATTCTTTAAAGCCCAACTTTTCAGTCTTTAATCTGACGGTCTGCAGGGCCGGCAACAAAGCTATCGGCAATGTGGGCCCCCTGCACCTGGACAAGCCTTTTTTTGTTTTTGCAAACCTGCAGCCAAAGCCACCACAGGGCAGGACGGAGAGTCTAGAGAAGCAAAGCCGCCGTCAGCAACGCTACAGTGATGGATGCAGAGCTGTCACTGCACATAAGCCAAGCACAACCACTGGCAGCTCAATGCAGGGAACTGTTTTCTGCTGGACCGACTACACTATTCCCCACCCAGAATGGCAAAGCACGCACCTGCACAAGGGTGGCACAAGGGACTCGATCTGACATTCCAGTAGGCGGGTGCCAGACAACCACCAATCAGTTACTTGGCTGGATTATTATTTTAAAAGAAAAAAAAAACTATATCTGGGGCCTCCACCAGATTTTGATAATCCAGCACTGAGAATAAAAAAAAAAAATATTTAACATTATCGAGTGTGAAAACCCTCCACTCAGGAAAAACTCAGCCCCTCTCAAATGAGTCCCTCCCCAGCAATAATGCATATTTAGCTTTTCAACCTAAAAAGCTGTGACGGGGTTTCGAACTCTGTAAGCTCTGGTCAACCACTAAATCAGAGGAGTAGTTAGACTTTCTGGCATCTGGGGCAAAGATTCAAAATGGTGTCTCCCACTTGTAATAATGCATTAGGCTGGTAGAAAACCAGCCTAATGATTCCAATAGGGGCCTTACCTATTGGTGTATAAAGCTCACTAAAGCTTCCAAGTGGGGTGATCAATGGTGCGCATGGTGCTCTATTCAACACATTTGATTGGATGTTGCAGAAGTAAGTACATTTCCAAATATCGGTGACTTAAAAGGGCAACCAAGCAAACTAGGAAATGCTATTGAGGTTGTACAGAGCTAAAGTCATAGGTTCCATAAGTCATTTTATTGGGATGCCTGTCTCGTTGAAACTCCCTAGAAGGCCCAAAAATCAGAAAAAAAATCACCCTAACACTTTTCGTGTCTTTGCTTCATAAGGGGGTGAAAGTGGCTAAATTGTGGAACAGGAGTATAGAAATTGCTAATTTTTAGGCTTTCTTTTTTAGGCCATTATATGCTTATAACACATAGGAGTTTTTCCTCCTGCATTTAACCCATCTGTGCACTAAGACAAACACAAGCAGTGAGTGCATACATGCCTGGAGTGGTGGGCTGGCAAACCATGGTGCCCAGGGAGAAATTGGGGTTCAGGGTGCCTTGCTCAAGAACACTTCAGTCATGTCCCAGATGGGAATCGACCCTGCAACCCTCCTGTTACAAGATCAGTTTCTTAACACTAGGCTGTGTGACTGTCCCTACGCCTTCTGTGGATAGGCATCCAAAAAAAGTCAAGGGCCACTACTGGAAATATAGACTGGAGTTTTGCTTTAAAGAGGAAGTCCAAGATTTTTGTAACCAAATCAAACTGGGGCATTAAAATAAAAAAACAATTTACATGATCACTGTGATTCCTCCCTGATGCTGGTGGGGGTGGGGTTTTTGATGACATTTATGTACTTGAGTAACAATTGGACTTAAGTGACAGGCCAGTTAACCAATCCCACAATTCTCCATGACCTAAAACAAGAAAAAATTGAACATCTATTTTTAACAAAACAGATGTTCCCTGTGCAATGGAGGGATGGAGGGTTGGCATTGCTGATGCCCCCCCCCCCCCCCCTCCAGTGCTGTAATGCCCGGTAAAAACAAAATATTTTTTTTTCGAATAGCTCCCTCTGCCAAATTGAGGCCCATGATTGGCCACCACAGTCACGTGGTCTTCGGGTCTCTTTTGCTGGAGAATCAATTTAAATGGTAAATTTTAATGGCTGATTCAGCACCGTGATAACTGGCTGGACAAAAATAAAATGTAGATTGATTTTTCTTTCGTAGTGCAGTTCTGCACCATTTTTAGCTGTGAAAATGTTTAAATAATTAGCAGAGCTAAAAATGTGCTGAATTCCAGTTTAGGAATTTGAGTTTAAGGTCCCAGCAAGGTCCTCAGATTGGGTTGGGTGGTTGGGGTGTTACAGAGTGCTTGGACTTCTTCTTTAGAGGCAGGGGCGGGCTGGCCATAGGGCATACCGGGCAGAACCCCGGTAGGCTGGTGGCTGATTAGCAGAGCAGTGTAACGGTGGAGGCTGCACTGCCCGCCGCCACCGGCCCCGCTGTCACACACACACACACCCAGATTATCTGCGTGTAAACATTAGTGTGTGTGTGAGAGCAGCGGCGGGCAGAGCGGCCTCCACCCATTACACTGCTCTGCGCATCGGCCGCTGTTAGAACGTTGGCTCCGCGCAGGCTCGGCATCAGCAATTACACTTACAGGACGGGGAAGCAGAGGAGCCGTCATAGCTCTGAGTCATGTGACAGAGCAGGATATCTGTGCACGCTGCTGCCCCCTAGTGACAGCCTGTCCCAGGAGCTGGAGGTCAGTGGATGCTTCACACTAGGTTCTGCCATTTGTAACTCGGCTGCAGGGAAGTGCTGCTGCTTCTGCCACAAGGTAAAGGCTTCCCTTTGTGTGTCCTCCCTCCTGGCAGCTTATTAAGAAGTTTAGATGTTCAACCCCCTTTTGCAATACAAATGGTGTCCCATGTGCTGTCCATAGACTCGGCTGTGCAGAGCTCCATGTTGCCTGTCCCTGTGTTCTCAGGTCCTTCATATACTATATGTCTGCTAAATTGAGCCTCTCACAGCCCTGTAACAGGAGGCCGGGTGGCCAGTGTGACCAATGAGGAAACTTCTACAAAGCCACCTCACATCTGTGTCCAAATCTGATCTGCTCCTGATCTGTGTCTCCAAATCTGATCTGTGCCTGATCTGTGTCCAAATCTGATCTGCTCCTGATCTGTGTCCAAATCTGATCTGCTCCTGATCTGTCTCCAAATCTGATCTTCTCCTGATCTGAGTCCAAATCTGATCTTCTCCTGATCTGTGTCCAAATCTGATCTGCTCCTGATCTGTGTCCAAATCTGATCTGCTCCTGATCTGTGTCCAAATCTGATCTGCTCCTGATCTGTGTCCAAATCTGATCTGCTCCTGATCTGTGTCCAAATCTGATCTGCTCCTGATCTGTGTCTCCAAATCTGATCTGCTCCTGATCTGTGTCTCCAAATCTGATCTGCTCCTGATCTGTGTCTCCAAATCTGATCTGCTCCTGATCTGTGTCCATATCTGATCTGCTCCTGATCTGTGTCCAAATCTGATCTGCTCCTGATCTGTGTCCAAATCTGATCTGCTCCTGATCTGTGTCTCCAAATCTGATCTGCTCCTGATCTGTGTCTCCAAATCTGATCTGCTCCTGATCTGTGTCTCCAAATCTGATCTGCTCCTGATCTGTGTCTCCAAATCTGATCTGCTGCTGATCTGTGTCTCCAAATCTGATCTGCTCCTGATCTGTGTCCAAATCTGATCTGCTCCTGATCTGTGTCCAAATCTGATCTGCTCCTGATCTGTGTCCAAATCTGATCTGTGCCCAAATCTACTCTGCCACCAACAGATCTATATACTAAACTAAATTGTGCTGCTAACTGTTCTGTGCCCCAGCTTTATCCACTACTGACTAATCTGTGCCCAAATGCATACCTTCTAACTTTTTGGTGTGGGAAATAGGGACAGTTGTTAAGGCTGTAAAGTGTGATGCCCCTCTCTTTCTTTCTTATTTTTGTCCTCCTAAGCCCTGGTAAACCATGGAACAAAATAAGGTATATATATAAAATATGTGACATTAATATACTATACTGTGCCAGGAACAGTAAAGCAGGGCCGGTGTGCCCCAAAAAGTCCAGGGCCATTTTTTTAGTCCCAGTCCGCCCCTGTTTAGAGGTCTCCAAGCTCAGGTGAGCAGCCCTTTGAGGCCCTTCAACCCCAAAGAACCCACTACCCTTGGTGCCGCAGTTTACAGAGGATCGATTTGAAAAGTAAGATTTGAGGGCTGATTCAGTATTGTTATACCTGGCTGGACAAGAAAAATAATGTATAATGATTTTTTTTAGCTGTGCAAATTTTTTAATAATTTGCATAGCTAAAAAGGTGCTGAATTCCACTAAGGAATTAGAGTTTAAGGTCCCAGCAAGGTCTTCTGCTTGGGTTTGGTGGTTGGGGTGTTACAGAGGGCTTGGACTTCTTCCTTAGAGGTCTCCAAGTTCAGCTGAGCAGCTCTTTGAGGCCCTTCAACCCCAAAGAATCCTCTACCCTTGGTGCCACAGTCTACAGAGGATCGATTTGGAAGGTAAGAGCTGAGGAATGATTCAGCACTGTGATAACTGGCTGGGTAAGAAAAAAAAATTATAATTGTTTTCCTTAGTGCAGTTCTGCACCACTTTTAGCTGTGCACATTTTTAAATAATTTGCATAGCTAAAAAGGTGCTGAATTCCACTAAGGATTTCAAGTCTAAGGTCCCAGCAAGGTCAGGGTTGGGTGGTTGGGGTGTTCCAGAGAGCTTGGACTTCTTCTTTAGAGGTTTCCAAGCTCAGATGATTGATTTGATTTGAGGGCTGATTCAGCACTTTTTCCTTAGTGCAATTCTGTGCCACTTTTAGCTGTGAACTTTTTTAATAATTCGCATAGCTAAAAAGGTGCTGAATTCAGCTAAGTCCTAGCTTAGTCCTAGCAAGGTCCTCAGCTTGGGTTGGATGGTCGGGGTGTTACAGAGTGCTTGGACTTCTTCTTTAGAGGTTTCCAAGCTCAGGGGATCCGCCCTTTGAGGCCCTTCAACCCCCCAAGAACCCTCTACCCTTGGTGCCACAGTCTACAGAGGATTGATTTGAAAGGTAAGATTTGAGGGCTGATTCAGCACTGTGATAACTGGCTGGGCAAGAAAAGAAATGTATATTTTTTTCCTTAGTTCAATTCTGTGCCACTTTTAGCTGTGAACATTTTTAAATAATTTGCATAGCTAAAAAGGTGCTGAATTCCACTAAGGAATTAGAGTCCTAGAAAGGTCCTCCTATTGGGTTGGATAGTTGGGATGTCACAGAGTGCTTGGACTTCTTCTTTAGAGGTCTTCAAGCTCAGGAGATCTGCCCTTTGAGGTCTTTCAAACTTCAGGACTCTAAGATACGGTCGCCACCATCTTGCCTCAAAAGCATCACAAATAGTGAGGAGAGGAGATCGGGATAAAGTACAGGGGGCGGGGTTATAGCTGTGTTCTGCACAGACAGAGCAGAGCTAGGGTCAAAAAAAGGTCAGCCCCAGAATGCAGAGCAGCACAGTCAGAAGACACTTCCTGTTTGCAGGCGCCATCTTGGATGTTTAAAGGCTCATAACATGCAGTAGATGCAGGTAGGATGATTTTTAATGCGAGCAATCTGTATGTCCAGGGTGTGGGAAACATATAAGAAAGACTCCTATTCAGGGTGAAGGTCCGCTTTAATGCAACTCTGCACCAGTTAGCTGTGCAAGTTTTTAAATAATTCACATAGCTCAAAGGGTGCTAAATTGGGTGGTTGGGGAGCAGCCCCTTGAGGCCCTTCAACTCCAAATAACTCTCTACCCTTGGTGTCGCAGTCTACGGAGGATCGTTTTGGAAGGTAAGATTTGAGGGCTGATTCAGCACTGTGATAACTGTCTGGGCAAGAAAAAAAAATGTGTAATGATTTTTTTTTCCTTAAACCAGACTTTCAGCGTTATTAAACCGAACCTTCACAATTTATAGCTGTGCTTTGCACAGACAGAGCATAGCTGGGGCCAGGAAAAGGTCACCAATCCCAGAATGCAGAGCGGCACAGTCAGAAGACACTTCCTGTTTGCCGGCTGTCTGATACTCCATGAGCCGCCATCTTGGATGTTTAAAGGCTCATAACATGCAGTAGATGCAGGTGGGATGATTTTTAATGTGAGCAATCTGTATGTACAGGGTGTGGGAAACATATGATATTCTCATATTCATGTGAAGGTCCGCTTTAATGCAATTCTACACCATTTTTTGCTGTGACATTTTTTAAATAATTTGCATAGCTAAAAAGGAGCTGAATTCCACTAAGGAATTTGAGCTTAAGGTCCCAGCAAGGTCCACCGCTTGGGTTGGTTGTTTGGGGTTTTTACAGAAAGCTTGGACTTCTTCTTTAGAGGTCTCCGAGCTCAGGGGAGCAGTTCTTTGAGGCCCTTCAACCCCAACGTACCCTCTACCCTTGCCCTGTGCCACAGTCACAGCTAAAAAAGGGCCGAATTCCACTAAGGAATTCAAGTTTAAGGTCCCAGCAAGGTCCTCAGCTTGGGTTGGGTGGTCGGGATGTTACAGAGTGCTTGGCCTTCCTCTTTAGAGGTTTCCAAGCTCAGGGGAGCAGCCCTTTGAGGCCCTTCAACCACAAAGACCCTCTACCCTTGGTGCCGCAGCTCCAACACTGTTTTTTGAGATCCATGAGAAGAGCATGGTCATCCCTGATAGTGTGCACATACATAGAGTGCACTAAATAGACAGATGTTGCACCATGTAATAGTTATGACTATGATGTCCATTTTTCTATGATAAGAGCAGCGGGTGATGCTAGATGTCACTGTTTTACAGCAGGAGAACAGGAACTACTGGCAGGTGTATAGGTGACATCAGCACTAAAAATAAATAATATTTTCAAGTCCAAGCATTTTGTAACACCCCATCCACAGTCCCAACCCCAATCAGCTGGGGTGGGAACCTTGAGTGGCTGATCAGTCACCCAATCCTGTGCAGCGGTGTAACTGTACTGGTCTGTCAATGAGGTCCAACTGTCAATCAAGTCCACAGCTGCTATTCAGAGCTCCTATCCGTGAGTTATTGCAGCAATCAGGTGAGTTGTTTTATTACTTTAACTCTCAATCAAGCTTAACAGAGGGGTGGGTAGGCTTGTGGATTACAAAAGCTTGGAATTCCTCATGAATTTGGTCTGGTGCTGAATCATTTCTACTGCTGGATCCTCAATCCAACCCTGAAGATGGCGAATACTTGTGCAATCAGTTTAGCAGTTTTATTTCTCTATAAGTATTCAACATTACTTTTCTGGGGTTTTCACTCTGATACAAAAAAAGTTGATGATTGGTATTAAAAAAATCTATTGTATCTTTAGCCACACATCCTCACCACACCCATACCAAGCCCCATGCCAAATATCGTGCCCAATGGCAATGGGATCAGCAGAGAGGAGCAGGAGGGATGGGTAGGAGGAATAGGGGGGCTCCAGGAAGGGATGGATGTATGGCTAGAGATAGGGGGCCTGGATGAATAGGAAGAACTGAAGAGAGATGGAGGGAGTAATAGATGGCTAGAACTAAGGGGAGAGAGATGGATAGGAGGGATGGATGAGCTGGGAGGAGATGGGGAGGAATGAATGAATGAGAGGAACAGGAGGGATGAATGAGTGGGAGGAACAGGAGGGGTGGATTGATGGCTAGAGCTATGAGAGGATGGATGCTAGAGCTTTGAGAGGATAGATGGGCACAACTGATGGGAGAAGGATGGATAGGATGAGCTGGGAGGAGAGGGGGAGGGATGAATGAATGGGAGGAGAAGGATGAGTGGGATGAGCTGGGAGGAGAAGGGGGAATTAACTAATGGGAGGAACAGGAGGGCTAGAGCTATGAGGAGAGGATAGATGGGCACAACTGTGGGGAGAAGGACGGATGAGATGAGCTGGGAGGAGAGAGGGTGGAATGTGTGAATGGGAGGAACAGGAGGGGTGGATGAGCTGGGGGAATAGGGGGAGGGGTGAATAAATCTAAGGAACAGGAGGGATGGATGGCTAGAGCTATGAGGAGAGGATAGACGGGCACAACTGGGAGAAAACGTGTGCAGATGGGTGGGAAATTGGCTTAATGATCGGAAGCAGAGGGTGGTTATCAATGGTACACACTCAGATTGGGTCACTGTTACTAGTGGAGTACCACAAGGGTCAGTTCTGAGACCTATTCTCTTCAATAAATATATATATTAATGACATTGGGTATGGATTAAACAGTAAAGTCTTTATCTTTGCAGATGATACTAAGCTGTGTAAAACAAAAGAGGACAGAAGGCAGCTACAAACAGATTTAGATAAATTGGAAGCATGGGCAGTTAAATAGCAAATGAAGTTTAACACAGATAAATGTAAGGTTAGGCACATGGGAAGGAGAAATCTGTGTCATGATTACACACTAAATAAAGAAACAATTGGTAAAACAACAATGGAAAAGCACCTAGGGGTTTTAGTTGACAATAAGCTCAACTGTAGTAATCAATGCCAGACAGCTGCTGCCAAGGCAAATAGGATCATGGGGTGCATCAGGAGGGGCATAGGTGCTCATGACCAGAGCATCATTTTACCCCTGTACAAGTCACTGGTCAGACCCCATATGGAATACTGTGTACAATTTTGGGCACCTGTGCTTAAAGAGGACCAACACCCAGGGGTGATCAGCCCGGAAATCTATAAGATTCCCGGGCCGATCACCTCCCACCCCGCGGGACATCCGAGATCGGGATGTCCCGCGGGGTGAAACCCCCCAGAAACCCCAAAAAGACCCTACCTGACCGCCGCCTCTTCCGCCGCCGCCGCCTCCCGCGCGCCCCTCCAGACGTGCGCGCGCCCGCGCCGGCCCTCTGTGAATGGCCGGCGGGGGCGCGCGCGCGCCGAGAGTGACGCGCGGGAGGCGGCGGCGGCGGAAGCGGCTTGGACGTTCCTGATCCCCGCCTGGACGTTGGCGGGGATTGGCTGCGGCGTTCACGTGGGAGCGTTGAGAGGTGAGTTTTTTGGGGTTTCTGGGGGGTTTCACACAGCGGGGCACCCCCGATCGGGGTGCCCCGCCGAAGTGGACCAAAACCCAGGATAGTCAAAATCCTGGGTGTTGGTCCACTTTAAGAAGGACATATCAGAACTGGAGCGCGTTCAAAGAAGGGCAACAAAGATAATAAAAGGAGTGCGGGGGCTAGAGGACCCTGAAAGATTGTCCAAGTTAGGTTTATTTAGTTTAGAAAAAAGACGCTTGAGGGGTGATCTAATAACTATGTAAAATTATACTCGGGGTCAACACAAAGATCTGTCCCACAATCTATTTATACCCCGGAGAGGAAACATGACCCGAGGGCATCCACTAAGGTTAGAGGAAAGGTGCTTTCTCCACCGACATAGGAGGGGATTCTTCTCTGTAAGAGCAGTGACACTATGGAACTCGCTGCCAGAGGAGGTAGTAATGATGGATACAGTAAAAACATTTGAAAGTGGCCAGGATGCCTTCCTGGAATGTAATAACATTACCAGCTATGGCTACTAGACCACTGGAAGGAGATCTATAGTGGCCGGGATTCCCTCCTTGTATGTAATAACATTTCCAGCTATGGCTACTAGACCACTGGAAGGAGATCTATAGTGGCCGGGATTCCCTCCTTGTATGTAATAACATTTCCAGCTATGGCTACTAGACCACTGGAAGGAGATCTATAGTGGCCGGGATGCCCTCCTTGCTGGAATAACATTACCAGCAATGGCTACTAGACCACTGGAAGGAGATCTATAGTGGCCGGGATGCCTTCCTGGCATGTAATAACATTACCAGCTATGGCTACTAGACCACTGGAAGGAGATCTATAGTGGCCGGGATGCCCTCCTAGCATGTAATAACATTTCCAGCTATGGCTACTAGACCACTGGAAGGAGATCTATAGTGGCCGGGATGCCCTCCTAGCATGTAATAACATTTCCAGCTATGGCTACTAGACCACTGGAAGGAGATCTATAGTGGCCGGGATGCCCTCCTGGTATGTAATAACATTTCCAGCTATGGCTACTAGACCACTGGAAGGAGATCTATAGTGGCCGGGATGCCTTCCTGTCATGTAATAACATTACCAGCTATGGCTACTAGACCATTGGAAGGAGATCTATAGTGGCCGGGATGCCTTCCTGTCATGTAATAACATTACCAGCTATGGCTACTAGACCACTGGAAGGAGATCTATAGTGGCCGGGATGCCCTCCTGTCATGTAATAACATTACCAGCTATGGCTACTAGACCACTGGAAGGAGATCTATAGTGGCCGGGATGCCCTCCTTGATGGAATAACATTACCAGCAATGGCTACTAGACCACTGGAAGGAGATCTATAGTGGCCAGGATGCCCTCCTTGCATGTAATAACATTTCCAGCTATGGCTACTAGACCACTGGAAGGAGATCTATAGGGGCCTGGATGCCCTCCTGGCATGTAATAACATTTCCAGCTATGGCTACTAGACCACTGGAAGGAGATCTATAGTGGCCTGGATGCCCTCCTGGAATGTAATAACATTTCCAGCTATGGCTACTAGACCACTGGAAGGAGATCTATAGGGGCCTGGATGCCCTCCTGGCATGTAATAACATTTCCAGCTATGGCTACTAGACCACTGGAAGGAGATCTATAGGGGCCTGGATGCCCTCCTGGAATGTAATAACATTACCAGCAATGGCTACTAGACCACTGGAAGGAGATCTATAGTGGCCGGGATGCCCTC
Organism: Gastrophryne carolinensis; assembly: GCA_027917425.1. Lineage (NCBI taxonomy): Eukaryota > Metazoa > Chordata > Amphibia > Anura > Microhylidae > Gastrophryne > Gastrophryne carolinensis. The sequence continues at coordinate 30,190,491 of CM051244.1, read as the reverse complement.
CATGCATGTAATAACATTACCAGCTATGGCTACTAGACCACTGGAAGGAGATCTATAGTGGCCGGGATGCCCTCCTTGATGGAATAACATTACCAGCAATGGCTACTAGACCACTAGAAGGAGATCTATAATGGCCGGGAGGACCTCCTGGCATGTAATAACATTTCCAGCTATGGCTACTAGACCACTGGAAGGAGATCTATAGTGGCCGGGATGCCCTCCTTGCATGTAATAACATTACCAGCTATGGCTACTAGACCACTGGAAGGAGATCTATAGTGGCCAGGATGCCCTCCTTGCATGTAATAACATTTCCAGCTATGGCTACTAGACCACTGGAAGGAGATCTATAGGGGCCTGGATGCCCTCCTGGCATGTAATAACATTTCCAGCTATGGCTACTAGACCACTGGAAGGAGATCTATAGTGGCCTGGATGCCCTCCTGGAATGTAATAACATTTCCAGCTATGGCTACTAGACCACTGGAAGGAGATCTATAGGGGCCTGGATGCCCTCCTGGCATGTAATAACATTTCCAGCTATGGCTACTAGACCACTGGAAGGAGATCTATAGGGGCCTGGATGCCCTCCTGGAATGTAATAACATTACCAGCAATGGCTACTAGACCACTGGAAGGAGATCTATAGTGGCCGGGATGCCCTCCATGCATGTAATAACATTACCAGCTATGGCTACTAGACCACTGGAAGGAGATCTATAGTGGCCGGGATGCCCTCCTTGATGGAATAACATTACCAGCAATGGCTACTAGACCACTAGAAGGAGATCTATAATGGCCGGGAGGACCTCCTGGCATGTAATAACATTTCCAGCTATGGCTACTAGACCACTGGAAGGAGATCTATAGTGGCCGGGATGCCCTCCTTGCATGTAATAACATTACCAGCTATGGCTACTAGACCACTGGAAGGGGATCTATAGTGGCCGGGATGCCTTCCTGTCATGTAATAACATTACCAGCTATGGCTACTAGACCACTGGAAGGAGATAAACAGGCTGGGATGGACTAAAGTCTTTATTCAGCTGCACATACTATGTTACTATGTTTAACTGAGAGGAGAAGGATGGATGGGATGAGCTGGGAGGAGAGGGGGAGGGATTTGGGGGCATAGATGGCCACTGTATGCTTGCGCACACATAGGAATTCTTCCTCTGCATTTAAAGTGGACCAAAACCCACAGAGATCGTCCCGGGAATCTTTTAGACCCCCCTTCGGGCATTCCTCCCAAGTGTCCCTGATTTGGAGGTTCTGTCCCTCTTTTGAGTCCCTGTCCCCCTGCCCCTCGTTGTTCACATTTGTTCCTCTCTGAGGTGTAACATGCAGATCTGCATCAATAAATTATTCATTTGCCTATTCATAGTGTTTATATTGCTGTTTATATTATATATTACTGGTACAATGTATCTCCTATCCATGAAACATCGATTGGCGTGGCTTAATTTACATATTGTCCCTCTTTCTCCCCCTGAAAAGTTGGGAGGTATGCCCCGGGGATCCAGAATTGGGGCGCCCTGCTGTGTAAAACCCACCAGGTCGCCCCATAAACTCATCCTTCTTTACCGGTCCAACGACACGTGCGAGAGCCCCTCCAGCAGGGCACGTGCCCCCTTCAGGCATTTTGAATAGCCAGCCCAGGCACTGTTAGAGGGTAGTGGGGGACGCTGCCGCCAGCGGGCTCGGATCCGCTCGTATTAAACAAGCTCCTGTACGAAGGGGTTCGAGAGGATCTGAGCACGCTGATTGGACGAGCAGCCTTCGTAGGACCGAGAAGAGGTGAGTCTGTTCGGGCAACCTGGGGTTTCACCCAGCGGGTCACCCCTGATGGACCAAAACCCAGGATAGTCAAAATCCTGAGTTTTGGTCCACTGTAACCCATCTAGAGGGGTGGGCTGACCTGATTACAGCAGGGAGCAGTTGGGAGCATAGCTGCCTTGGCCAGGATTCAAAACTGCCACCCTCTGGTCGAATCTCTAAGCCAAGTTTAAACATCTCCCGTTACAGGCAGTGAGGGGCATCCCTACGTTACAGTTAGTGAGGGGCATCCCTACATTACAGTTAGTGAGGGGCATCCCTACGTTACAGTTAGTGAGGGTCATCCCTCATTTCAGCCAGTGGGGGCATCCCTCAGTACAGCTTACAGTCAGTGAGGGCATCCCCCAGTACAGCCAGTGGGGGCATCCCTCAGTACAGCTTACAGTCAGTGAGGGCATCCCTCAATACAGCCAGTGGGGGCATCCCTCAGTACAGCTTACAGTCAGTGAGGGCATCCCTCAGTACAGCCAGTGGGGCATCCCTCAGTACAGCCAGTGGGGCATCCCTCAGTGCAGCCAGTGGGGCATCCCTCAGTACAGCCAGTGGGCGCATCCCTCAGTACAGCCAGTGGGCGCATCCCTCAGTACAGCCAGTGGGCGCATCCCTCAGTACAGCCAGTGGGCGCATCCCTCAGTACAGCCAGTGGGCGCATCCCTCAGTACAGCCAGTGGGCGCATCCCTCAGTACAGCCAGTGGGCGCATCCCTCAGTACAGCCAGTGGGGCATCCCTCAGTACAGCCAGTGGGCGCATCCCTCAGTACAGCCAGTGGGGCATCCCTCAGTACAGCCAGTGGGCGCATCCCTCAGTACAGCCAGTGGGACATCCCTCAGTACAGCCAGTGGGGCATCCCTCAGTACAGCCAGTGGGGCATCCCTCAGTACAGCCAGTGGGGGCATCCTTCAGTACAGCCAGTGGGGCATCCCTCAGTACAGCCAGTGGGCGCATCCCTCAGTACAGCCAGTGGGGCATCCCTCAGTACAGCCAGTGGGGCATCCCTCAGTACAGCCAGTGGGGCATCCCTCAGTACAGCCAGTAGGGGCATCGCTCAGTACAGCCAGCGGGGCATCCCTCAGTACAGCCAGTGGGGCATCCCTCAGTACAGCCAGTGGGACATCCCTCAGGACAGCCAGTGGGGCATCCCTCAGTACAGCCAGTGGGAGCATCCCTCAGTACAGCCAGTAGGGGCATCGCTCAGTACAGCCAGCGGGGCATCCCTCAGTACAGCCAGTGGGGCATCCCTCAGTACAGCCAGTGGGGCATCCCTCAGTGCAGCTTACAGTCAATGAGGGCATCCCTCAGTACAGTCAGTGGGGCATCCCTCAGTACAGCCAGCGGGGCACCCCTCAGTACAGCCAGTGGGGCATCCCTCAGTACAGCCAGCGGGGCATCCCTCAGTACAGCCAGTGGGGCATCCCTCAGTACAGCCAGTAGGGGCATCCCTCAGTACAGCCAGTAGGGGCATCCCTCAGTACAGCCAGTGGGGCATCCCTCAGTACAGCCAGTGGGGCATCCTGGTTGTTGCACGCTGGTCGGTGGGTGGGCCCCCGTCTATGGATGGTGTCCATAGATGTCCACGGACGCCTCCCATAGATGCCCACCGCTCAACATCCAGGAAGTGCTGGTAAACATGAATGTGTGTCTGTGTGAGAGTGGCGGCTCGATCTGCCCCTCGCTGCTGTTCCCCCTGCCGCCGCCGCCCACCCCTCCGCATCTGTCATTCATGGGTCGCGGCCTTTCCTGGTGCCAGTCTACCAGGATTTTGCCCGGTATGCCCTATGGCCAGCCCGCCCCTGTTTATGCATGTTAAACCCCAAAGAGGGACAAATTTGAACAAGGGACAGGGCATACGAACTCAAATGAGGGACAGTTAGTAGTTATGTCTTTAGTACTCTAAGCCAACCAAACTTGAACCCTTCCAAGGGGGTGAATACTTTAGCTAAGCAATGTATGCATTGATTAGTCTCGGATCCTTCTATCAGAATATCTCTCATACCAAATGTACTTATATTTTCTCTTAAAGTCTAATCAATCATTTCTTAATGACCAGCTCTACCCCCACCCCAGCCCCTGCCGCCTGATGACTTGGCTCTGGAAAGCTGCAGGCCCAGCATTATAACTCTGCCGTCTCAGTGACAATCCAGCTTTTAGCATCCATCACATTGCCTATGAAGCAGGAAAAGAAACATGTTGTTTGTCTATTTCCTGCCGTAATGCTTTCCACGTCCCTGTCTTTCGCAAATCACCATTCGTTACTTGGACACCAGCCTAAAAGCCTCTGTCCCAGCTCAAAGATTCTTTAAAGAGGAACAAAACTCAAGGCCAGCTCTAAGTTTATGTGGGCTCTTGGGCGGCATGGGCTCCTTTGCAGCTGAGGGTGATTCAGGAGATGGAGACACTCAGGGGCATCCCAAATCTGCCCCCTGAGGATCAGGCTATTTGGACCAAAACTCTAGTGTGGATCCTTTTTGAAGAGCACCAAAACCCTTTAAATCTGACCTGGGGGTCTAAATGAATCTAGGGCCAGGGGAAAATGACCCCCAGGGTTGCCCCTATGTGTAACCCTACACACAGACATGGGGGACTGAGAGGACAGGGCTGGATGTGGCAGAAACAGAGACGGCGCCAGCACAGGGCAAACCTGGGTAATTGCCAGGGCCCCAGGCATCTTCAGTGGCCCACTCAGGCTCACACTTGTTCACTGTATTATTTTTCAGTGGTCCCGAATCACCAAATGGCTGGTGTTGTGTGCAGACCTGCTCATGGCTGGCCTTGGCAACAGAGGAAGGGAGGCATGGAGAAGGTTTAATGGAAGGGAGGTGGCGAGAACCAGGTGACAACTGACAGCAATGATGGAGTCTTTAGTGGCAGCGGAGCAAGCAGTAAGGGCTGCAGGGTGCTTGGTTGTGCTAGAAAATGCAACAAGGATTAGAGGATAATTGGTGGTTATAGGGAAAGCAATAAGGACTGGAGGATGATTGGTGGCTATAGGGAAGGCAACAAGGACTAGAGGATAATTGGTGGTTATAGGGAAAGCAATAAGGACTGGAGGATGATTGGTGGCTATAGGGAAGGCAACAAGTACTAGAGGATAATTGGTGGCTATAGGGAAAGCAATAAGGACTGGAGGATGATTGGTGGCTATAGGGAAGGCAACAAGGACTAGAGGATAATTGGTGGCTATAGGGAAGGCAATAAGGACTGGAGGGCAATTGGTGGCTATAGGGAAGGCAACAAGGACTAGATGATAATTGGTGGCTATTGCGAAGGCAATAAGGACTGGAGGATAAATGGTGGCTATAGGGAAGGCAACAAGGACTAGATGATAATTGGTGGCTATAGGGAAGGCAATAAGGACTGGAGGATGATTGGTGGCTATAGGAAAGGCAACAAGGACTAGAGGATAATTGGTGGCTATAGGGAAGGCAACAAGGACTAGAGGATAATTGGTGGCTATAGGGAAGGCAACAAGGACTAGATGATAATTGGTGGCTATTGTGAAGGCAATAAGGACTGGAGGATAAATGGTGGCTATAGGGAAGGCCATAAGGACTAGAGGATGATTGGTGGCTATAGGGAAGGCAATAAGGACTGGAGGATGATTGGTGGCTATAGGGAAGACAACAAGGACTACGATAATTGGTGGCTATAGGGAAGGCAACAAGGACTAGAGGATAATTGGTGGCTATAGGGAAGGCAACAAGGACTAGAGGATAATTGGTGGCTATAGGGAAGGCAATAAGGACTGGAGGATGATTGGTGGCTATAGGGAAGGCAACAAGGACTAGAGGATAATTGGTGGCTATAGGGAAGGCAACAAGGACTAGAGGATAATTGGTGGCTATAGGGAAGGCAACAAGGACTAGAGGATAATTGGTGGCTATAGGGAAGGCAATAAGGACTGGAGGGCGATTGGTGGCTATAGGGAAGGCAATAGGGACTAGATGATAATTGGTGGCTATTGCAAAGGCAATAAGGACTGGAGGATAAATGGTGGCTATAGGGAAGGCAACAAGGACTAGAGGATAATTGGTGGCTATAGAGAAGGCAACAAGGACTAGAGGATAATTGGTGGCTATAGGGAAGGCAACAAGGACTAGAGGATAATTGGTGGCTATATCGAAGGCAATAAGGCAATAAGGACTGGAGGATGATTGGTGGCTATAGGGAAAGCAATATGGACTGGAGGGTGATCAGCAGAAGATGACCCGTTTGTGACACCGGAGATGAAAGGTGACATGATGTGACTCACTGCTTTGGGGCCCACTAAGACTCTATTGCCCAAGGGCTCCCACAAATCTACAGCCGGCCCTGGGCAGAAAGGCCGAGAAAGGAAGCGTGTGCACTGTGTACCTTACATTGCTTTCTTCCAGGGTGCGCAGTACTTCCTGTTCCTGTAAAGAGGACCCAAACCCATGCTGCATTGGCCCTGAAATCTATAAGATTCCCGGGCTGCTGGATTCCCTCCTCCTGGGGCATCCAGTTCCCCCTGCTGTGTGAAACTCCCCAGGTCGCCCAGAAACTCACCTTCTATCCCGGTCCAACGGTGCATGCGCAGTCAGCGGCCGCATCCCCATTATCCCTTTAGCAGAGTGTGTCTGTGCCAGGCATTTGTGAATGGCAGGCACGGGCACGCTCCCTGTTAAAGGGTAGTGGGGGATGCGGCCACCAGCACGCTCAGATCCGCTCGGATTAGACAAGCTCCTGGACGAAGGGGCTCGGGATTTGAGCGTGCTGATTTGATGATTGGCCGCAAATTCGCCATAGGACCGGGAAGAGGTGAGTTCAACGGATGCTTTGATGCACGAAAAAAGAGGCCGCCACTAAGCCCATTCAACAACCTGTAAAGCCAAATGAGAGTCTTCAGCACACGAGCTTTGGAATTCAATATTAAAATATAACTTTTACTAAGAATACATTAAAAATGTATCTTACACGGGACCAACCGTCCCCTTCCCAAACCAGATGGGAAACACGTTTCGGGGGAGCACCTCCGAAAACGGTTGGGCTTTTTATGAAATGATGTTGAAGGTCTGGTTTCAATTATGTATGATCCTCAGCTACCTCCTGAACTTTGCTCTAAAAATTACCCCGCCCCCCCATTTAAGACCCTCGACTACCTTTTGGACTTTGCCCTAATGGTTAACCCCTGTCTGACCCTTCACTATTACTTGTGATACCGTACCTGAGCTTGTTACCTCTGAACTCGGCTTCCATCTCATCGTCTGTCTCTCAGCCTCCAACCAGGTGACCAGTGTGGTCTGCTTGGGCCCTTGGCTCACCAGGGCATGCTCTGGGGTCACCTCAGTGGCAGACCTATCCTCCTTTGCTGGGGGCTGTAGAGAAGATGATGATGACCCTTATACTCCTGGCCTTCTGGGGTCGAGGACTAGGTTTGAGCAGGAGCCTCCATTCCTTCAGCAATGGTACCCAGGTGTTTTAACATCAGTGCTCATCATCAGGTCAGTATCCCCTGCTACTGACCTAGACAGGGGAGAGTCTTCAGCACAGGAGCTCTGGAATAGTAATATTAAAATATAACTTTTACTAAGTATGTATTAAAATTGTATCTAACGCAGGGACCAACCGTCCCATTCCCAAAGCAGATGGGCAACGCGTTTCGGGGGAGTACCCCTTTATCAAGCAGCCTTGAGGCTGCTTTTTGAGAACTGATGTTAAAAGACCTGGTGATGAGCACTGATGTTAAAAGGTACCATTGCTGAAGGAATGGAGAGAGGGGTCTCCTGCTTAGACCCAGTCCTCAACCCCACAAGGTCAGGAATATAAGGGTCACCATGGTCTTCTCTACAGTCCCTGGCAAAGGAGGATAGGTCTGCCATGGATGTGACCCCCAGATCGTGCCCTGGTGAGCCAAGGGCCTGAGCAGACCGCACTGGTCACCTGGTTGGAGGCTGAGAGGCAGACGATAAGATGGAAGCCGAGGTCAGAGGTCACAAGCTCAGGTGCGGTGTCACAAGTAATAGTGAAGGGTCAGACAGGGGTTAACCTTAGGGCAAAGTCCAAAAGGTAGTCGAGGGTTTTAAACTGGTCACGGGGGAAGGGTGGGTAATTCTTGAACAAAGTTCAAAAGGTAGCTGAGGATCATACATAAGTTAAACCGCACCTTCAGCATAACTTCATAAAAAGCCCAAACCTGTAAAAAATGATTCCTCTGCATCTAAAATTAATTTTTAGCCACTTACTTTTTATTCTTTCCCCCACTGGGTTGTAGCTCAGGACTCTAGTATATGGGTGCCGCCATCTTGCCTCAGAGACCAGAGGGGCGGGTTATAGCTGTGCTTTGCTCAGACACCTGACACCTGACCTGGCACTACCTGCCACTATCACAGGCACTCTGTCACCTGACACTCATCTGCCACTACCTGCCACTATCACAGGCACTCTGTCACCTGACATTCATCCAGCATTATGTGGCACTATCACAGGCAATCCGTCACCTACACTCATCTGGCACTATGTGGCACTATCACAGGTGCTTTGTCGCCTGACACTCATCTGGCATTACTTGGCACTATTACAGGCGCTATATCACCTGACACTCATCTGGCACTACGTGGCACTATCACAGGCGCTATGCCACCTTCACTCATCTGGCACTATCACAGGTACTATATCACCTGACACTCATCTGGCACTATGTGGCACTAACACAGGCGCTCTGTCACCTGACATTCATCTGGCACTACGTGGCACTATCACAGGCACTATGCCACCTTCACTCATCTGGCACTATGTGGCACTATCACAGGTGCTCTGTCGCGTGACATTCACCTGGCACTATCTGGCAATAATTCATCTGGCACTTTGTAGCACTACCACAGGCGCTCTGTTGCCCGTCTCTCATCTGGCACTATGTGGCACTATCACAGGTGCTCTGTCACCTGACACTCATCCGGCACTATGTGGCACTATTACAGGCGCTCTGTCACCTGACACTCATCCGGCACTATGTGGCCTTAGTGTTTCTTAAATAACCCCCTAAATCACTTTACTGAAACCATTTTGAGACCGTCTTACAGCTAAATCAGGCCATAGCTGTGATTTTTTTCCTTGTATGTAAGCAGAATTCCTCCATATCCATATAATGCATAGATGCGTATTTTTTTACGTGAAGCCATTTTTCGGCATCATACAGTAAATGTGACACATTGTAAAGAATTATTTGCTGCGACTCCTGATGTGAATGGAAGCGCTGCAATGTAAATGAGTCCAAGTGGGGGAAGCTGTTATTTCACTGCTCCATCTGTGCTGCATAAAATGTCACAGTTCTCCTGTCTTATGAGGTGTTGTCACATTGTGCAGGGTGTGTATTCATGACCTCAGCTTGAGCTTTCTTTGTGGACTGATTGCTTTTCATTTTCTTTGCGAAAAATACAAAAAGAGAAAAAGGAAAAAAAACAACAACTATCACTGTTGCATAATAATAAGAAAATCTTCCAAGATTTGTTTAAGGTCTGAGGTTACTAATTACTGTAAGTCATAAGATTAAATCACCAAATACCGCTCCACACCAAAAGTGGCGCTCTGCATTCTGGGATTGCTGACCTTTTCCTGACCCCAGCTCTGCACTGTCTGAGCAAAACACAGCTATAACCCACCCCCCTGCACTTTATCCCACTCTACTCTCCTCAGTAAGTGTGATGCTTCTGAGGCAAGATGGCGGCACCCGTATCCTAAAGTCCTGAACAGAGTTGCAGCCCAGTGGGGGGAAAGAATAATAAGTAAGTGACTAAAAACTTAAAATATATTAATTTTAGATGCTGTGGAATCGTCTTATAAGGGTTTGGGCTTTTCAATAAATCATGGTGAAGGTCCGGTTTAATTTGTGCCGATTAGCTCTGTAGGTAAAGAGCCAATAGGGCACAAAGAAAAGAACTGTAGGTGTATTATGTGCCCATGAATATTATTATTTATTATGCTTATAAATAATATTACACACATTTTTTGCACATAACTTTTGCACATAAAATGTATATGCAGAACTTAGATGTCGGCAAATGTAATTTAGTTTTCTGCAAAATCATTTTTCATGGCTTCTCTTGCTTTCCAATGTGTAATTTGAACAACAACTAAAACACAGCATAAACGTACTGTAAAGTTTGTCCCCAGCAGTTATATCCTGTAACTGTAATGATGAAACACCGTCCAGTGCGGTAAAATACAGCGGCAATCTTTTCAGCAAAAATTAATGAATACGCTGTGCAGTGCCTAAAAGATGGCATTACAAAGTGGTGCTCACTGGCGCTATTATAATCGGCATTCGGGTCCAACAGGCGTTGACACAGGCCAGCCAATACCTAGTGCAACAATCAAAACGGGGAGGCCGATTCATTAATAGCGGCAGGTAGCGAAAGTTGAGCAACTGTAGCGGCATTTTCAGAGTGCCCGCTAGTAGTCGCTGTGCTTGGCCGTTGTTCGGTAGTTGATAGCGACTCAGTCGGTTTGCCGTAATGTTGAATATTGGGTGAGGAGTCGCTATTTGACAGGTTCCACGCTCTATGGGAGCGCATGATAGCGACTGGTCCTAGCGACCGGCTCCAACCATATTCATTAAAAAATCACGCTCAAAAAATTCTCACGCTGTAAAATGCATGTTTAAACCCCAGAGCGCTGGCGGCGATGGGTTAAAAGTAGTTTTTTAACTCCCAAACAACCATATTTTTGGAAACCAAAAAAAACAAGTTTTTTAAATAATTTTGTAATATGAATACATTAATATCAGACCTGTAATATGAATTCTGTACCATTTTTTTTTTTTTTTTACCTTAAAAAAATTATCTAAAATGGCAGAAGTGGTCACAGAATTTTTCACATAAAAAAAAAAAAAAAAAAAAAAACAATTAGTAACAATTAATTATGAGTATTTAAAGATTGTTCCATTGAAATACATTGGAGAGCGCCAGGTAGCGAGAGGTCATACCTGTCGCTGTTCAAGGTCGGACGCTGGCGCTGAGGGCTGAGGCTGGAATAATGATGAATGAGTCGCTATATGGCGCTATCTCAGTCGCTAAGCAGGATTGGCTTGATAAATGTGTGATTGTGGTGGGGAGCCGGCGTTCTCGCGGCGGGGCCCGTCATTACCGGCCACTCACCAGACGCTATTCCTTCATAAATAAGGGCCTAATTAGTTAATTGGGCGCTGTAACTTCCAGCACCTTTCTGTCCAAATAGCAACGCCAAAAAACAAAGAGATGACGGTGCTCCAGAACTGGTGCTACGCCAGTAAAATGACGCAGCGCACTTCTTATAAATGGCCCACTATTTACTAGTAAAGAGTTTGGCCACAGAACCAATCTGGTTGCTGAGTGTCGGCAACATAAATGTGTAATGTAAGTCATCACCCAGGTGAAAGGGTGACAAAATATCCGTGGCCACTGTGGTAAGGGTCAGACATCATTTTAACAGCCCTTGACCTGACCCTCATTTCAGTGACAGCAGGGGTTTATTTTCTTTCTGATATTGTGCTCTGTAGTCTCTTGTGGTCTTTCAAGCGTGCCCCTGAGAACCAAGAGGTCAGTGAAAAAAGACAAAAAAAAAACGAACTGATAATGGCATTGTAGACCAGAAGCATAGGTTTCTTGGATAAGAGGGTGCGATCCAGAAATTACACCAACAATTATGTGATCAATGTTTACATATCACCGCATGGCTACCGAAAAGGATTGAAAGAGTAAAAAGACACGTGTGTCCTGTGTGTTGTTCCTGTCTTCAGCGGCATCCCGAATAAGAATGCCCCGCTGTGTGTGTCCCCGCAGGTCACTCACCTTCCTTCTGCTCCCATGGTGCAGACTCCCAGTGCGCTCATTGGCTAAGCGGCTCACTCAGCCAATCAGCGCACTCGCTGTCACTCACCTCTCTACGGGGCAGCCTGGGGGGCTAAGCAGACGAGCGGCGCCGAAGGGAGCCGAGTGGTGCCACCAGCCACATCCCGCGCCCACCTGGCAGCCGCGGCGTAACCGCACCGCCCATTCAGGAAGGTCGGACGCATGCACGGCTAGGGGTGAGCAGGGATGTGGCCGGAGCGCAGCGCACAGACGAGGCAGGGGCTTCGGGGGAGGGTAAGTGCTCGGGGGGGAGTTTAACACAGCATCCCAATTTGGGATGCCCCAAGAATTCGAACTAGGACTGTTCCTCTTTAAAATCCTCACAATCTTCATCTGCTACCCCCTAATTAACATTTTCTCTAATTGCCCCTTTTTTTCCTCGGTTTCTAAAAGCCCAGTCATGTGTGGAGTTCAGCCACACCAATTACATCATTATTTTTTTCTAGTTCCAGAGTCTTACAGTCTTACAGTAGTCTTCTCCCTCTTTACTTGCTAGACTTCTGGGGTTCAAGTTGGCACCATCATTGTATACATTTATCTTTAGTAGCATTATTCCTGCAGTGTGGGTCCACGTGCATTTTCTTCACCCCATCAAATGCTGTCCCCTTAATAACCTTTCTATGGCTCTGTTTTCACTTTTGCCGTCCCCCATCATTCCTAGTTCCTACACGCACGCTAGTATTTTCTGCCCCAGCACTGCAGCCCCCTTCTATTAAGGTGCAAATCAATCTCCTGTATATTCTGTCATTGGTTGATCATGACTGCTGGGACCTCCCAAATCCAAAATCAATGTTGTTTAAGTTCTTACAGGTGTCTGTTTGTGCTCCATTGCCTAAAGCCACGTCTCTATAATGGCACCTTGAAAAAGTGACAGTCTGTCACGGAATGCGTGGGTGGCTGATTATCTCGCTCAGCAGGAGGCTTTTATGTATCTTTCACTGAGGTGACTTTTTGATTGTTTATAGTATACATTGTTTGTCTTTATTGACTCATAGCACTTTAATACTGCTCATAGGCACTTTAGGTATATTTGGCATGTATGTACTTTTGTGTTGTAAGATTATTATGTTTTGGCACAGATAATGGATTGATTTGGTTTCCCTCTGCTGGGTTGGGTTATGTGTTGGTATGTGTGTTTTTTAAATGTTTTGTGATGATTATTGTATTGTATGTGTTCTTTTTAATGTGATTTATTGATGAATTAAAAATCTTTTTGATATGAATTAACTACACTGTTGGTTTATTAGTTGAGGAGGAGCGGTGCTTTTGGAACAAGGTTCCTATTTTTGTGGTATACTGGGCCATAAATTGCTCTCACGTCTCTATGATTCTGAACAGATTTTGGAAGGGTTCCCCAAATTCTTCATACCCTCCCAAGTTTCTCTGTAGAGGTGTAACTAGAAAAATGGCAGACAAGAGATTTACTCAGTGACCCAGGCAAAGAGGCAAAATAAAAGACTAGAGATTCTATTCACAGGGGCTGCTGATGACCCTAAGTGGACGATAAGTAAAAAAAAAAACAAACATGACCCTATTTTAAAACTATACCCTTCAACGTATGCAAAACCACTTTTGGGAAATGTATTAATCCTTTAGTTGATTCACAGAAATTAACACATTGCTGGAAGCTCTATGGAACATGAAGTAATAGTTATAATAGTAATAGCTAAAAAAATGTTTTGCTTTCTGACAATTTTAAACATGCATCCCTTGGCTTATGGGGACCTCTACTATTATCTACAGATTACTGGCATCAAACTGATTTTTAATGTAGCATTTAACCCAGTTTTGCAGAATTCTTAGTGGATCAAACAAAACCAAATTAGCAATAAACAACAAAAAAGGGTATCTAAGCGTTATCAATGTATATTAATGACATATTAATGTATATTAATGACAGTGGGTACGGATTAAACAGTAAAGTCTCAATCTTTTCAGATGATACAAAGCTTTGGAAATGTAATTAAAACAAAAGAGGACAGCAGGCAGCTACAAACAGATTTAGATACATTGTAAGTATGGGCAGTTGGCAAATGAAGAGTAACACAGATAAATGTAAGGTTATGCACATGGGAAGGAGAAATCTGTATCATGATTGCACACTAAATATAGAAACACTTGGTAAAACAACAATGGAAAGGGACCTAGGGGTTTTAGTTAACAACAAGTTAAACTGTAGTAATCAATGCCAGGCAGCTGCTGCCAAAGCAAACAGGATCATTGGATGCATCAGGAGGGGCATAGGTGCTCATGACCAGAGTATCATTTTACTCCTGTACAAGTCACTGGTCACACCCCATATGGAATACTGTGTACAGTTCTGGGCACCTGTGATTAAGAAGGACATATCAGAACTGGAGCGCGTTCAAAGGAGGGCAACAAAGATAATAAAAGGAGTGCGGGGGCTAGAGTATCCGGAAAGATTGTAAAGTTAGGTTTATTTAGTTTAGAAAAAAGACGCCTGAGGGGTGATCTAATAACTATGTATAAATATATTTGGGGTCAATACAAAGATCTGTCCTACAATCTTTTTATACCCCGGAGTGTAACCATAACCCAGGGGCATCCACTAAGGTTGGGGGATTCTTCTCTGTAAGAGCAGTAACACTATGGAACTCACTGCCAGAGGAGGTAGGTATGAAGGATACAGTAAAAACATTCAAAAGTGGTCGGGATGCCTTCCTGGCATGTAATAACATTACCAGCTATGGCTACTAGACCACTGGAAGGAGATCTATAGTGGCTGGGATGCCTTCCTGGCATGTAATAACATTCCCAGCTATGGCTACTAGATCACTGGAAGGAGATCTATAGTGGCCGGGATGCCCTCCTTACATGTAATAACATTACCAGCTATGGCTACTAGACCACTGGAAGGAGATCTATAGTGGCCGGGATGCCCTCCTGGCATGTAATAACATTACCAGCTATGGCTACTAGACCACTGGAAGGAGATCTATAGTGGCCGGGATGCCCTCCTTGCATGTAATAACATTACCAGCTATGGGTACTAGACCACTGGAAGGAGATCTATAGTGGCCTGGATGCCCTCCTGGCATGTAATAACATTACCAGCTATGGCAACTAGACCACTGGAAGGAGATCTATAGTGGCCTGGATGCCTTCCTGGCATGTAATCACATTACCAGCTATGGCTACTAGACCACTGGAAGGAGATCTATAGTGGCCGGGATGCCCTCCTTGCATGTAATAACATTACCAGCTATGGCTACTAGACCACTGGAAGGAGATAAACAGGCTGAACTGGATGGACTAAAGTCTTTATTCAGCCTTATTCAGCCTTACATACTATGTTACTATGTAACTATCTGGTCAAATTAACCTTTGAACCAGAAAGGAACATCATCACCAACAAGCACGACATGGCCTTGTAACATCTGACTTATCAAAGGCCATCTAGAAAGCAAAATACCATACAACAAAATATATTAGAATTTCAAATTGTTGTCGCCCTCTGCATTTTCGGATAAAAAAGGAAGGCAGGTAATAAAAAATAATAATTGTTGAAAGTTTACCAAGCAACGTACATTTCCCACTTGCATTAGAATAAGCATGTGGGTGTATATAATGCCACGGGAGATCAGAGTGTAGCACTGAGCGGCAGCTGATATAGACTGAGTCTGAAGTCTTTATTTATATTCTGCTGAGCCGCTGAGAGCCCTCAAGTGCAGCAAAGGTAATAAGAAAAAATAGAACAAAGATTCCAACATTGTAGCAAAACAAACTAAATACAAATCTATTTCTTGTTTTCTTTAGGTAGCTTATACTCCCCTGTTAAGAAAGGAGATAACCATAAAGATAGCATCTGACAAGCTTTCAGGAATTATAAGGAAGCACGGATATAGCCAACAAACAGCACCCCGTACCCCACATGACTGCCGGCAGGCTCATAAATCATGGACACCATTACTGGTTTCAAGCTTCCAGTGGGGGACAAGAAACACTACATCGCTGGACACAAGTTGGCACTTTTGAATTCCCAGAGTTTTTTTTTAAACTGCAAATAACTTTATTTTCTCATACAATTGGATTCACTTGCAGCAAATGGCAAACATTTAAACATGTCACCTCTTGGGATTAGTCACAGAGCACAAGTAACAGATATGTAACCTCTTCTGGGGTGCCGGGCAGGCGCTGACCATCCCACTGTAGTAATTGTCAGGGAACCGCAGGTCACGTGATCCAACTATCAGTCAGGGACCTCCGGAAGAACAGACCGCTTTCCCAAAGCCCCGTCCGAGCCCGCCTAGCGAGACTACCAGGCCCAAAGCCTGCGGACACACAGATTCTTGTATTCTGCTCCTTGTCTAGGCATTTTAGGACAGTGCTAAACACAGACAGGCATCCCAAAATATGGAATTTTATTCATTCAGAACTGCTTCTCTCTAGGTGAGGAAAGATTGCGACACACCAAGGATGGTTTATATGGCGCCTATCGAGGTCCTAAAATGTGCAGGCTGTGCTTTTGCACCTGTCAAGGCTCCTGGCTGCAATCATGGATAGGGCTGAGCGGAGCTCCAGGAGTGGGGGTGCAGTGAAGAAAATAAGTCCATAAGAACAAATCAGAATTCAGGGGCTGGAGACAGACAGGCAAAGTCCAATGGCTAAGGCAAATGGATTGCTCAAGTTAAATATAGGTTTTAATGCAATGAGCGTACTAGGTAGTGATAACAAACATTTGGCTATGATGGAATATGAATTAATACAAATGTTGTCCTGAGAAGTGGGTTACAGGTTACAGTGAGTTACACAGAGATATATAATAGTCAGTTACCTTAACATGCAGATGTATAGTAGTGATGGGTCTGTCAAGAGCTTATAGATAGTTTGGGCACCTCCAGCACGCTGCCGCATGACCCCTCTAAAGAGAATGACCCTGTTCTTGTCTTGTCTGCCCCTCCACCCCTTCTCCCAGACACAGGTCATGTATAATTCTTTTGAATTCTGGCTCCTCTCTGTCTGACCAAGGTGTTAGGAGAGCCGCGGGGGGGCTTAGAACCTCATGCACATATATGGACTTTCTTTTCCTGCTAGCCTTGTAAGGGTGACATTTGCTACATACAGAAAATCTTAAAGGGGGATGCCAGGCATCAGCGATAAAATTAAATGTAATTTTTGCCCTATTCCTCACAGTCACTATTAGAGGCGAGCTCATCCCACACTCTGGGTATACGATTCAGGGCACAGCAGCTGGACCTCACTTTTCACTCAGCGCACGGTGGCGTGTTAAATTCAGGAGGTGCCGACCAGGCACAGGCCATCCCACAGCAAGTCTCTATCACCGGGGACCAACTCCACCACCCCAGTCACTCATCCAGGCTTTAGGCCCTGGAATTTGCCCCAGGGCCATCTCAGTAGTAATCCAGCAACTGCAGATTGAAGCCTCTATCCCCTCCCCCACCTGGGGAGTTAGCTCACCTCAGTGTGTGTTCAGCTAGGGAGGAACTCTGTCGTATGCCAGGGCATGCTGGGACCTGCTCTCCTTTGCCCAGCATCACAAGCTGCCCTTCTCGATCTCCGTCATGGCTCATCAACCCCCAGGGCCCTCCAGCTCCTCCCTTTAATATGGCCCTGTCCCTGGCCATAATCCTGCATGATATTGCGGGTCTGGGTTGAAATAATCTTCCCTGTCCTCAACCAAGATGGCAGTGGCGGCTTCCTGACCAGGCGCAGCTCGCCAGAATGTTTTGAGGTTTATTATAGCTTTTTGCCACCTAAAACATTGTGCCTGGATTTGGGCTTCAACTTGTTGACACACCACTGGAAGCCTTTCCCTGGTTGTGCATCCCTGGTGTAGCGGGAATTGGACATTGGACTCCAGGCCCTTGTGAAAAGACGAAATACTACTTCTGCAGCCCAATAATGGGCGTCAGGTTGTGGAAGCCAGCAGAGGCAAGTCCAGGAATCAAAACTTTTCTCTAGAGCCCCCAGTAACAAGGATAGCCAGGGCTGAATAAAGATTTGCGTGGTGCTGTACACTGATGCCCTCTAACACCATTGGCTGTATTTGGTCATATGGGGCTTGGGAACTTCATAAGAGCTTGAAAGGAATGTTTCTGCTCTTTGTCTAGGCATTTTAGGACAGTGATAAACACAGGCATGCATTCCAGAATATGGCATTTCTGGATTTATGTCAGCTTTACATTTTTACTTACTTTCCAGCATCATTCTCACAAGAACTAATGCAAGACTGCTTCTCTCTAGATAAGGAAAGATTGCCACACACCTAGGATAGTTTAAATGGTGCCTATCAAGGTCCTAAAATGTGCAGGCTGTGCTTTTGCACCTGTCAAGGCTCCTGGCTACAACCATGAATAGGGCTGAGCAGCGCTCCAGGTGTGGGAGCACAGATAAGAAAATAAGTCCAAATGAACTATTCAGAATGCAGGGGCTGGTGGCAGAAAGGCAAGGTCCAATGCATAAATCCGGGCTCAGGGGCTGGCAGCAAACAGGCAAAGTCCAAAGAATAAATCCGAGTTCAAACCATGTAATCCATCCGAGCGTTAATCCAAGAGCAGGCCAGGTCAGTCCAGGAAATCAGTCAGGAAACGCAGGAAACAGGAAAAAAGAATCCAGGAACTGAGCTGATAACATAGCAATGAAAACAGGCCAGCTGTCCATTTAAATAGTGCTGTCAATAAAGCTGGGAGGGAAGTCTCAGAGTATGAGTGAGGTCACTTCCTGTCCACTGAGACCAAGGGAAACCTGGAAGTAAAAAACAAGCCCAAGAGCTTATGCTCTAGGCTTCATGCGCTTGCAGTGTGCTGAACACCAGGTGGCGCTGTTGAGCAGTGCAATGGATGAAAAGCCAGATTGTGTACAAACACTCAAGCGTGCACGTCTGCGGCTACGCACAGACAGCGATGGAGATCTGACAGCACGTCCGCGGCTGATAGAAGAGCGAGAAAGGCGAGGAGATCGACAGCACCCCACATGACTGCCGCCAGTTATATGGATTACTGGGATGACATGTGCAGTGGGTATGCATGTCCTCCCATTAAACCTAAATGGTGTTAGGAACTGTATACCAGAACTTAGACATGTTGGACTTCAGGCCCATGAGGCACCAGGAAATACCATTACCTGTCACAGACAGGATCTGGAAGCTGGTAGAGCTCAGATAATGGGACCACTAAATAACTAAGACTTCCCATATGCCTGAATTTATGAGGTGCCCCGTTTTCACTAGAACCTCAATAGCAGAGATAGACTGGGCTAGAGGATCACCCTAGGTTGTCCACCTGAGAGAACTACGTATCAGGGTTTGGACAAGATAACAAAATAATCACAGTCAGAGACCAGGCAGGGCACGCAGCACAGGTTCTTGAATGATGAAAAAGGCCAAGGTCAGGGGCAAGGAGCACAGGTTCTTTAGTGATGAAACAAGCCAAAATCAGGGGCAGGCAGCACAGGTATGATGCAGATCAAGCATGACTATATTTTTAACCTTTTCACCTACCCCACCCAGTGCTGTAAATGGGGAAGGAGACTCCCCTGCAGAAGTGGCTTCTTATGACAGCCCTGCTTCTGCCATTTACCATCAAGTCAAGTGAGTTTTATTTTTATTTAATATCCTAATCTTGCCATGCCCAGAGGGTACTGTATGTGAAACCCCCCAGTTCGCCTTTGATGCTCTTTGCACTTTGGAGCATGTCTACTCCCTTCAGCTGCACTCACCCCCTTGCAATAATTAAAGTCTGAATGGCACAGTGCGCATACAGACCAAGAATGCACCCAGGCTTGAACATGCGTTGCGGTATCACGGATCAAGGTAGCAGAGGTGTACATACTATAGAGGCAATGCAAGCACAGGCCCGTGGAACAGGAGGCCCGGTGCAAGCTGCCTACACCACCTCTGCAAAATGTACGCCTGGCACGAGCGTACATACTCACCTAGCCATTCATGCCACCTCCTTGTGTGTGCACGCATCACACGCCTCCCTCGACGCCGTACGCACTGCTCCCCCTGCTGCACGCATCTCTCCCAGTTGTGTGTGTTGTGCATGTCACTCTCAGTGCTAGGGTACCTCTACTCCCCATTCTCCTCCTGTCTCCTCTCAACCGGCCGATGAGTGTTCCCAGCAGGGGTGGGGGCTTCTGCTGCTGATGGGGGCCTATCACAGGCTATGTAAACCACTGATGGTAAGTTTACTGAAAACCAGGCACTTTATAAATTGGGATGAAAAGCCAAAAATCCCGAGTGTTGGTGCATTTTAAACAATACAAAGAAGGAGGGTTTGGACCAAAATTTCCTACTTAATGATCCAATGTGTATTCCACTTGGGCAGCCAGCTCCTAGGCTATGAATAACATCTCTGGATCTTTTAACCAGGCTATTTTCGGCTGTTAAATTAGATTTCACACCCAAATTTTTAGTAAAATTGTTCTATTATGTCTTTTGCCTAACACAAGTAACCTAAATGAAATATGCAAATCCAGAATTAAAAGCATGATCCATTATCCCATTACAATGCTGCTACTGACATATTTAAGCATTGTTAAAAGTATTCTCCTAAGCACCTTGTAATACACATTCATTAACTAACAAATTAATTTTCAGGAGATTTTTGCAATAGATTTAGTAGTGCTTAGTGCTTAACCACCTCCAAGATGAACTTGTCAGTAGTTTCACATGGTGGATAGGTACGAGTTTAACTATATGAGTGCACAACAAACTGCCACAAGGCCCTGGCATCTCTAAGGGACCCCTGGCCTGCACCAAAGCCCCTAATGGTGGCGATAGATGGTAGGCACAATGAACTTTAGGTCATCAACCCAGGTTGTCTGGTAGCCACTTGGCAGGGACGGCTCCAGGTTTGTGGGGGCCCTTGGGCAAGAGAGTCTAAATGGTCCCCAAAGTAGTGAGTCACATGATGTCAACCTTCAGCTCCGCTGACACAAATGGGTCATCTCCTGCTGCTGATCACCCTCCAGTCCTTGTCAGCTGTCACCTGGTTCTCGCCACCTTCCATCAATTGTCCTCTATTCCATGCCACCTTCTCCATTGTTGCTGATCAGTCCATGTTGCTGAGGCCCAGCCATGAGCAGGTCTGCACACAGCACCCGGCATTTGGCGGTTGAGTCCACTGTTAAATAATACCATGGCCAAGCGTGAACCAATTGCCCAGGTTCGCCCTGTGCTGGTGCCAGCCCTGGCCACTTGGAAATGTAGATGATATGAGGAGTCTAGTCAAGGTCAGTAGATCAGAAGCAAGGGTTCGGAAGCAGACAGCTATGGTTCGTAAATGTACTGTAGTAGATAGGCTGGAGGTCAAGTGGCAGGTAGCCTAGAAATGTTGATTGAAGAATTCTGAAAAAGGGCAAACTGCATCATTGCAAGTCATTCCAAAGGTGTAGCCGAGGTCAAGAACGAAAGCCATGTCAATACAAGATAACCCAATATATAACAGACAGAAAGAATCAAAAAAAGAATCCAGCACTGAACTGCTGACAGGTTACTCCATTTAAATTTCACTAGACCGGAAACAAATCGCATTTGTGCTCGATGAGCATTTGAGCACATTTGCAGTTGTATCTACAGCATGAGTATGCAATTATTCAAGCTCATGTCTGCACCTATCTTTGCTGACAGCATGTTTAATTTAGGGGTTTATGTGCTTAGGGGTGTAGTCAAGGGGTGGTCCAAGGGTCTGGACCCCCCACCCACCTGGAATAACACAGAACTGCTGTGGCTGCCTTTTGCATTACTCTTGAGCATAACATAGATGCCTAACAGCATTGATCAGCCAGCCAATGACTAGGTAACAAGTGAAATCAGAAAGAAGTTAGGAATAAAAAGGAACTTCTTACTTTGCATCTATGCAAAATCATTACTCACATCTGAAACCACTAACATTTTAGTACAGTACATACAATAATCATATCCAGACTAGACTACTGCAACACACTTCTCTGTTATCTAACAAACAGACTGCCCCCCCCCCCCCATCTAATCTACTTTAAACTCTGTCGCTTGCCTCATACCTCTCTATTCTTGCTTATCCATTGCTGCTCCTCTCTGTCATCCCCAACATTGGCTGCCAATTCTATTCTTCCAACTTCAGTCTCAAAGTTACCGACTCAAATGCAGCCTCTGCTGTGCCTGAAATCATCTCAGGTCTCGACCATGGACCCTTTTCTCCCATTCGTGTCTTCACACGTGTCTCTCCACTTCTCTGGAATTCCTAATATAATTCACCACTTTCCAATGTTTAAAGTTTATGTTGCAGCATTGACAACTATAAAATGCCAACAATGCTGTATACCTCCCTAGTTCTAGTGCCGGGTGATTCTCAGGTAATGCCACCGGTGGCTTTAGCGGGACACACAGTACACAGATTCTCTGTTGTGCACTAGGTTTCAGGTAGCTCCCCCCCCTTGCAGGAAGGAGGTGTCAGGCCCTGTGGGACACCAGCCTTCAGCTAAGTCTGCAACCCCTCAATATCCACTGCTGCTTCTCCCTTTAGATGAGCCTCCCATTTACCGGGGTGCTGGATATGCCTAACCCCCCCTAGGTCTTAGTTATGACAAAGGATGCAAACTTTTAGGGTTAAGGCAGAGGAACCAGGAATGAAGCTGGGTGGAAGTCGGGCTGGCCGGGGTCATACACGGGAATGACAGTTGTCCTCCTGATTGGGGGTTCCAGTGGGATGAGCATGAGAATGCACAGCAATACTGACAGCCAGAGCACACAGGAAAGGTGATTGACCAGCATGTGGGAAAGCTGAAACCGTGACACTATAGCCCCAAATTGGAGGGGGTTCCAGACCCTCCAAGGCATTCTAGCAACCTGTCCTCCCCCAACAGGTTTGGGCCTCGTGGAGGGGTAGCTGTCATCTTCGTCTCCATCAGAGGTCTCCAGCTGTCCACGGATCACTGTCAGCCTCTGCAGCAGACAAGACATGACCAGGCTTCGGTGCAGTGGGACAGATTTCATCCTCCTCTTTGGAAGTAACAGTATCACTCTGGGCTTTAGGGAAATGCAACTGATTAAATGGCTTACTGAATCAAGGTATAAGTTCCCTCTGGGCCAATATTGGGGTATCAGGCACGGAACTAAGTATTGAGGGGTCAGGATTAGTTACAGGCAAGCAGGATACAGCCACTGGACAGGCTAAAGATTGGGTAGCCGTTAATGGGCAGGCAAGTGACCAGGACACAGACACTGGGCGGGGTTGCATGTGGCGATGACCTAGGGGCCGTACAGTGGGCAGAAGCAGAACCTACAGTACTTTAGGTCCCACTGGGTTGGGAGCTTCCATGGCATACTGGGTCAACAAAATGGGCTACCTATCCAACACGGGTGAAGGACGTATCTGGCAGCACATCCTGAGCCCCACTTTGTAATCTGCCCCTTTTCCCAGTCTATCTGGGGGTTGTGCATGCGGCGCCAGGACAGCCCCAAGATAACCAGTGTTCACAGGGCATTGAGCACATAGAACCTCAGACTTTTGTAGTGGGTGGTACCCACCATAATTTTGACCTCAAGAGTATTGACAAGTGGTCTCTCCTACTGCAGGGGAGAGCTGTCAGTTGCCAGGACACAAATGGGCTGCACCAGTGGGTCACAGGGTATGTCCAGGAAGCGGGCAAAGGAGGCATCTATGAAGTTCCCTGTGGCTCAATTATCCACAAGGGCACTGGATTGGACAGAACAGGAGCCCCAGAAAAGAGTAGTGGGCAGAGAAAGGGTATGACAATTAGTGGGGAATTTAAAGATACCAATACTAGACAAAAAGGATACATCAGGTTGTTGAAGCCTCTTCATAGGCTTTCAAGGACAGGTTCTCAGAAATGGCCAGGTCCAGGGACTGCCACCTTCCTTTTTTGCCTGATACAGTCTAGAGGCATTGGCTCAATCTGCATTGGCTTCTCGGCCTGGGATGGGGGGCAGAAGGGCAGCAAGGAGATAGAAAGCAGAAGAGGAAGAATGTCACTATAGGCTGTAGACTTTTTCTTTTTATGTTATCTTTGGCGTTGATCAATCCAAATTGCCAGTTGCATACCAAGGCTGAGGTCTGGGGATTTCCCTGGAGCAAGGAAATAATAATGCCAACCCCTATGTTATGGCTGTTGTGGTTTTCTGACTTTGCCCGGGCTGGGGGGGGATTTTTAGACTTGAAGTCCTTCCAGGTCTCTAGATCTCTCTGCAGTTTCTTCATCAAATCTATAAAAACCTCTGTGGGCAATAAGCTGGCTACTTTGTCCCTCTGCCTTTAACTGGGCAGTAGGCATGTCAACTTTTGGCTACAAATAAAAAAACGATCTGATCTAAAGAGTTTATCGGGTCGCGCTCATAACAATTAGACACCAAGCTGATCAAAATTATATAAAAATAATTAAAAATTAAGTATAACCAATCTATCACTCATGCGTCTGGATTAATTGTTATGTGCAAATGGAAGAATCTGAGGTTTTGATTATCAATCAAAAATCTCAATCCCGCGCAATAATCGATTAAAATGTAATTTTGATCAGCATTAAACACAATACTTTACAACCACATTAATAAAGGGATGATGAGAGATAGAGTCTATGGGGGCAAGGAGGGGTTATAACTCTTGTGTCCACCCCGTGTGCTTGAACTTATCCACACATGATTTCCCAGCCACCAATTCTCAAGAATAAACGTACCAGATAGCAGGTGAAGCAATGCCTTTCAATCCTCCTCCACCTCGGCCCTTGTCACCACCTTTCCAGAGACTCCATAAACTGAGGAAACTATACAAGAATACAAAAGAACACATAGAATCCAAGAAACTGTTGGGCACTTCACAGATTATATGGAAATAATCTATTTTATTATTAGATCACCAGCTAAAACCACATAAATACACAAGACTAATATATACATACAGCTTCAATCAATAACCTCAGTGATAAATAACATAATCAATCGTAGTACTGGCGGAAAAATAAGTTATTGTACATCGAACATACAAAAAGAGTAACCAAAACCCTCCTTAATACTAATGCCCCTTTAAAAAAGATAACATCATTCCAACGCAAACATTATAATTCATATAACCAGTGCTGAATAAAGAATACTAAGTGAATAAATAAATAAGTAAAAAATATAAACAAGTGTAAAACCCGATTAATAATAACTATCCCCAATATACCCAATTTAGCTGTAATCTAAAGTCTCTAGTGCCAATACATCTAACACCTATGATAATAAAGTGCCTAGTGCCAAAATCTAGATATCATAGATGAAACTAAATTTGCAAATTCCGATCCACAATACAAATACAAAGCAACAATTAAATTCAACACCTGTGGCCGTGCAGTGATGGGAGACTATCTCTCTCCTAAATTGGAGTCCTAATATTGAAATGGTGAATCCAGCAGTTCACCCAAAATAGCTCCAAACCACCGCACCCCCTCCACAGTAATCAATACATCAACCAAATATATATCATGAATTCATAAATTATTTATTTACAAATACCCATAAGAATCACATAACAGACAATTAAAAAACATATAACACTAGACTGCACATTCCCAGGGGCATCCCAGTTACACCCATAATCCCAACTCTATAAACATTATATTTCAATAAAGTGCCAATACTGTAACCAATCCATAAAGTGCATTAGTGCTGAATTTGTGCAAACACAATACAATTGATATAAAATGTCGCAAGAGAAGAACAGATTCAAGTATCAGAATATAACAATTGATTTAAATCTTAAACAAACACATCACCTGAGTGTATAACTCTGAGTGTCCCCCAAGAATGCCAAGGTCGAGTGACAACCTTGATAAAGTGGCCTGTGAGGGGGGGGCCACAAAACGCGTTGGGGGGGATCGTCACTCGACCTTGGCATTCTTGGGGGACACTCAGAGTTATACACTCAGGTGATGTGTTTGTTTATGATTTAAATCAATTGTTATATTCTGATACTTGAATCTGTTCTTCTCTTGCCACATTTAACATTAATTGTATTGTGTTTGCACAAATTCAGCACTAATGCACTTTATGGATTGGTTACAGTATTGGCACTTTATTGAAATATAATGTTTATAGAGTTGGGATTATGGGTGTAACTGGGATGCCCCTGGGAATGTGCGGTCTAGTGTTATATGTTTTTTAATTGTCTGTTATGTGATTCTTATAGGTATTTGTCAATAAATAATTTATGAATTCATGATATATATTTGGTTGATGTATTGATTACTGTGGAGGGGGTGCGGTGGTTTGGAGCTATTTTGGGTGAACTGCTGGATTCACCTTTCAATATTAGATATCATAGATGCATATACAAATGTGCCAAGAAAAAATACCATATATCAACAATAGAGAGCAAGGGCTTGTAAAACAGATAAGGACATGGAATCAAACATAACAAAGAAACAGCAAGGTAAATACCGCCATGTACAATGATGCCTGGAGACCACACCGCTGCCCCTGCACGCTCCGCCGTGCACCCACAGCTTCTAATGGGGGTCTACAAGAATACAGGTAGCACTAGAGTGTTACGGCTACGATGCAGAAATATAGATACACCCAGAAAACATAAACACACTGGCTGTACATAAACACAGGCGGAGTCAGGAAACATACCGCAGAGGGATCCAGAGAAAGTCCAGAGTCTAAAGGCAGATACATGGCTGAGACAGGGAAAGCAATAACAAAAGCTGTGGTAGAAGTCCTGGGTTCTGGGAATCAAGGTTCAAGATTCCAAGGTTCACGATTCAAGATTTAAAAGTCCAGAATCAGGGTCCAGGTAGACAATGCAATGCTGATCCACTGGCTGGAAGGGCAGATCAGCTTTCAAAGGCCATGAGGTGACACAGGTGCTGACTGACTCCTTTGCAGGAGAGGGCCACCTGCTCGGGGAGGGGGACAGGCAAGGTCTATACAGGGCAAAAACATGCTTGAATTTCCCCAAGTGGTTTTCTGAGCTCACCTGTTACAGTGTAAGGATTATGGGACTGGTAGTCAGTAGTTTTTACTCAAGGCTAGAAAAAGCCACCCCCACTTTAGCAACACAGAACAAAGGAATAGAAGAAACAGCATGCTGATATATCACAGGTCTGGGGGCACAGTCCTAACGCAAATGTTTATTTTACATACCAAGAAGGCAGAACACCAAAAACCTAAAAAAAAAGGAATTTTTCCTTTAAATTGGATATTTGGGAAGAAAATAAACTGTCTGAGTTCAATCCCTGAGGCTAGCAGCATATGTTGATTATTAACACCTTAAAATTTCACTTAAATGACTTTTAAAAGCAAAAGAAAAATGTTTTAACATTACTCTAGCGAACGTTTTAGGTGCAAATCATGCTCAAACTCCCCTGTTTACTGAATCACACCTTATTATTAACTCATGTATTCATCTGAAATAAAGCATGAGATATCCCTTATTTTCACTTTATGGGTTCAAGACCTTCATCTGATGATTGCTTCATCTCAAAAAAGCACAGGGCCGGATGGAGTGTGGGAGAGGCCCCTTTCTGCCTTTTCCTGGGTGGTAGATGGGCTATTTTTCAGACTGGGGAGCCCTGCCTGTCTCCATCAAATTTAAAATCTATAAAACCCTATTTGGGCAATCTGTTGGCTGCTGTGGTCTTCAGCCTTTGCCTGGGCGGTAGGTGGGTTGATATTTGTACTGGGAGAGTCCTGCCAGGGCTTTCTTCAGTTTCTTCATCAAACGTAAAATCTATAAAACCCTACTTTGGTTTAATGCTGGCTATAGTGTTCCTCCGGCTGAACCTGATCGGTAGGTTGGCAAATTTTAGGGGCGAAGCCCTGCCAGGGCACGCCTCACTTTCTTCAAGTAATGTAAAAAGAAACCTTTTGTGGGAAATGTGATGGCTGCTGTGGCCCACAGGCATACCTCCCAAGAGTCCCTGATTTGGAGGGACTACCCCTCTATTAAGTCCATGTCCCCCTGTCCCTCGTTGTTCTCATTTGTCCCTTTTTGAGGTGTCACATGCAGATCTGCATCAATAAATAATTCATTTGACTATTCAAAGTGTTTCTATTGTTGTAACTGTTATAAATCTCCTATCCATTCCCTAATGAGGGAAAGTGGCCTAATTTAGCAATTGTCCCTCTTTCCTACCCTGAAAAGTTGGGAGGTATGCCCTCAGTTTGTACTTGTGGGTAGGTGGTTCATTTTTGGACTTGGGGAACTCTGCCAGTGCCCTCTGCACAGTGCCATCCTTTAATGTATAATGTCGGGTGAACCCTTGCCAGGCCCCTCCTCACTTTCTTCTTATTATGTAAAATTAAACCTTTTGTGGGAAATAAAATGGCTGCTGTGGCCCTCCGGTTGTACTCAGGGTAAGGTGGTTCTTGAAGGGCCCTCTGCTTTTGTAATCTGGCTTTAGTGTGGTTTTTGGCTAATTGACGTAATAGGAGAGCTAATTAAAACTCTGGCAGACTTTCGAGAGTGTTCCTGTGCATTTTTGGAGCATTTGACAATGCTTTTGTCCCTTTCAGATGCCAGAATATACAACAGGCCACCCCTATAGACTATAATGAGATCCAGATTCGGGTGTACACAATACCAATATGGGTTTTTGCGGTGGAACCGAATAGGGATGGGTTTGGCTCATCACTAATTGGTCGTCTTACCCTCCTATGATTTCTACCTTGGACAACCTTGGACTACACCACCAGAGATGATGCTCTACATAAATAAGGAATACTAATACATAATACTGCTTGCTTGCTTTATTTGACCACTCTGTAAGTCCTTGCATCTGTGAATTATGGTTTCAGATCTGGATCTGCAAATAACCTAATAACTTAATGACCAATATATAATACAACATTAACAGTAAGAAATCATTCAGATGCAGCCTCAACACTTTAGATGTTCAGGTTTAGCTCTATAGGTCTATGGCCAATAGTGTGCCCCCTAGGGGTATCCAAAATTGGGCTACCCCACTGTGTGAAACCCCTGGGGTCACCAGTAAACTCAACGTCTTTGGCGGTGGCTGCAACACTCTCCTGTGTTGGGCTGGGGGTGTTAGTGCGCCCCGGAATAGATGGAAACCAGGGATGCAGCCAGCAGGTCACCCGGAATTCTTGAGATCAGCCTCCCTTCTGTTTTTTGGGGCAGGCATTTTGCCCTAAGGCTGTATAAAACATTATATGCTGTGCCCGTAGCAGCTCCTCATTGTTAAATCAGAATAACAAAGAGCCCTTGCATTAAGGTTGAATATGGTCCAAAAATGTCAAATAGTGGCTCTTTTGTTGAGTATCTTTTATTGTTTTTGGACATTCAGGGAGTGGGTTTGCAAGGCCCCAAGGCCTATTATGGAAGTATACCTTGAAAGTTATTTTCAAACTCTAGTGAAAAATATTAACTTCTAGAATGCATTGTCTATGTACAGTAAAGGTACCACAATAGATATATCCATAGCTAGGGTGAACATTAACAAGCGGTAGAAGCTTTAAAGCTTTGAGTTACAATCAGAAAAACTGTGTCACATTTAACTGGATTAATTAGTTTAAACTTCAAGTAATGTTTTATTCTTCAGGGTTTATTCTGGAAATGTTCCAGAAAATCAGGCACAATTTATTCCATAAAGAGAACACTTTGCTATAAGCTCTGAAGGCTTTTACTGACGTGAGTCAGAGCTGTCTGCTTGTAATGCTGAGGTCCAAATAAAATGCATTATATACATATTGTTCTCTTTCTATAACTTATTTTATGCTTCTGTTTTAAGCTCGGGCTTATTTTGCTTATTTGAGGTCCTGGAGGGATCTACTGTAGTCTATTATTTAGAGGTCCTAAGAGAGATCTGCTCACTATCTCCCTATTTTTGAGTTTTGGAAACATCTGATTCATGGAAACCTACGGTCATTTGAAGAAGAAATGCCTGAGGACGATGGAGCTTCAAGAAAATGCCAAGATTCCGAATATCCTGGAAAATAATTTTAGCAATATGGGCTCCAGAAGAAGACTTTGGGATCATGCCATAGTAATGCCATAGGATAGTGGATTGGTGAATGTTAAGGTACCCCAAGAACCCTTATACAAGTTCAAAGAGAAGGGGGTCCCAACATTGGTTGTCAACAACTGTCCTGATTATGAGGACTGTGGCCAAGCCTCATGTTTCTCAGCATCAGCCAAGTGCTTTTCCATGAACGTTGTTGAATGTCCGTTGTTGATTTGGTTGTAATCACCTATTTAAAGAAAAAATATGACCAAATGCCACCCTAAAAAAATGTAGAAGGGTCACTCATCTCTAATTACCCAGTCATCAGACCAATAAACTGCTCCAATCATCTTACCCCAAGGGCTCAACACCAGGTGATTTTGGGGTGGAGAGTATAGACCATGCTTCCCAAACCTTCCCAAATTGGGAAAAGTGTTGGTTAGTAAATATGATATTTACCCACTAACCAAAGTGTGCCTCAGTCAGTTCTGTGGGCACCTTGAAAAAGTGGTTGTTCTCCACAGAATGCGTGGGTGAAGGGCTATCAGCAGGGACACAGCTCTATTTTTTTCACACATGGTGCTGGCTCAACCCCATTGTTTCTCATTTTCTTTTTTACACAGTGAACCAACTTTTTTGAATTTGGGTTGTACAAAATATCTAGTTATACTGAGCAGCAAATTGCTTTCAGAATATTATTTAGATGTTTTACATAATTTGCCATATTATTTTGCACTGAGCAATATCGTTTCTGTGCATTGTATATCTAAATTTAAATTTTGATGCTTTGACATAATTTGCCCTCATCTCTTAACCGATGCTGATTTCCTGAAAGTTTAATGAGGTCAAGCGAGAGTAATTATAATTACAGCTCAGAAATGTTCCTTCGGCTATTGAAAAGAAGCATTAATCTGTACATTTTAAAATAATAAAAAGAAAAGATTGAGGCAATTTAACTATCTATCAGGTCATCAACTTTAAACTGGACCAACAGCCTGACACATTTGGAAAAGATAGGTAGCGGCCATTTTGGAGCTTCCTCTCCCAGCATCTCAGCCATGGTGCTGCCTGGATTCAATTTACATAACTGACAATGTACAGTAACAAGAAACCCAGAAGCACCTCGTGTTTGCAGGCAGCCTGCAGATGGATGAGCCGCCATTTTGTGTTAATTTACCACAAAAGGGTTTAGAAAAAGATCAGAATGACAGTAACCCACTACAAATGTCTACAAACACTAACACTTCTATGCCTATAAAGTGGCACTTCTAACCAGATTGTGCTAACTCCCATGTTGCTGATTACTTACCTAGCAGCCACCCTTGTGGCATTTCATGATGCTGAAAATGGTGAAACAGGGCTAATTGCCACAGAACATGGTTGTCATGACAGGAGCCGGGCATTCCAAACTTCACACAATGTATTTTTTGCTGGTGATCAAAAACTACCATTACATTCATCGAATGGTACTGCTTCTGCTTCTCCCTTTGGGGTGGCTGCAAGACTATGTGGGTGCCATCCAAACACCCCAACACATTAGGAAGTCCAGCCTGATGGTAGAATGCCAGTTAAATGCCATTCACTTCCAACATACTTGTTGGAAAGCTTATATGTCTAGGCAATAAGTCACATATAGCCAAGATAACTTGCATGCATAAATATGTGAGATCCCCTTGGCTGACTAATGCCTGTAATCAGACCTGAGGAGGTCTGAAAGTCCCCTAACCCAGGATGTACAATGTTGCCAGTAGTCGAACCATGCCTGGTGCTGCATGGCTGCGAGCAGTGTTTGGATTGATCTTGGCCAAGATTTGCTCATAAAGATCCAGAAAAGCTGTACAGTTTGAATCCGTTGGGAATCCACTCATCATCCAGTTGATCCAGTTCAGCTCTAACTCAATAAATTCTCTCCACACACTTTTGGGGATATGCAAGAAGCACTATGAAGCCAGATTGCTGTCATCAGCTGGAGAGCTCTTTGCCGGGAGATACTCATCCTACAAACCCACAAACACAAGCCTCGCACCAGCCAAACAACCCACATCATAGAGCTTTCAAACAAACAGCCCAAGCAACTCACAGCACAACTAAAAGTGTCAAAAACACAAGCAACTCACAGCTCAGCTAACAGGAAAAAACACCTCAAAGCACAACTAGCAAGGAAAAGCACACAAACAACTCACCACACTAGTACTACTAACAGGCCAAAGGGAACTAGTAACTCGGACCACAATTCATAACAGAACCTCACAATCCTACACTCAGGACAAAAACAAGCAAACTGTAAAGAACTTACCTGGGGACCTGTCCCGCGGCCCCTCCGCGCGGTCTCTGCCGCCTCGGTCCCTCCGGCGGCCACGCCGGGCAGCCGCCTCCTCCTCCTCGCTCTCCGGTAGGGCTTCGGCCTCCGCCTCCCCCTCAGCAGCGGCGGCGGCTGAGGTCCCCGATGTCTGCGGCGGCTCCTCCGCCTCCCCGGCGGTCGTGACGTCCTCTCCCTCCTTCTCGGGGGGCGCGCCCGGCACTCATACACGTGCTCACGTGCGCGCGCGAGCATGTTCCTGTTATGCCCTTCGGCAGCGCTGCTCCCAGCGCATTCGCCGGGGGCAGATTTAAAAGGAATAAAGGGGGGGTGGGAGCTGCTCCCACCCCCCTTTATTCATTTGAATTGCCATGAGCACAAGCAGGAAGGAATTCAGTCAATATGACACTAAACACAGAGTGCCTTGCCGGGGCAGTGTGGCTTCCACATGTATCTGCAGATATATGCAACCAAATCTCTGTCTTTCCACATAGCTAGACATGTTTGTTGCTTGATATTTAGTTGATGAGAGGGTTAAACTGGGTGGTAAATTAGTTCCCAGGCCCTGAATAATAATAATAATAATTTTGTATAAATAATAGTGATTGAGCTGCACCCACCCCCCTTTATTCATAGATTTAAAAGGACCAATCCTGGTCCGGGGGACCTCGGCTCTGATGAGCCCAGGGACTGGACAGCCTGACTGGCCAGGGCGGTCCAGTCCCTGGGGTTGCTCCTATCAGGAGCAAGATCACAGTTGCACCAATCACAAGTTGCACCAATCAGTACATTCCCCCTTCCCATTGGCCAGTTACCCTTTAAATATGTTCCTGCCCGAACCACCGATGCCCGTTATAGCCATTTCTAGCTTGGGTGTGCTTTTGAACTACGTCTAGTGTTTTTGATCCGGCTCCGTCCTTGACTACTCCCGTCCGCTGCCTGCACCGACCTTCCGCCGGTCTGACTTCGTCTCTGCTTTACCCTTTGGATACCGCGTTCTGTGACCTCCCGGCTTTGACCCCTTGCTAGTCCTAACTACTCTTTGCCTTACCCCTTGGTTTCGACGTTTTGGACTTTTGTCGCATGAACTTCTGTTTTGGGATACCCCGCAGTTCATCCGTCTTTGCCGTAAGCCAGCAATCTTTGCGCCAGTAAGTCCTGGGGAAACCGAGTCTGGAGAGGCAAAACCCGTGTCTCCAGCAAGCAGGGGCTTGTCTATAGGCACAAGAGGTGGTGGAGATTGGGGATTGTTGGCTCACGCAAGAAGGGTGTCTGGCAGACCCTGACACAAACAGGTCTCAAAGATGTCTTCCCCCTGTACTTAGCTGTCCTTTTGAAGGGTTTCACCTGGAGATTTGCAGGCTCACGCCTGTCAGGTCCCGTGGGACGTCTTCCTTCCAATAAGTCAGCAACCCCCAATCTCCGCTGCTTTCTTCGCCTATAGCCAAGCCCCCGTTTGCCGGGACGCAGAATACGCCTCACCGGACACGGTTGCCCCCAGGACTTGTTAGCACAAAGGATGCTGACTTATGCAGGGGAAGGTGGACGAACCAGGAACAAGACTGGGTAAAGACAATCGGGCAAAGGTCATACACGGGAGATCAGTCCAAGGATGCACGGTACAGAAGGATTTAGATAGAAGAATGGTCAGGGCTAGCCAAAGGTCACACCAGGAGGTCAGAGATACGCGGTACAGAGGAGCAGGCAGGAATCGTGGTCAAAACAGGCAAGGTCGGTCCAGGCGGCAATCAGGAATGGTCATACACGGCAGGAATCGTAAGGAAAATAGCAATCACAATCACACCCAGCAGCACGCTATCACGGGCAAGGAACAAGTGCAGAGTGAGCAGCTTTATAGGAGTGATGGAACAGGAAGGGGGAATTGATTGGTGCAACTTTAGGAACCAGAGGCTAATTGCCCCATTCAAATTGCCAAGCTTGGGCTCATTGGCCCGGATCTAATTACCTCCGGCGGGCGCCCTGTGTGCAGCGCCGCCGGAGGGCATAAACAGCAGCATCTGACGCGCGCGCGCGTGTAAGGAGTTGCGCGCCGGGAGCGCGCCGAGATGGCCGTGGCGCGGCCGCTCCCGCCGCCGCCGGAGAGGAGACCACCCGAGCAGCCGCTCGCGACGGAAAGAGCCGAGCGGCTGCTCGTGGCGGAAATAGCTGAGCGGCGGCCGGGGAGAGGAGACGCCGAGCCGCCGCCTGACAGAGACGCCGCCCAGCCCGCACGCTGGCCGAGCGGGAGCCGCCGACGTGGGACCGAAGGACAGGTGAGTGTACAGGGCTTGTGACAACGCCTTACATGGGGACGTGACGGTGCACAGCCACGAATGGGCTTCAATGTGAGATCCGCAAATGAGCCAGCATGAAATAAAAAGCACGAGTTGCGCGCGAGTCAATGCATATTTGCAGAAAACAAGGCAAAATTCATGCTGGACTGCTCTGGAACTAATAATATCTGGATGTGGACATGGACGGCTTTCTTTGACAAATTTCTTTCTTTGACCACTCGTGGTCGAGCCACACCCCATTCGACATGCAACTCTTGTTCATGGCAAAGGAGACATGTCAGCTGTGCCCATGCTGACATCTGACAGTGGGCAAAACTTCAAAAGACGTGCTAGGTCAGGTCAGGAAGCCGCACATGTTCAGGTCAGGAAGCCGCACATGTGCTGGCCTGCAGAGCAAGCACCTGGGTCCAGTCCTGGCACCAATGTGAGAGGTCAAGCTCAGAGGCATGCGGCAAAGCGTGATGCTGACATGGATCCCTCACCACCCCCCCAGACTCAAAGGAACAGAAAAGGTCCACGGACAGGATCAACTGCTAAGCGTGGTCCAAATTTTAATTGTGAAGGAAATATGACCCTATGTGAAATGGTCATTGAGAATTGGCCCAGCCTATATGGTGATCACGAGTGTGCCTTAGGCAATGATGGTAGAAAAGCCCAAATAGCAGAACAAATAAATAGCTTCTCACCCCACAGACATGCATGCACAAAAAAAGGTTCCAATATCTTTGGGGTTTTCTGGGGAAAAAATTAACCAAAGAAATTTTATATAGAACAAGGAGTTATTTTTGACCCCAAGCCTAAGTTCAGTCAGTTTGAATTGTTTGTTAAGCCCTACATTTGCCGCACCAGCATCCATGGCATTTGTGACAAAGATGAGTTTATGGACTTGGCACCTGGTAAGATTTGGTACAATAATGCATCTTTATCTATAACACGCTTTCCTAGAATTATAGTTTATAAATTTTTGGCTGCTTATATAGATCAACAGGAGGTGGATGAGCCACAAGAGCAAGTCATTCCACCATCCATGGAATCTTCCAACATGAATGTCCCCACACACAGGAGTGAGTCCTACTCACCATGTTTTATAAACCAATTTTTTTTCAGAAATGCACATAACTCAAATATTTTTTGTTTTCTGGGCTGTAGGTGACAGCAGTGCTACAGTCAATCTACCACCATTGGGGAGTTTAAACTCTGCATAGTGTCCAACCCTTCACCACATATAACACTGATTTCCTGCTAACCAGATATCCAATTTCAAATAGACAGAAAGACAGACAATATTTTTCTCTTTGGTTCCCCTTTAATGTTTCACTTTGGTTTCACCTTAAGGTAATCAAACCTGACTATAAAAAAGAGCCAGCTATTCCCTGATTTCAATGGAAAGTTTTAATAATATACATTTATTAATCTTAAAATATACTTATAATATATCATATTTTTATAATGTATTTTAAGATTAATACATTTATATTAAAACTTTGTAAGTGAACGGAATCTGATATTGACCAGTGAGAATTCACCTTAATGGGGAACATACTATATATCTCTGAAAGTACATACCTCAAGCTTTCTAGGTGTACCAGGCTTGTTGGTGTGGCCACAGTTTTCTGGAAGTAATCCATCAATTAATTCTTTGGTTACACAAGGTTTCCATAAAAAAAAAAAAAAAAAAAAAAAAGCAGAATCAAAGCCACATTTTTCTTAAAAATCAACATGCAAACAAGAAAAACAAGTTAAATCTGTAAAAGCAAGGCCCCCCGAACAGAACAATACCCAACATGCATAGGTACTGTCAAGGAAAGAGTTTTCAAACACCCCAAAGCAAAGCATGCTCGTAACAGTAATTTTACTTGAAAATTTCAGCTCTGCAGACAAAGTGTGCACCTTGCACTTTTTCAACCAAAACAACCCTTTACATTTGGAATACCCCCCACAAACCATATATTCTCTGTAAGTACATACATTAATCCTTCTAGGAGTACCCAGCTTATTGTGGTGACTTCATCTTTCTGGAAGTGATTCTTCTAAGAATTCTTTGGTTGCACAGGGTTTACCTAAAAAATGAAAAACAAAGCAGAATAAAAAACACATTTTCCTACAATATCAATATGCAAACAAGAAAAAAACAAGCTAAATCTGAAAATGCAAGGTCCCCCGAGCAAAACAATACCGAAGTACTTTTAATCCTTTTAACTGCCGCCACACCTGGTGCCCACATCTCCTCACGTCAGCAATGACCAAGGTGGCGGGGCTTCCAGATTTGGGACGTCCCTCGGTGATGTGACGCAACTCTTCACCACAAATGGGCCAACTGAGACCATGCCACCCAAGGGCCCACATAAGCCTGGAGCCGGCCCTGCATACAGGCTATTGTCTTTACCTCTTGGCCCAGTGCAGAAGTAATTCTCACATGCGCACAGAGCATGGCAGCTAATGTAAAAATCTTTTTTTTTGACATGTCAAGATGTACACAGTTTATGAGATGGAAGAATCCTTTGCGCAGATTGTGCAAGTCTGCTGCTTCAACACTTGAAACAATAGCTGTCATTCTCGCATGATACAATTAAGATGAGATGAGATGCATTGATCCACATTCAGTTCAAGGTTTTTGCCAGCAGCTAAGTCAGGAAAAAAATGAAATCTCGAAATACTTCATCAATCATGTGGAAATTCTTTACACGCTTTAGATCATTATCATTTCAAAGGCCTTATTTATAACAGAGCGAGTCTACCGTTATCTAGAAGGCTGAATACCTCACTACTCCCCCAGGAATGACTAGTAGCTTCCCTTGGCCATTTGCTCTGTTGATAATGAATAAAAAAATGATTTTCAAAATCTTTTCTTTAAAAAAAAATGTAAGAGAACTGCGTATATATTTTGTCACAGGTTTAAAGTGGGCCTATCTGCAAAGGACATCCTTTTTCCTTCTTAATGATGCACAACCTGAGGCCCTCGCTGCTGTCAGTGGTTTCGGGGCCTCGTGCATGCGTGGGCTAGAGTGGTATTTCTAGAATGCCTCTCCTAAAGCCCTACTTTGACAATCAGTGGTGTATCCTGGTTGAAAGGGCTTAACCCCATGTAGATGTTGTAGAATAGCTGTGCTCTTGGAATTACATTACACCTGAGAACCCTGCCTACACATGAGCATGAGTGGGGGGAGGGAGTGAGCCTTTGCTAGCACAAATATACACTGCAGCTGAACTGGGAGCTTCCTTATGATCAGCTCAACCAGCCAGGGAGATTTTAGAAGGAGACAAAATCCTTGTATAGCTGGCTGAATTTATGTAAAGAAAAACATGGCTGCATTGTGCCTGTGTGGTATTGTTTCTCTACACAGGGCAGACTGTCTGGAACTTGGGATTTTGCTATGAGCAGCACACACCAAACTGAGAGATAGATGGATCAATATGTTATATAATGCATGCACTTACACACTGAAACACCATCTGCTGGAGGGGATACATGCAACTGTGCATCAATGGGATAAATTTAAAGCCTGGTGAGAAAACTCACTCCTTTATTAGGAATAAGAATTTACTTCCTTTTTTTTCCTAAAGCCTTTGCCCGATATTAATATTAAAGGAAAACAGAAAGTAGTATTGTGGTGAATAGCAGCCATAGCAGCCATAAGCTAATTAGGCCCTTATTTAACAAGGGATAGCAACAGGTAGCGACTGGTGAGCGGCCGGTAATAACGGACCCCGCCACGAGAACGCCGGCTCCCCACCACAATCACACATTTATCAAGTCAATCCTGCTTAGCGACTGAGATAGCGCCAGATAGCCACTCATTCATCATTATTCCAGCCTCAGCCCACAGCGCCAGCGTCCGACCTTGAACAGCGACAGGTATGACCTCTCGCTACCTGGCGCTCTCCAATGCATTTCAATGGAACGATCTTTAAATATTCATAATTAATTGTAAATAATTGTAAATAATTGTAAATAATCCAAATATTATTGTATTGTAAATAATCCAAAAATATGGTTGTTTGGGGGTTAAAAAACTTCTTTTAACCCATCGCCGCCAGCGCTCTGAGGTTTAAACAAGCATTTTACAGCGCGAGAATTTTTTGAGCGTGATTTGTTAATGAATATGGTGGGAGCCGGTCGCTAGGGCCAGTCGCTATCATGCGCTCTCATACAGCGTGGAACCTGTCAAATAGCGACTCCTCACCCAATATTCAACATTACGCCAAACCCGACTGAGTCGCTATCAACTACCGAACAACGGCCAAGCACAGCGACTACTAGCGGGCGCTCTGAAAATGCTGCTACAGTCGCTCAACTGTCGCTACCTGCCGCTGTTAATGAATCGGCCTCCCCTTTCAGTTATAACTAAACTGTCACCTTAGAGCTGTGAGAATTTTTTTCTCATGTTTTTCTGTGAAAAAACAAATTATAATGATATATTTATATATATGCTGAATTGCACCAAGGAAAATATCAAGATCAGATCGCTTATGAATATTGGGCAAAGGTTTTAGTAAAAAAAGAAACACAAGCTGTTTTGGGGCACTGGGTTGGGGATGGAAAGTAATGACATAAACTTCCTTCTGAGTATAGGTGCACTTTAACTTTCATTGTCTACCTTGGGGCTGATTCACAGCCAGATAAATATTTACACCCGGTAGACAATGAAAGTGAATGGAAGTTTTCTCTCCTAAAAAGAAGTGAGTTTTCTGACCAGGCTTTGAATCGACTCCAATGTAAGTCAATGGCTGTGGTTGTCGCAGAGCATTGCAACAGTTTATTCATTCAATGTTTTAGGATTTCCCTGAGCAGTGATGAGTGATTACGTCGGGCTAGAGATAAAGCATTATTTCACTGAGATTTAGAGTCATTTTTTCTGTGGGACTGGGTTTTTCAGAAACAGGGCTGTCCAAATTGTGGCAAGATGGGTCCTATTCCTATACATCTGCATGGAGTTAAGTCCACTCATATACAGTGGGGGGCTTAGACTTGCAATTTACTAAACTCCTAAACTCATTTAGTGTTTAATTAAACTGTATGGGTGCTTTTTGGGGTGGGTGAAGGTAAACACCCCACTCAAGACAGGCTATGGTTCTAACCTGTTGGTAACAAAGAGAAGCAGAAGCTTCGCTAAGTGGACGAGTGGGTTAAATGTGTGATGTGCCAGTGCCTCCAACCAGAATAGGGCCATTGCAACTGATG
Organism: Gastrophryne carolinensis; assembly: GCA_027917425.1. Lineage (NCBI taxonomy): Eukaryota > Metazoa > Chordata > Amphibia > Anura > Microhylidae > Gastrophryne > Gastrophryne carolinensis. Next base: position 30,151,115 of record CM051244.1, on the reverse strand, counting down.
GGGAACTTCACTTTTATTGCCATCCAATAAAATGATCTTCTAAAATGAGCTTCTTAATCGTTGATCATTTTATTGGATGGCAATAAAAGTGAAGTTTTAGGAGTGCGGACCCCCCTTTCTTTTTCGTCTTCTACTGGATTATTGGGACTTGAGAACCCAGGGTACCGCACCCAAGGTATTTTTGCCGTTTAAAGTGTGCACCTTTTTTTCATTCTCCAACTGATGGGGAACACCTTTCTGGGAAATGGATCAAGTTGTCTAAGCACAACAAAACATTTGGAGCAGAGGAACTACTGCTCCCAGCAACCATTTACCTAAGTCATTCACTGACACAATCAATTATAACAGTACTATGAACTTTATGTAGTAAAGATTAACTTGGCAATACAAATTGATCATACACAGTATACCACAATGAAAGGCCCAGCTTAGGTTTCAGATAGTCTGGTATATATATAGTCTATAGCTAAATACCTCCAGGAGAAAGTTGGCACAGGATGCAAGCTGCAGGGGCCCCTGATCTTGACTCACTTGATTCACTCTTGACACGATGATCAGACACGCAGCGCAGTTGAAGCTTCTCCACAGGGAACACAGCAGCTGGACACATGGGTCAGCAGGCAGAAGGCAATGAAGAAGTTCAGGAGCTGCTACAGAAGATCACCCACATGCCCCAATAGACTGAAATGCAATGATGAAAAAAATTACTATATCATAAATTACAGTGTAACACCGGCGAACGCTTAAATGAAGTGATGTTTTTAACATGCTTTCAATAAAATGTGTTATTTTAAAACAGTATTTAAGCAGGTGTGGTCATGTGTAAAGGCCTTAGCTAATTACCTGGGAAGACCTAGTCCCAGGACCTAGTCGCATTTAAGTAAGCCTACACATGGACCAACCCGGTTATATCAAACCATACTAGACCTCTAAGGTGATATCTAGGCAGGTTAGGGTCACACCTCTGGGGGATACCCACGGGAAACCTCCATAAGCTCACAAATCATAACATTTTCAAACATCTCAATTCGAACTTTGACTTGTGAAAGCATCTTAAAGAGGAACATCGAGGTAAGTTAAAACTTCCCCCAAACCTCACCGATTTGCTGTCCACCTTCTGGTTTTACCTTTGGGCACTAAATACTCACCTCGCTGGGGATCCATCTTCTGGGTCCTTCGTATCCAGGTGACTTTCTGCAGATCAGTATGAGCCTAAGCCGAATGGTAGTCGGACCACTCTAGTTTTAGGTACTCTACACTAAAAGCTTAGCATTACATTGATTTGGATGTGGAACCAGTGATACCACCATTTCTCTGCAAGTGTTCCAGGAGCTGATTTTGGAAAGGATAACACCAGGCCGCATATTGCTCATGTGTAACTCTGTGGCCTAAATGTGCTACCATGGCCCCTGCGGTGCCTCCTGAATCTTCCATCCTGATATTATGATTATATTGGCGGAGATAAGGCTGTGGCTGACCATCGGAATAGATAGTTTTGTTCAGTATGGTGGTTTTGAAACCCATAACAAGTATGACTATAGCATAGAATCCAGCTAGGAGGATTTATGGAGGCTGATGTCTTAGCTGAGCTGGCACGTTTAAAGGTAAGTAAGGCAATGGGTCACGTCCGGCGTCAGCACCCGACAAGGTGGGGCAGCTGCCAGGGCCCCCACCCTCCAGAGGGCCCACTCACAGGGCCGGCCTTTGGGGTGTGTGAAGGCGCTTGAACAGGGAGGACTGGGAGGGCACCGCCACAGCCGGTGCCTACATCTCCTCGAATGGCTGGGTTCCACACAACGGGGCATCTCGCTTTAGATTCCAGGGGAGGAAGTGCTGATTTCCTATCTCTGGAGAATCCCAATCTGTGATACCCTACTGTTTTAAACCCCCTGGGATCGCTGCCATACCCACTATGCAAGCAATTCCACCCCTGGGTTTTGATCTGCTTTACAGGGGCATCTCAATTTCTGATGCCCCTGTTTGTGAAAGAACCCCCCTGGTTTGGCCGTTAACTCAAACTGGCGATCCCACAGAGCATTCACCAGTTCCAGGACAGTAATGAACAAAGGGGGGGGGGGGGTTACACACAGGGGCATCCAAAATCAGGAGGATCTAGATTCATTTAGACTCCGCGGTCAGGTTTAAATGGGTTTGGTGCGCTTCAAAGTAGACCAAAACTAGAGTAATAGCATGATCCTTAGGGGGCATCCAGATTTGGGACGTCCCTCAGTGATGTGATGCTACTCTTCACCACAAAGGGGCCCCCTGAGACCAGGCCGCCCAAGGGCCTACATAAACCTGGAGCCGGTCGTCCTGCAATGGGTCCAGATGGCATCCATCCCAGGGCCCAGAGGGAATTCAGATTTGTGATTGCTGCACCATTAACTGACTTAGGGGTTTATTCATCAAGGGATAGCGCCAGGTAGTGCCTCGTAGCAACAGGTAGCGAACGGTGAACGCGGGGCGCTGTACGCAATACCACATTTATCAAAGTGATTCTGGTGAGCGACTCTAACAGCGCCATGTAGCGTCTGATTCATCATCACAGATGGCTCAGCATATAGTGCCTACGCTCTGGCTTCCAAAGCGCCTGGTATTACCTGTCGCTCTCCCATACATTTCAATGGACGTTCCTTTTCTTCTCTTTAAACAGGATTTTAATTTTAATTTTTTTGTTTAATGAAATGATTGTGTGACCGCTCCTGGCCTATTAAAAGTTATTTTTGAAAACTTTTTTGATTTTTTTTATATTTTTATGCAGAATTGTCATTACAAGTCTGGTATTAAAGTGTTCATTTTACAATGTTACAACAATGTCATTCCATATGTTTTCGCTTGGTTACTAGTGGATATAAGTTATAAAACAGACATTAATCACACAGCGTCTATCGCTATGGGCTATAGCGACCCAATTTTGAGCGCCAGCGCTATGTGAGTATGGGTTTTTGATGAATATAGTGTGAGTCGCTAAGAGTCAGTCGCTGGCGTTCACTCCCTGCGTCGCTGTACTGGTGTTAGAACGCCCAACATACGTCTCATTCATCAGGTTACTACAGCGACTGAGGCGCTCGTTAACATTGCCTGATAGCCGATCACTAGCGGTCGCTCTTAGAGGCCAATTCATTAATAGCGGCAGGTAGCGACAGTTGAGCGACTGTAGCAGTATTTTCACAGCGCCCGCTAGTAGTCGCTGTGCTTGGCCGTTGTTCGGTTGTTGACAGCGACTCAGTCGTGTGGCGTAATGTTGAATATTGGGTGAGGAGTCGCTATTTGACAGGTTCCGTTCTGTATGGAAGCATGATAGCGACTGGCCCTAGCGACCGGCTCCCACCATATTCATTAACAAATCACGCTCAAAAAATTCTTGCTCTGTAAAATGCATGTTTAAACCCCAGAGCGCTGGCGACGATGTGTTAACCCCCAAACAACCATATTTTTGGAAACCAAAAAAAACAAGTTTTTAAAATAATTTAGTAATATGAATACATTAATATCAGACCTGTAATATCAATTCTGCACAATTTTTTTTTTTTTTTTTTTTTTCCCTTAAAAAAATATCTAACATTGCAGAAGTGGTCACAGAATTTTTCACATTTAAAAAACAAAAAACAAAACATTAACAACAATGAATTATGAATATTTAAAGATTGTTCTATTGAAATGCATTGGAGAGCGCCAGGTAGCGAGAGGTCATACCTGTCGCTGTTCAAGGTCGGACGCTGGCGCTGTGGGGTGAGGCTGGAATAATGATGAATGAGTCGCTATATGGCGCTATCTCAGTCGCTAAGCAGGATCGGCTTGATAAATGTGTGATTGTGGTGGGGAGCCGGCGTTCTCGTGGCGGGGCCCGTCATTACCGGCCGCTCACCAGTCGCTACCTGTTGCTATTCCTTCATAAATAAGGGCCTTAGTGTATCTTTACAGACGCTAATCTGCTGATACCTGGCGCTAGTAATGAATCAGCCTCCACGTTAACTATTCTCTTCCAACAGGTGAGATTCCAGATGAGCTCATCCTCAGTATCTTAAGTGCAATATGGGAAAATAACATTTTTGAATATGAAACAAATTACATTTTTTTTTTGCTCAGATAATAAAACATTATTCAATAAACCTCTCTCCTTATAAAAAATAATGATGCTTGTTAATTAGCCTTCCCGCACTTAATGGCATGCTCTTCATTTAGTGATGAATGTTTGTTGTTTGGTAATCAGACTGTTTATATTCATTATGGAAGCCGATTATGCAAACACATAGGTGTTTTACCTACCGGTCTGCTCTCTGAAACAAGCCATTGACATTCAGGAAGACGTTATTTACACCAGGAGGATCCTTGTGCTGGAAATTATCTCATTTGTATAGAATACAAAAGAAAATGTTAGATGTGTAAAAAAAACATGATAGTCTAGAGAAGATAGATGACTCTACTGATTGGACAGGCACCATTTTCTATGATGTCACAGGTCTCTACGGAACAGATAGGCGGCATTCTCAGTGATGTCACTGGTCTCTACGGAACAGATAGGCGGCATTCTCAGTGATGTCACTGGTCTCGAGTGATTGGATAGGAGGCATTCTCAGTGATGTCACTGGTCTCTAGTGATTGGATAGGAGGCATTCTCAGTGATGTCACTGGTCTCTAGTGATTGGATAGGAGGCATTCTCAGTGATGTCACTGGTCTCTAGTGATTGGATAGGAGGCATTCTCAGTGATGTCATTGGTCTCTAGTGATTGGATAGGAGGCATTCTCAGTGATGTCACTGGTCTCTAATGATTGGATAGGCAGCATTCTCAGTGATGTCACTGGTCTCTAGTGATTGGATAGGCAGCATTCTCAGTGATGTCACTGGTCTCTAGTGATTGGATAGGAGGCATTCTCAGTGATGTCACTGGTCTCTAATGATTGGATAGGCAGCATTCTCAGTGATGTCACTGGTCTCTAGTGATTGGATAGGAGGCATTCTCAGTGATGTCACTGGTCTCTAGTGATTGGATAGGAGGCATTCTCAGTGATGTCACTGGTCTCTAGTGATTGGATAGGCAGCATTCTCAGTGATGTCACTGGTCTCTAGTGATTGGATAGGAGGCATTCTCAGTGATGTCACTGGTCTCTAATGATTGGATAGGCAGCATTCTCAGTGATGTCACTGGTCTCTAGTGATTGGATAGGAGGCATTCTCAGTGATGTCACTGGTCTCTAGTGATTGGATAGGAGGCATTCTCAGTGATGTCACTGGTCTCTAATGATTGGATAGGCAGCATTCTCAGTGATGTCACTGGTCTCTTGTGATTGGATAGGCGGCATTCTCAATGATGTCACTGGTATCTAGTGATTGGATAGGCAGCATTCTCAGTGATGTCACTGGTCTCTAGTGATTGAATAGGAGGCATTCTCAGTGATGTCACTGGTCTGTAGTGATTGGATAGGCAGCATTCTCAGTGATGTCACTGGTCTCTTGTGATTGGATAGGCGGCATTCTCAATGATGTCACTGGTATCTAGTGATTGGATAGGCAGCATTCTCAGTGATGTCACTGGTCTCTAGTGATTGGATAGGCAGCATTCTCAGTGATGTCACTGGTCTCTAGTGATTGGATAGGAGGCATTCTCAGTGATGTCACTGGTCTCTAGTGATTGGATAGGAGGCATTCTCAGTGATGTCACTGGCCTCTAGTGATTGGATAGGCAGCATTCTCAGTGATGTCACTGGTCTCTAGTGATTGAATAGGAGGCATTCTCAGTGATGTCACTGGTCTCTAGTGATTGGATAGGCGGCATTCTCAGTGATGTCACTGGTCTCTAGTGATTGGATAGGAGGCATTCTCAGTGATGTCACTGGTCTCTAGTGATTGAATAGGAGGCATTCTCAGTGATGTCACTGGTCTCTAGTGATTGGATAGGAGGCATTCTCAGTGATGTCACTGGTCTCTAGTGATTGAATAGGAGGCATTCTCAGTGATGTCACTGGTCTCTAGTGATTGAATAGGAGGCATTCTCAGTGATGTCACTGGTCTCTAGTGATTGGATAGGAGGCATTCTCAGTGATGTCACTGGTCTCTAGTGAATGGATAGGAGGCAAAGCTGTTTATGCATTTTCCAACAGTCTCTAGCCATCGCATTTAACATAAAAATGGTGTATTAATTCTCCTGTAGAATCAGCTGCATATTGTGTCATGGAATCTGGGTCTGATCCACGACGTGTACCAGCATTCGCACAACGCCAGCATGGAACACGCCTCTGCAAGCACAGGCACAGATTGCGCCGGCATGAGGACAAGCATGGGCTTCTTGCATGGTCCACTTTAATATTTGTTGTTTCTCTATAGAGTTCCTTTTTAAAAAAAATGTCCAGGCTAAGTGTAAAATGAAAGCAATACCCGTAATTTTTATTTTCCTGGGTTTTAGTCCTTACCCCAAGGGCAACCAACTGTGGGATTCTTTGCTGTGTGAACCCCCCTCTTTACCCCAAAAACTCACCTTTCCACAGTGCCATGACGCATGTACGGGTGCTTGTCCAATCAGCGGTGTATGCCATGCATATTAATGATCGCAGTCCGGTATAAGGGAGTGGGTGCAGCTACATAGCCTGGGAGCTGTGCGCTCCCAATTTCCTTCGGTAATATCCCATATATAAGTAGGAGGCATGACTGGGACATTTCTATACCTAGAGAAAGTAGCCTGGGTCGGGGGCTACGAAACTCGTTGGGGACCTTTAGGCGAAATTCCGGGATCCATATTCAGGTGATGTGTTTATTTTATGGTTATTGTGGTTTCTTGCACAGTCAGCATTTTGCCCTTATTCATCAAGCGATAGCGCCAGGTAGTGTCTGACGAGTGCCAGGTCCCGCCAGCTAACGGCGGCTACCGACTCAAGTACGCCCGGCGTCGGCCACAATGACGCATTTATCAAGCTAAATGAGGCTAGCGCCGGCGAGAGCGTCAGCTGCCGCGGGATTCATCATGTAGCCGAGTGCAACGAACAGCGCCGCTGCTAATCCCATCACAGCGCCAGGTCTGACCTGTCGCTCCCTGGCGATGTCCAATGCATTTCAATGGAGCAATCTTTAATTAATCATAATTAATTGCTATTAATGTTTTTTTTTTTTTTTTTTTTTTTTTAATGTCAAAAATTCTATGACCACTTCTGCAATGTTAGGATTTTTTTTAAGGTAAAAAAAAAAAATGATTTTGTACAGAATTGATATTACAGGTCTGATATTAATGTATTCATATTACAAAATGTTTATAAAAACTTGTATAATTTTACAATCAAAAAATATGGTTGTTTGGGGGTTAAAAACTATTTTAAATCCATCGCCGCCAGCGCTCTGGGGTTTAAACAAGGAATTCACAGCGCGAAAAAATTCGGAGCGTGATTTGTTAATGAATCTGCAGCAAGCCGTTCGCTCTGGCCATTCGTTGTCAGGCGCACCCATACAACGCTGAACCTGTGAAACAGCGACCCCCCAGCCCGTATTCAACATTACCGCACACCGACTGAGTCGCTGTCAACAAGCAAACCCCGGGCAAGCACAGCGAATACTAGCTGGCGCTGAGAAAATCACGCTACTGGCGCTCATCTGTCGCTACCTGGCGCTATTAATGAATCGGCCTCCCGGTCTCTCTTGCCACATTAGTTTAATGGTTCAGTGTGGGATTACTATATAGATATTTTGCACTTTTTGGCACTTACGCACTTTATAGTTAGATGAATTGCATCTTAAACTGTTATTGATTTTGAGATTTTGGGTTGTATGCATTATGGATCTATCTGGGATACCCCCACAAATGGATTGTTTGTGTTGTATATATGTATTTTAAATGTGTGTATCTTAAAGTGGACCAACAGCCAGGGGTGATCAGCCCGGGAATCTATAAGATTCCCAGGCCGATCAGATCCCTCCCCGCGGGACATCCGAAAGATGCCCCGCTGTGTCAAACCCCACCAGACGCCCAGAAACCTTACCTTATCCCCGTTCCAACGGCACATGCGCGAGACGCATATCGCCCTTCTCTCTAGCAGGGCGCGCACCCGTTTGTGAATGGCCGGCGCGGGCGTGCTCCCTGATAAATGGAAGTTTGAGACGCGGCCTCCAGCGTGCTCAGAGCCGCTGTGGTTGTCCGTCGCTTGTCCGTACATACCACAGCGGCTCTGAGCGTTCTGATTGGACGAGCGTTCGTGTAGAAACGGGTTGAGGTGAGTTTTTTAGGGCCATCTGGGGGGTTTCACGCAGGAAGTGGACCAAAGCCCAGGATAGTCAAAATCCTGGGTGTTGGTCCACTTTAATGTCATTCTTTAATTCTCAATCAATATGAATTCATGGGATTTGGTATAATCTGTTGATTGTGGTGGAGGGGGTGCTGCTCTTTGGATACTATTGGGGTGGTTGCTGGCACCACCCTTATATATATAATTTTTGTTTCTTGCAGTTGTAGGTGAAGAGCAGAAGCTAAGGGTGGGTCACAAGCTGACGCTGAAGCAGCCCAATTAAGGGGGGCTTCTGAAACCAGACATCCCCTGCACTGGTAGCAATGGCAGGGGATTGACCTGAGACGGCGGCAAGCAGGGCCAGATTAAGTGTGGTGGAGGGCCCTGGGCACAAAATCTGCTGGAGGCCCCAGATACAAGTAAGTGATTGGTGGTTGTCTGGCACCCGCCTACTTACTGGAACGTCAGATCGACTCCCTTGTGCGGGTGAGTGCTGCTCGGGAACTCCTGCTTTGCCATTCTGGGTGGGGGGTAGTGTAGTCACCCAGCTGGTCCAGCAGAAAACAGTTCCCTGCATTGAGCTGCCAGCGGCTGTGCTTGGTGGCTTATGTGCAGTGACAGCTCTGCACACATCACTGTAGCGTTGCTGATGGCGGCTTTTCTGCTCTAGACTCTGCGTCCTGCCCTGTGGTGGCTTTGGCTGCAGGTTTGCAAAAACAAAAAAGGCTTGTCCAGGCACGGGGGGGGGGGGGGGGGGGGGGCACTGCCACCTATAGCTTTGTTGCCGGCTCTTCAGGCCAAAGAATCAAAAGCCTCTTGGATCAGACCCAAAGGTTGGTGAAGGCCCCCTTTGCAGTGTAAGCGGTGGAGGCCCTGGGGCTCGCGCCCCTTGTGCCTCCCTCATAATCCAGCCCCGGCGGCGAGTACAACAATCAACAATTGAAGGATAAGGACTGGTGCGTGGTCGGTAACAGGCGAGCAGATCAGACGGCACACTGTGCTTGTTGCAAATGTTTAAAGTGGACCAAAACCCAGAACTTTGACTATCCTGGGTTTTGGTCCTGACTAGGGATGAGCGAACTGGTTCGGACGAACCGGAATTCGCTCCGAATTTCAGGGAAAATTCGATTCGGCACGAACCCGAATTTTTTTTGGTTCGTGCCGATCGAATTTACCCTGAAATAAAAAAAAAAAAAAAACGCGGCATGGTGGGAGCGGGCAGGCCGACTACGCTGTCAGCGGGCAGCGGAAGCCGACCCGCTGACAGCGCAGCCGGCCTGCCCGCTCCCACCATGCCGGCATTTGTTTAAAAAGCAAACACTTACCTGCATGGTCGGAGCGTGGAGGCCGGCGCCGCTCTCAGCTGTCATCAGAGGGCCCTTATTGATTTGTGGACTTGCTACTGTTTCTTTTAAACATATTGGATAAAGGTTACGTTTTATCCTACACACAAGCTGGACATTCTACTGTTTGAACTGAGCTAAAGATCATACCAAGAGATCTTCAAGTCCGTGCTCTCGTGTGGTGCTGGGTGAGCTGGTTTCTCTTTGTTTTGCTGCCACAAACTGTTATATTGGCCCTTATTTAAGAAGGGATAGCGTCAGGCAGTGGCTGGTTAATGAGAGATAGTGACAGGTAGCGACAGGTGAACGCCGGACACGGCACGCAATTACACATTTATCAAGCAGAATCTGTTTAGCGACTGGGATAGCGCCATGTAGCGTCTGATTCATCATTTACACAGCCTCAGTGAACAGCGCCGGCATTCAGCCTTGCACAGCGCCAGGTATGACCTCTCGCTACCTGTCGCTCTCCCATACATTTCAATGGACGAACCTTTTCTTCTCTTTAAACAGAGTATTTTTTTTTTTTCCAAAAAATCCCAATCAAAATTCTGTGACCTCTTCTGGCATTGAAAAAGCAGTTAAAGTGGACCAACACCCAGGATTTTGACTATCCTGGGTTTTGGTCCACTTCGGTGGGGCACCCCGATCGGGTGAAACCCCCCAGAAAGCCCCAAAAACTCACCTCACCCCGCTCCCACGTGACCGCTGCAGCCAATCCCCGCTGCCAGACAAGCGAGAGGCAGCGCCGGACAAGCAGAGCGCGTCCGCCGCCGCCGCCGCCTCCTCCCGCGTCCCTCTTACAGGAAGCGCACCCGCGCCGGCCATTCACAAACGGCCGGCGCGGGAGCGTGCCCTGCTAGAGGGACGCGCGGGAGGCGGTGGCGGACACGGACGCGCATGCGCCGCTGGAATGTGGAGAAGGTAGGATTGTGGGCTTCCTGGGGGGTTTCACCCCGCGGGACATCCCGATTTTGGATGGGGATCTGATCAGCCCGGGAATCTTATAGATTCCCAGGCCGATCCCACCTGGGTGTTGGTCCACTTTAAAGTGTTCATGTTACAATGTTGCTACAATGTTATTCCATATGTTTTTGCTTTGTTACTAGTGGAAAGATGCTGGAAAACAGACTTTAAACACACCGCCTCCTGCGCTCTGGGCTTCAGAGAAGCATTTTTCAGCGCCAGAGTTGTGTGAGGCTTTTTCTTTCTTGAATATGTCATGAGTCGGTTGCTATGACCAGTCGCTACCATAAGCTCCCATACAGTGCTGTACTGTTCAAATAGCGACTCGTCACAATGTATTCAACATTACTGCACAGCGACTGAGTCGCTATAAACTAGCGACTCACGGCCGAGCACAGCGACTACTAGCGGGCGCTCTGAAAATGCCTGCTACAGACGCTCATCTGTCGCTACCTGGCGTTAGTGATGAATCAGCCTGCCCGTTTCAAATTGGGCACACCCCTTTTGAATTGTGTGTTTTTGATACTTGGGGTCGTGCAGGGTGTTTTTTGTTTCTTGTCCTTTTTAATAGCGTTTTCATTCCAGTAAGCTAAGCGTTTTGGTGGATGGGGGGGGGGGAGGTGGAAATAACCAAATCTAATTTTCTGAGGTCGACATGCAAATATCAAATGTTAGACAGAGTAAGATTGACAGGCGGAATGAAACAAGCGCAGAGCTGAGTCCCCAAAGAACGGTTTAATTTGCAGTTTGCGCGTCTGGCTGCGATGGCACTTTGTATTTTGTATTAAGCTGACATTGCGCTTAATTAGACCGGCGGAAAGGATGCTTTAACGCATCTGCTCCGAAATAACTTCTGATGTACTTTGAAACTTTATGATACCATCTTGAGCTAAATATTTGTCATATTGATCTTAAAGTAGATAAATTGTTTACCTTTAAACTTTTTTTTTCCACCTTGACTTGTGACTTGTTAAAATGGAACAAAACGTAGCGCGAACGGCTCAGGAATCTACTATAAGATTCCCGGGCCGATCAATTTGCTCCACCTGGGGCATCCAAAATCAGGATGCCCCCCCCCAGTGTGAAACCCCCCAGGTCGCCCCAAACACTTACCTTGCTTCATGGTCCAACAGCGCATACGTGAGCGCCACCCACATCCCCACTATCCCTCTAGCAGGGTGGTGCCCACGCCAGGCATTTGTGAATAGCCAGAGTGGGCACGTTCCCTGTTAGAGGGAATCGGGGGATGCGGCCGCCAGCAAGCTTGGAGCCGCTGGCCATAGATGAAGGCTTAGACGATGTGACGTCAGCGGCTCAGAGCGCGCTGATTGGATGAGCGCCCACACATGTGCCGTAGGGCCGGAAAGTGGAGAGTTGTGCTCGGCAATCTGGGGGGGTTTCTGACAGTGGGGCACACCCACGATTGGGGTGCCCTGGGGGAAAGGACCAAAACCAAGGATAGTCTTAATCCTGGGTTTTGGTCCACTTTAAAGTGGATTTAGCCCCGAATAATGAGCTTGTAAAAATATAAATAAAGCTTGCTCTAGTAAAAAAAAAAAACGAAGGCCCTTATTTAACAAGGGATAGCGCCAGGTAGCGACTGGTGAGCGGCCGGTAATGACGGGCCCCGCCACGAGAACGCCGGCTCCCCACCACAATCACACATTTATCAAGCCGATCCTGCTTAGCGACTGAGACAGCCGTTCGCTATGGCCATTCGCTATCATGCGCTCCCATACAGCGCGGAACCTGTCACCCAATATTCAACATTACTGCACACCGACTGAGTCGCTGTCAACAACCGAACAACGGCCAAGCACAGCAACTACTAGCGGGCGCTGTGAAAATACCGCTACAGTCGCTCATCTGTCGCTACCTGGCGCTATTATGAATCGGCCTCCCCGTCCCCCCTCGCTCCCAGCTGAATCAAACGCCTTGTTTTCAGATGCCCAAATAGCGATGAATGGTGAAGATCAAGAGCAATGTTAGAAAATATTATTTTACAGAAAGAGTAGTAGATGCTTGGAACAAACTTCCAGCAGAGGTAGTTGAAAAATCGTCACTGAATTTAAACATGCCTGGGATAGGTAAAGAGAACATACAGTATACATATAAGTGCAGACTAGATGGACCATATGGTCTCCTTTTGCTGTAACCCTACAAGGAGGCCGATTCATTAATAGCGCCAGGTAGCGACAGATGAGCGACTGTAGCAGTATTTTCACAGCGCCCGCTAGTAGTTGCTGTGCTTGGCCGTTGTTCGGTTGTTGACAGCGACTCAGTCGGTGTGCAGTAATGTTGAATATTGGGTGACAGGTTCCGCGCTGTATGGGAGCGCATGATAGCGAATGGCCATAGCGAACGGCTCCCACCATATTCATTAACAAATCACGCTCAAAAAATTATCGCGCTGTAAAATGCATGTTTAAACCCCAGAGCGCTGGCGGCGATGGGTTAAAAGTAGTTTTTTAACCCCCAAACAACCATATTTTTGGAAACCAAAAAAAACAAGTTTCTAAAAACATTTTGTAATATGAATACATTAATATCAGACCTGTAATATTAATTCTGCACAAATTTTTTTTTTTTTTTTTTTACCTTAAAAAAAAAATATCTAACATTGCAGAAGTGGTCACAGAATTTTTGACATTTAAAAAAAAAAAAAAAAAAAACATTAATAGCAATTAATTATGAATATTTAAAGATTGTTCCATTGAAATGCATTGGAGAGCGCCAGGTAGCGAGAGGTCATACCTGTCGCTGTTCAAGGTCGCTCGCTGGCGCTGTGGGGTGAGGCTGGAATAATGATGAATGATTCGCTATCTGGCGCTCTGTCAGTCACTAAGCAGGATCGGCTTGATAAATGTGTGATTGCGGAGGGGAGCCGGCGTACTCGTGGCGGTGACCGTCATTACCGTTCGCTCACCATTCGCTACCTGGCGCTATCCCTTGTTAAATAAGGGCCTAAGTTTCTATATTATTCCACCTCCAGGATAGCTTGAAATAGGGGGGAACCCCTAGAAAGTGACATGGTGACCAATCAGAGAAGGCTACTGGCCATCCATGCTGCTATGCGTGGCACCATGAAGGCTTCAGGGTATAGCCAGGGGTCAAATGGCATAAACAGGTAGAAGGCACCAAAAGTAGAAAGAAAGCCTTATGTTAACATAAGCGTTGATTTGGCAATGTAAGCAATGTTATTTTTACCCTCATATTTTTTTTTAGACGTGAAATTTTTTTCCATGGTACAATTCAGCACCATATTTATGTGCAAATTTTAAAAACATTTGCATTGCTTAGTATGGTGCCGAATTTCACCAGATGAGAAAATCATCAGAAAAATTGTAATGAATGTACAGTATTGTACAACAAGAGGGGCAGGATGGCGCGAGGCACAGTGAATAACATTCTCTGAAACTGTGAGGTTTCAGAGCGTCGTATCGGCCTAAACGAGCTGTGTGGGAGTAAAGGCGAGTGCCCCGTAGTTAATGATTGGAATGATAATGAAATGTTTGAAAGGCGGCTCGGGTGACGGCTCCCGTCACCCAGGAAGAAACCATGTGGTGTTTGGGGGAGAACCGTCCCCCCTGGTGCTGTGCTGTGAGGAGAGTGGCAAAGCAGGAGCGAAGTGGGTAGAAGTAGGGGACAGCACTGGAGTAGTTGGTGAAGTTAGAGGGGTACTGGAGTCGGGTAGATGCTGTTCGCGGTGCCGGGTATGTTTATTTATGCCGAGACCACTGTGGGAACAAGTTCACGGCCCGGACCAGGGTTCTGCTAAATGCCACAGGTCTCTGCCATAGAATCCAGGGGCACAGTGTGGGGGCAGCCAAATAAGGTCCATGCTATGTAGAACAAAACTCTAGAGTGACACGGAAAAACGCTGCAGATACACACCTGCTGATTGGTGGAGGTGGTGCTGCCACACATAAACAGACATGTCTATCACTTTTCTGCTTTCCCTTTTTGCAGTTGGCTAGCAGTATGCTTGGGGGGGGGGGAGATGTGACGCAGCTCTCCACCGCAAAGGGGCCCACTGAGACCATGCCCCCCAAGGGCCCACATAAACCTGGAGACGCTCATGGTAATGGTCCTTGCAGATCGGAACCCAACCGGGAAAAAAGTGGTTGAAAAGATTGTAAGAGTGCCTATACCCAAATAGGAAAGGCAACTATGGGCCTTATTTAAGAAACGCTAACGCCAGGTAGTACCACATAGTGTCAGGTGAACGCCGGGTGCAGTATGTGAGAACCATATATATAAAAGCCAAGCTGGTGAGAGCCTCTAATAGCGTCATGTAGCGTCACATGTATCACTAGCGGCGGCTCAGTGTAAAGCGCCGGTGCTGTATGTTCAGTAGCACCTGCCGCACAGTAGCGTTATCCCATACAATTCAATGGTCTTTAATTTGTTTGTGTTGTGGAGATTAGCTCTGGTAGGCGACCGGGTGTCAGCAGTATAGAGGCGGAGGCAAACAGTTCAAAGTAAAGTCTGTGTTTATTTCATACAGGTTACATCACCTTTTCAGGAAACCGCAGCATAAATGATTCAGTCAGGCAAACAGCTTTTAGTCCTTGAGCAAAGGTTCTGTTCACAGTCAAATATGTCTCAGGTCCGCATGAAACAGCTTCCACAGGAGATTTCAGCCAGGCTCACAGAGTCTCACTCCCATGTGAGCTCTAGACAAAGGACAGGCCACAGCTGATTCCCCAGGCTATTTAAACAGCCCGCAAAACCCGGACCTGGGTAGTGGGATGGAGTCCCACCCTGCTCTACTCCATCCCAGTAAAGCCGTCCCAGGTTAGCCTTTCGGCTATTCTAAAGCAACAGCAGCAAACTGCCACCAGCAGCTGATGCTGGAAATCAGACTACACGGCTTTACTGCACCAATGCCAGGTACATTGGTGCTACATACCTGCCACCAATAATGGCCCCTTGCACCTTACCACATACCCCCCCCCCCTTTGTTCAACCCTGAGGGGGTGGACACATGCCAAACAATGTGCTCGGGACAGGGCATCCGCGTTACCCAATAATCGTCCCGCTCTGTGCTCTACTGTAAACTTGAAGTTTTGTAATGACAAGAACCATCGGGTGACCCTGGCATTCCTGTCCTTAGCCTGGCACATCCACTTGAGGGGAGAGTGGTCCGTAATCAGCCGGAACCTTCTCCCCAGCAAGTAGTAGCGAAGAGACTCCAGGGCCCATTTAATGGCCAAACACTCCCTCTCCACTATACTATACCGGGTCTCCGCGGGTGTTAATTTGCGACTCATGTAGACAACGGGGTGCTCCTCCCCGTTGACTTCCTGAGACAGTACAGCACCGAGACCTACCTCGGAGGCATCGGTCTGCACTATGAACTCCCTCTTAAAGTCGGGTGTCACCAACACTGGAGACCCACACAGGGCAGACTTCAAAGCGGAGAACGCTTTTTCGGCCTGTTCATTCCACTTCACCATGACAGACTTGCGTCCCTTTAACAGGTCTGTTAATGGTGCCGCTAGGGTGGCAAAATTGGGAATGAACCGCATATAATATCCCACCAACCCCAGAAATGACTTTACTTGGCGGGTGGTGTTAGGACGTGGCCAGTTACGGATGGCTTCTAGTTTGTTGACCTGGGGCTTGACCACTCCTCGCCCAATCACATAGCCCAGGTATTTTGTCTCTTCTAGGCCTAAAGCACATTTTTTCGGGTTTGCCTTCAACCCAGCCTTCCTGAGGGAATCCACTATGGCCTGGACTTTGGGTAGGTGACTTTCCCAATCCGTGCTATGGATAATTATATCGTCCAGATATGCCGAAGCATACCGACGATGTGGCCTGAGGACAATATCCATTAACCTTTGGAACGTAGCGGGAGCGCCGTGTAACCCAAAGGGTAATACCTTGTATTGGAACAGTCCCTCTGGTGTGATAAAGGCTGTTTTCTCCTTGGCAGCCTCAGTCAAGGGCACCTGCCAGTACCCTTTTGTGAGGTCCAAAACCAAAAAGTACCTGGCTTGGCCTAGTTTCTCAATGAGTTCATCTACCCGGGGCATAGGGTAGGCATCAAACTTGGAAACTTCATTAAGTTTGCGGAAATCATTACAGAACCGCAACGTACCATCGGGCTTGGGAATCAAGACTATGGGGCTGGCCCACTCACTCTTTGATTCTTCAATCACATCTAACCGGAGCATTTGCTGCACTTCCTTCGCGATAGCTTGTCGCCGGGACTCAGGTACCCGGTAAGGCCTCAACCGGATCTTGACCTGAGGTTCTGTGACAACATCATGTTGGATGACCGAAGTGCGCCCAGGGAGTTCTGAAAACACGTCTGTGTTTCTGCTAATAAACTCCCTGGCTTCCTGAGTCTGTTTAGAGGAGAGGTTGTCGCCAGTTTTCACCTCGACTACTGCTTCTCTAATAACAGACCGAGGGATGGGAAGCTCCACCCCCACCATACCTGGTCGGGGACTGTCACCCCCAGGGGTCTCCCTGTCTTTCCATAGTTTCAGCAGGTTTACATGGTACACCTGCTCTGGCTTCCTCCGCCCAGGCTGATGTACCTTGTAAGTCACTTCCCCAACTTTTTCAATGACCTCATAGGGACCCTGCCACCTAGCTAGAAATTTACTGTCCACCGTGGGTACCAGAACCACAACTCTGTCACCGGGGTTAAAGTTCCGTACCCTGGCTTGCCGATTATAAATCCTGCTTTGGGCCCGCTGCGCTGCCTCCATGTGTTCTCTGACAAGCGGCAAGACGGTCTCTATCCGTTCCTGTAGGTGAGTCACGTACTCTACCACACTTTTGTGGGGTGTGGGTTGCTGTTCCCAGGCCTCCTTGGCTATATCCAACAGGCCCCGTGGATGTCGACCGTATAAGAGTTCGAAGGGCGAGAACCCCGTAGAGGCCTGGGGCACCTCTCGCACTGCGAACATCAGATAGGGCAGCAGCAAGTCCCAATTCTTCCCATCCTTGGCGACCACCCTTTTTAACATGGTCTTTAAAGTTTGATTAAACCGTTCTACTAGGCCGTCTGTTTGCGGGTGGTAAACGGATGTCCGCAACTGTTTCACCTGCAGCAGTTTACAGAGCTCTTTCATTACTTTCGACATAAACGGGGTACCTTGATCGGTCAGGACCTCTTTAGGCAGACCTACTCTGGAAAACATTTCCATAAGCTCCTTAGCAATGAGCTTGGCAGAGGTGTGACGCAGGGGCACTGCCTCAGGGTACCGCGTGGCATAATCCAAGATCACCAGAATATGTTGGTGCCCTCTAGCGGACTTTGGCACTGGACCCACTAGATCCATGGCAATCCGCTCAAAGGGTACCTCAATAACTGGGAGAGGAACTAAGGGACCACGGTAATGAGGCTGAGGGCTGGTCATCTGACATGTTGGGCAGGACTCACAATATCTCTCCACCTCCTTGTACACACTGGGCCAGTAGAATCGTTGTAAAACGCGGTCCAGAGTTTTCTGCTGGCCTAGGTGTCCACCCAGAACATGTTGGTGGGCCAAATCCAACACCAACTTGCGATATGGATTGGGTACCACCAATTGTTCCACCACCTCTTCACGTACCTTGTTTACTCACTACAACATTTCCTGGTGAACCACAAAGCGAGGAAACTGTAACTCCGCCCCTGGCTGTTGTGGTTCTTCCACCTCAAGAACATTCTCCCAGGCCCGAGACAGGGTCGGGTCCTGGTGTTGAGCGGTACCAAAGTTAATTGTGGAGACATGGAGATCTGCCAACTCTGGACCTGTTGCCAACTCTTCCACATCTCCAACCATAACATTTAGTGGGGTTGACTCCCCCTCTTCCATTTTAGGGACGGGCACCTCTTCCACGGTGCCTCCTGATTCCGGTTCCCAGGGCACCGGGGTCTCCCCTGAGTAGGGCCAGTCTATTGGGGACACACCCGCCTCGCGGGTTTCCGGAACTGCCAACTTGGCCCACAGTGACCTGAACCCTGGAAAGTCTCTCCCAATAATCAGTTCATACGGGAGTTTAGAGGCGACAGCGACTTCATGTTTCCAGCTGCCGGAGACGGTGGTGAGAGACACTTGTGCTGTGGCATAGTCTCTCAAGTCCCCATGAATGCACAAAACCCTGGTTTTCCGCCCAGTGTACTCATCGGGCAGTACTAAGGCGGGTCTTGCCAGGGTAACCATACTCCCCGAGTCCAAAAGGGCCACAGCCAGGATGTCTCCCACTTTCACCTGACAGAGGTGACTTTGCCCCACAAGCTCAGGGACACCGGCAGCACACAGCCTCCTGGCATACATGGAAGGGCGGTAACCAAAGTTCACGTCCATGGGCTCCCCCTGGTGGGGACAATTGGCTCTGATATGTCCCGGCTCCTTACATCACCAACACAACACTTGGGCAGGGACTTTGGGGGGTAGGTCCTAAGAGGGTTTAGGGGACGCCACTCGCCTGAGCTGGGGCGGGGACCTCCAGGGTTTCCCCGAATCCCTCCTCATGGAGCCGCCTTGTTCCTGGTGGCCTCATATCGCTCCACTAGGTCCACCATCCCTAGTGCGTTGTCAGGGGATACCTGGCCAACCCAGTGCTGAAGAGGGTGCGGTAAAGCCCTCCAAAAAATGTCCGCCAGCAAGCGGTCCAACATGGCAGTGGGGCTTAACAACTCCGGCTGCAGCCATTTTTGCAGCAGGTGCAGCAGTTTATAATACTGGGGTCGGGCGGGCTCTGCCGACTGGTAGCTCCACTGATGCACCCGCTGAGCCCGAACCCACACATTCACCCCCAGTCTCGCCAGTATCTCACCCTTCAGAGTCGGGTAGTCAGCGGCTTGGCCCTCTGGGAGATCAAACAACACCTGCTGGGGTCCAGACGCCAGAAATGGAGCGATGACATCAGCCCACTGGTCATGCAGCAACTTCTCCCTTGCAGCCACCTTTTCAAACACCGCCAGGTAAGTCTCAACGTCATCTGAAGGGGTCATTTTTGTGAGCGCCGAGCGGACAGCTTTCCGGGCATCAGGAATACTTTTGGGCGCACCTGCAGCTTGCAGCGCCATCACATGTTGCAAAAACAGCTGGTTGGTCTCCTGCTGCTGCCTGTTGGTCTCATGCTGCTGCCTGTTGGCCTCCATGAGCGCTTTCACGACCGCCTCCATTTTGTCTGCAGTCCCAGGTAGCAGCCTGGCAGGTTTAATATAGGACATGCACAACAAAAAAAACTTTTTCGTCGGTTGCTCCTAGCAACGGCCTCACTGCTATGCCTGCATCCGACACCAAATGTGGAGATTAGCTCTGGTAGGCGACCGGGTGTCAGCAGTATAGAGGCGGAGGCAAACAGTTCAAAGTAAAGTCTGTGTTTATTTCACACAAAAATCCACAAAAGCATATGTCCATACAGGTTACATCACCTTTTCAGGAAACCGCAGCATAAATGATTCAGTCAGTTGATTTAGTCCTTGAGCAAAGGTTCTGTTCACAGTCAAATATGTCTCAGGTCCGCATGAAACAGCTTCCACAGGAGATTTCAGCCAGGCTCACAGAGTCTCACTCCCATGTGAGCTCTAGACAAAGGACAGGCCACAGCTGATTCCCCAGGCTATTTAAACAGCCCGCAAAACCCGGACCTGGGTAGTGGGATGGAGTCCGACCCTGCTCTACTCCATCCCAGTAAAGCCGTCCCAGGTTAGCCTTTCGGCTATTCTAAAGCAACAGCAGCAAACTGCCACCAGCAGCTGATGCTGGAAATCAGACTACACGGCTTTACTGCACCAATGCCAGGTACATTGGTGCTACATACCTGCCGTCAATAACGGCCCCTTGCACCTTACCACAGTGTATAAAGAGTTTGGATCCACTATTTTATCATATGATGATTGTGTTGCCTCTCCTGGTCACCAACCAAAGGCTTATATTGTCATTTATTTTTATTTTTTGTTTTTTTGGTGCTGGTGTATATGTGTTCAGAAACAGACATTTTTTATATAATGTCCTGTGCTCATCGCTAGAGCACACAGTTTTATAGCGGGTTTGTGTTTTTTCCTAAATGCGGGCTTCAGAGCTGAGCGTCGGACGCACTTAACTGGCGCTACCTATCGTTCCCTGTTGTTATATGTGGCGTCGCCTTGGGCGGCTTTCCATCGGGGCGCTACATGAAACAATAGCAGCATTGGTACGCCGCTCAGGTGCTGCAGTGAATCAGAGGGAGCTCTTCTACAGCGCCCCCCAAACATCACATTTATCAATGCTGGACAGGATACTACAGCGTCACTTGTCCAACGGCAAAGCCAGGTCATAGCGCCAGAGCCCCTTTTGCAGTGTCCACTTCCAGACACTCTGAGCGCAGCTACATAGATTGCCGCCAGTCTTAAATCAGCCTCCGAGTTTAACTGAATGTATCATCGCTGAAAAGCACCAGTGGGCAATATGGCCGACCATTCGAACATCAGACTGCATACTGTTAGTGTTTTTTTAATCAATATTGTGCAAAGTCTTTTGTAAAAAAAAAAAAACATGGCTGTTTTGGGGCACTGAACTGGGAATATAAGGTGACGACATAAACGTCCATTCTAAGTATAGCATCCCTTTAAGTCAACTTTAATTTATTACTAAGGCAAGTCAATATTGTGCAAAGTCTTTAGTAAAAAAAAAAAAAAAATGGCTGTTTTGGGGCACTGAACTGGGAATATAAGGTGACGACATAAACGTCTTTCTAAGTATAGCATTGCTTTAAAGTGGACCAAAACCCAGGATAGTAAATTGTTTTGACTATCCTGGCGTTTGTTCTTTTCCCCTGTGTGTATCCCCCCAGGAAGCGGCAGCCAACTCACCTCAACCCGGTCCCACGGCAAGTCTTAGAGCGTCTTAGAGCTCTGACAGCCGCATCCTCCGCCTCCCTCTAACAGGGAGCGTGCCCGCGCTGGCCATTCACTAATGCCCGGCATTGGCACGTGCACAGCTAGAGGGAAGCGAAGGATGCAGCCGTCAGAGCCGCTGAGCCATCCGGGTTGAGGTGAGTTGGCTGCGGCGATCTAGGGGGGTTTCACACAGCGGGGCACCCACGATCGGGGTGCCCCCGGGGAAAGGACCAAAACCCAGGATAGTCAGCTTTAATATATTACTAAGGCAAGTCCATAAGAGCAGAATAAATAATTGTTCATCAAAGACGAGAAGAAGCAAAGTTCAACTTTTAGCATTCGACTGACTCAAGTCTTCCCTTTTGACAACTGGCAAAAAGCAAGCTGTGGGTGTATCCCACGGGGAATCAGTCATCTGAATAATGGCTTCGTGGAAATTCATGTAACATGTCTAAGTGCTTTTACTACTGTACATCAGCGACAATGCGGAACAGATTTTAGATCAAAAAATGTCTTCCTGGGGAAAAGGAACTTCATGCTTTCAGCAGAAAATGAATTATATTTAGTCCTAGTCATATTTATCTCCGCTCCAAATCTGATCTGTCATGTTAGGTGACATTCAAAGCATTCTCATTCCCTGACCTAAACTCCCTGAGGGCCGCTGCATCCCCTACCACCAAGGCATCCCCAGCTCGAGAAAACTTAAAAAAGAAGAAATTGTGCCGGACTACTCACCGAATCACTTTTAAAAACCAGTGGCCAATAGTTGCTTGCCGCTAGTGAACGCTTCTAATTCTGAAACACGAGAGTTTATAAAATCTGCATTGCATTATCTCTCACTCCTGCTGTGACAATTCAAAAAGATTAGTCATTCTAAAAAGCCTGCCAGCTCTGCTGAGTGTTACATTGGGTTAAATTGTTTTAGCCAAGGAGAAGCTGATGCATCATCATTGTTTCTATTGTTGAAAGCCTGCCAGCTCTGCTGAGTGCTACATTGGGTTAAATTGTTATAGTCAAGGAACAGCAGATGCATCATCATTGTTTCTGTTGTTGAAAACCTGCCAGCTCTGCTGAGTGCTACATTGGGTTAAATTGTTATAGTCAAGGAACAGCAGATGCATCATCATTGTTTCTGTTGTTGAAAGCCTGCCAGCTCAGCTGAGTGTTACATTGAGTTAAATTGTTATAGCCAAAGAGTAGCTGATGCATCATCATTGTTTCTATTGTTGAAAGCCTGCCAGCTCTGCTGAGTGCTACATTGGGTTAAATTGTTATAGCCAAGGAACAGCAGATGCATCATTATTGTTTCTATTGTTGAAAGCCTGCCAGCTCTGCTGAGTGTTACATTGGGTTAAATTGTTTTAACCAAGGAGCAGCTGATGCATCATCTTTGTTTCTATTGTTGAAAGCCTGCCAGCTCAGCTGAGTGTTACATTGGGTTAAATTGTTATAGCCAAGGAACAGCAGATGCATCATCATTGTTTCTATTGTTGAAAGCCTGCCAGCTCTACTGAGTGTTACATTGGGTTAAATTGTTATAACCAAGGAGCAGCTGATGCATCATCATTGTTTCTATTGTAATCATCTGTAATACATTGTAAATCAGTCATGAGTCTGATATTTAAATGTAAATAGCTCACAGAAAGCTTACAGCTTTCTATGATGATCTCATTGCTGTGATGGAGATGGAGAGAACACTGTAAAGATTGTCTCCTCTGCACTTAAAACAGCTTTTCATTGGCTGTATCTCCCATCCCTGAGTATCTTGATTGTTGATGCCCATCCACTTACTGCAGACTCAAAACTTGGGATTTTGGTCCGCTTTACAGGGACATCCTGATTGAAGATTCCCATGTGTGTTAAACCCCGTGGTTCGCTGTAAACTTACCATGATCCTCAGATCCCACACACTACTTCAGTTAGTATTCATTGATGTGCTCATTAAAAGAACAGTCCTAGCCAATGGCAATAATAGGGCAGCAAGCAGCTCACCTGATGCCTGTCAGCAGGTGACTTTCCATTAACCCTTCAGCTCCATTACTGGCCTCCCCAAATCCCGGGGGCAGAAGAGCCCATGGCCCACAAGGGCTATGTGGGCTTGTAGACTTCAGGGTGGGAGCCACTGAGGCTGCGTTGGTCTACAAGCCCACATAGCTGGTGGGCAGAAAAGCCCACGGCCCACTAGGGCTATGTGGGCTTGTAGACTTCAGGGCTGGAAGACACTGAGGCTGGCCTCCACGCTGGTCTATAAGCCCACATAGCTGGTGGGCAGAAGAGCCCACGGCCCACTAGGGCTATGTGGGCTTTTAGTCTTCAGGGCCGGGAGCCACTGAGGCTGGCCTCCATGCTGGTCTACAAGCCCCCCAGTCTACTATAAAATCTATATATCTAGTGCAAGTGCTACTAGTCAAACAATCAATTAAGAATTAATATTCCCAACCATAACAACTCATAAACATATCAATCTACTATATTCACCAATGAAAATATAATCACCTGTATATATTATTTAGGCATCCTAAAGGGGAACCACTGCTATATATCACAATAGCAATCAAAAAATAATATCACAAAAAAACATCGCCAGAAATAAAGCCATGGTATCATGAAAATAACATGTGTGAAGTCTCCCCACCGCCTACCACACCAGGAGCCACGCGTTCCATGGGCACATCACCCACTTCATCAGGCTTCACTGAGGGACATCCCAATTCTGGATGCCCCCTAAGGATCATGCTATTTGGACCAAAACTCAAGTTTTGGTCTACTTTGAAATGCACCAACCCCCTGTAAACCTGACCTTGGAGTCTAAATGAATCTAGATTCTCCTGATTTTGGATGCCCCTGTGTGTGACCCCCCTCCCCTTTGTTCATTACTTGTACTAGAACTCGTGAATGCACTGTGGGATCGCCGGTTTGAGTTAACAGCCAAACCAGGGGGATCTTTCAAAAACAGGGGCATCCCAAATTGACCCACTTGCATAGTGGGTATGCCAGCGATCCCATGGGGTTTCACACAGTAGGGTATCACAGATTGGGTTGCTCCAGGGATAGGAAATCAGCTGGGGTGGGCAACTTAAAAGCAGAACAAAACCCAGCACTTCCTCCCCTGGAATCTAAAATGAGATGCCCTACAACACTAAAGCTTTATTACCATTAGTCATATCCAGGGGTGTAACAACAAGCTCGGGGGGGGGGCATTCAGAACCCCCCCCGAACGCCAGTAATGCTCACCTTCATTATGAGCCAGTGCCAGGAAAGAAGTTCCGCGATTGGCCGCTGCGAGGTGACTTGGGCCATAGTTGCGCCAAATCACCGGAATCCTTTCCTGGCGCTGGCTCGTAATGAAAGTCAGCTTTACAGGCGTTCAGGGGGGTTATGTGCAAGGGGGGCTCCAGCATTATTCTGGATGCCCCCCCCCCCCCGAGCTTGTTGTTAACTGACAGCGGGACCAACACCAGTTAAAGAAAAAACGTGTGTTGGTCCAGTTTAAGCAATCATTTGGTTCTGAAAAGTGAAAATTGCCGACTTTTTTAGGGGACAACATGCAAACTACGACCTACTGTCCAATGGCAGTTTGCTTATAGTTGCCCCCTAGGCCAGAACTCCTCTGGGGTGGCCACATTATGTGAGCCAAGTACTGAACAGCATAAAAGTGGTAAAATAAAAAGCCTTTTAATGTTAACATTTGCAACCTCCTCTCCCATACAGGGGCAAGTGAATTATTGTTTCAATTTATTCACCAAAAAGCTCATGTTAGGAATATTTCCCCTCTGAGTTCAGTCTGTTGGGTCGGGATTGGTCAGCCAGCCACAGCCTTTAGCTTGTTATTAAGAACTATGTACCGAGCTTTCATGTTAAGTGTAATATATGATGTTTTGCTGCAGTAAATAACCCTCTTTCCTTAACACAATGGCATTTTTCATTTGAGTAATACAAAGAAGAGACCTTATTAGGGACTATCGTCTCCATACGATTTCTAATAAAGCAGAAAAAGACAAATGGAGTTGTTTTTAGCGCAATCGGGCTACACATACATTTAGCTAGGGGCAGGTTAGATAATAAAAAATGATTTACTTTTAATTGCTCTATATAATTTACTTTATTTATTCTTCCTTTAGATAATAAAAAGCAGTCTCAAACTAGAAATAACAGTTCTTCTTGGTTTGTGTGTGTGTGTTTTTACATATAACCCTTTGTGAAGATCCCTATACCAGTTGAAAGGGCAGGTGGGTCGGGCAACCACCTGCCGGCAAGAGGCTGAATTGCCGAAAGCCCCCTTTCCATTACCTTAACACCCAAAGTCCAGGTCAGTGCAGGAGGGCCCGATGACTGTTTGGCCTAAGTGGGCTGGTAGCCTTCAGGGCCTGTGGGGCCGGTTCTCAAATTCCAGAAGCCAGCAGAAAGGCATCTGAAGATCAGGTCCAGCTCTGACCAGTGGGATATCTATGTCTAAAAAAAAGTAATAGTAGTAGTAGTAGCAGTATACTGATATATGAGATCACAATGCACACTTTTGTATTTCATGATCTACTGGATTCTTGCCAAGCACCTAGGACAATGTGATGTAATGACCATGGGGCTTATTCATCAAGGGATAGCAGCAGGTAGCGCCTCGTAGCGGCAGGTAGCGAACAGTGAACACCAGGCGTTGTACGAAAACACTGCATTTATCAAAGCGATTCGGTGAGCGACCCTAACAGCGCCATGTAGCGTCCGATTCATCATCACAGACGGCTCAGCGTATAGCACCGGCGCTCTAGCTTCCAGAGTGCCTGGTATTACCTGTCGCTACCTGTCGCTCTCCCATACATTTCAATGGGCGTTACCTTTCTTCTCTTTAAACAGGGTTTTCTTTTAATTTTTTTTTTTTCTCTCAAATCATTGTGTGACCTCTCCTGGCCAATTTAAAGTAATTTTTGAAAACATTTTAGATTTTTTACATTTTTATGCAGAATTGTCATTACAGGTCTGGTATTAAAGTGTAATAACAATGTAATTCCATATGTTTTCGCTTTGTTACTAGTGGATATGTGTTCAACAGGAACCCAATTTTGAGCGCCGACGCTGTGTGAGGCTGTTTTTTTGATGAATATTGGTTTGAGTCGCTCACACTGACCAGTCGCTACCGTTTGCTCCCATATAGCACTGCACTGGTGTTATTGGGACTCACACATCAAATTCATCAATGTAGTCCAGCAACTGAGGCGCTCGTTAACAGCGAACCATAGCTGATCACAGCGACTACTAGCAGTCGCTCCGAGTGCTTCGCTACAGACGCTCATCTGCCGGTACCTGGCGCTAGTAATGAATCAGCCTGTATCACAAGCAGTGAGTGCACACATGCCTGGTGTAGCTGTCATGCACCGGGGTGTTCGGCGAGTAATGGCAGGGAGCAGGTTTTTCTGGGCCCAGGGTGATCTGCATGTGTGTTGTGAGTAGGTAAGGGTTAGAGTTGCGGGAAAGGTTAATAAAGGACTTTGTTCTGGCGTGTGTGTGTTTTTTACATATAACCCTTTGTGAAGATCCCTATACCAGTTGAAAGGACAGGTGGGTCGGGCAAACCACCTGCTGGCAAGAGGGTGGATTGCCAAAAGCCCCCTTCCCATTACCTTAACACCCAAAGTCCAGGTAAGTGCAGAAGAGTCCGATGCCTGTTTGGGCAAAGTGGGCTGGTAGCCTTCAGGGCCTGGGGGCCGGCTACTCGGCCTCCAAGTCTTGGGCTAGAAGCCCAGAGAGTCGGTGTCCAGGTTGTTTTTTATGGAAAGAGGAGGCCCCATGCAGTTTTTAAATGTGTAAGTGTTTAACCCTAAAAATTAAACACAAGAAGCTAAGCTAAATGCTCTTCTCTACCCTCAGCAGACTGTGTCTAAATTCCAGAAGCCAGCAGAAATGCATGTAAAGACCAGGACCAGCTCTGATCAGTGGGATATCTATGTCTATAAAAAAAAAGAACTATTAGTAGTAATAGTAGTAGTAGTATTATACTGATATATGAGATCATAATGCCCACTTTTGTATTTCATGATCTGCTGGATTCTTGCTAAGCTCCTAGGACAATGTGATGTAGTACCCACCAGGATGGCCATTTGAAACTGACCAATGGTCTTTGGAGACAGCACTCAAAGAACTGACGACCACTGGGAACAATGCTGAGGGCTTGAGCCAGAGATGTTATTTTCACTTTTGACCACTTATTTGGTTTTTTTTTAATAAAATAACATTAACAGTTACTATTATCTGGTATAAAATAAACCCTTTCCCCAACCCTGTCCCTTAGTTGAACTCGATGGTATTAACTTTACAATAATTCAACTTGTTATTTGCTGTAAACAGGTGGTGGTTCCAACATAGATTCCTGTTAGTCATTTTGGCGGAGCTGTTGTATTTGTGTTCGTAATTTGTTTGTTCAATCATTTTGCAGAAGCGGAATGCTTTTTGTGGTTGATGAATTTGTTGCCTCCTTTGCATTCGCATTTGGGAACCAAAGTCAGTCTTGACGTTTGTTCCAATTGCTTGTTGAGCCACAACCAAGTCTCAAACTTTTTGTGTTGCCAGTTGTCCATTTCAGCTTGCATTGCATTCACCATTATTCATTGTTACTTTTATTATTATTACCTGTACTGTATTACTTTAAACAAACCAACACCCTTACAAGAAACAGTGCTCATCCCACCCCACGGGGCAATTCAGATTGATTGTTTGTCTGGGGTCTCCCAGTCCTTTTGGTAGCCTTTGTATTCAGCCTTGCCACCCCAACTTAATTATAATGTTTTGCATTTGTTATATTTAAAACATAGTATAAATAGTAGGAGGAATCTTGCAATTACATCACATGGGGATTACGCCCACGTCACAATTGTAATTAAGAGTTTTAAAGGTTGCTTATGTAGCATACGGGTCCCTGAGGGGTTTAGCTCCTCAGGGTGTATGGGGAGTGGGTTCTTTGTTAACGGGCTTGGGGGATCTCCTGATGTGGGCTTACTTCCAAAAACTCCAAATGAGACCGACTTTATGAAAAGGGCACTTACTTTATTAGCAGGACTTCAGGTACACTTTAGGCTTCACACTTCACAACAGGTCATACAGTCTTTCCACAACAGTTTCCTTAGCAGCTTCCATTGCACAACATTACATCCAAATGTACTCCAACAGGTGGTGGTCACTCATCCTGATTAAGCATACCTCTGCAGATGTGTGTGACCGAGTCCTCTGTTTTTAACCAAGTTTAGAGACAGATTATAGGCTGGCCCGCAAGCTAACAGGGTTGAGTGCTGTGGCTCCTTTAAGACTTGTGTGTACTAATTGCCCTGCTAACGTGCACCTCCCAGGTTAGTTATAAAATGGTCTGAGCGGCTGCCACCCCCCCTTTGTTTCTTTTGAATTTGTGCAAGCACATGGTGTGTGGGGTCTAGGCTGTACTGCAAGGTCTTTGACCCTTCCACTCCATGGCTTGCACTTTAGAGGTTTAGGGCAACCTCAGGTAAGCCTGCTCCCAATTTATCTATTGCACTGTATGTCCCAGATGGGCTCTCAGAGATTAGAGTTAGGACTGCACCCCACAGAGGCACTTTGGCGTAGTGGTGCAGCTTAAGCATACCTCTGCAGATGTGTGTGACCGAGTCCTCTGTTTTTAACCAAGTTTAGAGACAGATTATAGGCTGGCCCGCAAGCTAACAGGGTTGAGTGCTGTGGCTCCTTTAAGACTTGTGTGTACTAATTGCCCTGCTAACGTGCACCTCCCAGGTTAGTTATAAAATGGTCTGAGCGGCTGCCACCCCCCCTTTGTTTCTTTTGAATTTGTGCAAGCACATGGTGTGTGGGGTCTAGGCTGTACTGCAAGGTCTTTGACCCTTCCACTCCATGGCTTGCACTTTAGAGGTTTAGGGCAACCTCAGGTAAGCCTGCTCCCAATTTATCTATTGCACTGTATGTCCCAGATGGGCTCTCAGAGATTAGAGTTAGGACTGCACCCCACAGAGGCACTTTGGCGTAGTGGTGCAGCTTAAGCATACCTCTGCAGATGTGTGTGACCGAGTCCTCTGTTTTTAACCAAGTTTAGAGACAGATTATAGGCTGGCCCGCAAGCTAACAGGGTTGAGTGCTGTGGCTCCTTTAAGACTTGTGTGTACTAATTGCCCTGCTAACGTGCACCTCCCAGGTTAGTTATAAAATGGTCTGAGCGGCTGCCACCCCCCCTTTGTTTCTTTTGAATTTGTGCAAGCACATGGTGTGTGGGGTCTAGGCTGTACTGCAAGGTCTTTGACCCTTCCACTCCATGGCTTGCACTTTAGAGGTTTAGGGCAACCTCAGGTAAGCCTGCTCCCAATTTATCTATTGCACTGTATGTCCCAGATGGGCTCTCAGAGATTAGAGTTAGGACTGCACCCCACAGAGGCACTTTGGCGTAGTGGTGCAGCTTAAGCATACCTCTGCAGATGTGTGTGACCGAGTCCTCTGTTTTTAACCAAGTTTAGAGACAGATTATAGGCTGGCCCGCAAGCTAACAGGGTTGAGTGCTGTGGCTCCTTTAAGACTTGTGTGTACTAATTGCCCTGCTAACGTGCACCTCCCAGGTTAGTTATAAAATGGTCTGAGCGGCTGCCACCCCCCCTTTGTTTCTTTTGAATTTGTGCAAGCACATGGTGTGTGGGGTCTAGGCTGTACTGCAAGGTCTTTGACCCTTCCACTCCATGGCTTGCACTTTAGAGGTTTAGGGCAACCTCAGGTAAGCCTGCTCCCAATTTATCTATTGCACTGTATGTCCCAGATGGGCTCTCAGAGATTAGAGTTAGGACTGCACCCCACAGAGGCACTTTGGCGTAGTGGTGCAGCTTAAGCATACCTCTGCAGATGTGTGTGACCGAGTCCTCTGTTTTTAACCAAGTTTAGAGACAGATTATAGGCTGGCCCGCAAGCTAACAGGGTTGAGTGCTGTGGCTCCTTTAAGACTTGTGTGTACTAATTGCCCTGCTAACGTGCACCTCCCAGGTTAGTTATAAAATGGTCTGAGCGGCTGCCACCCCCCCTTTGTTTCTTTTGAATTTGTGCAAGCACATGGTGTGTGGGGTCTAGGCTGTACTGCAAGGTCTTTGACCCTTCCACTCCATGGCTTGCACTTTAGAGGTTTAGGGCAACCTCAGGTAAGCCTGCTCCCAATTTATCTATTGCACTGTATGTCCCAGATGGGCTCTCAGAGATTAGAGTTAGGACTGCACCCCACAGAGGCACTTTGGCGTAGTGGTGCAGCTTAAGCATACCTCTGCAGATGTGTGTGACCGAGTCCTCTGTTTTTAACCAAGTTTAGAGACAGATTATAGGCTGGCCCGCAAGCTAACAGGGTTGAGTGCTGTGGCTCCTTTAAGACTTGTGTGTACTAATTGCCCTGCTAACGTGCACCTCCCAGGTTAGTTATAAAATGGTCTGAGCGGCTGCCACCCCCCCTTTGTTTCTTTTGAATTTGTGCAAGCACATGGTGTGTGGGGTCTAGGCTGTACTGCAAGGTCTTTGACCCTTCCACTCCATGGCTTGCACTTTAGAGGTTTAGGGCAACCTCAGGTAAGCCTGCTCCCAATTTATCTATTGCACTGTATGTCCCAGATGGGCTCTCAGAGATTAGAGTTAGGACTGCACCCCACAGAGGCACTTTGGCGTAGTGGTGCAGCTTAAGCATACCTCTGCAGATGTGTGTGACCGAGTCCTCTGTTTTTAACCAAGTTTAGAGACAGATTATAAGCTGGCCCGCAAGCTAACAGGGTTGAGTGCTGTGGCTCCTTTAAGACTTGTGTGCACTCATCCTGATCCCATAGCAGAATACTGCAGCCTTAAGCTTCCTCCTCAGCATCTTGGGTAGAAAGGTTCACCTTCTCCTGTGAATACTCCTTAGGTACGAATGTGGCTCCTCTGCTCTGTCCTTATCTCTGCGACTGCTACCATTGACCCTGCTGGTTCCTTCCTCTCACTCCCGGTTACTACAATAGAGAACTACATCTTGCATGTTCCGTAGATCTCACTCTTCTGAGGTAACTCTCCTTAAATAGACTCCCTCTATTGGCCTCTAGAACCTTCTCTAACTTTCTACTCACCTTAGCCAATAGCAGTTCAGCTGTACTCCTATGTGGTTAGGTTTTACGTTTGGTAGACCTGTAATGTCACAATTCATTTCTTATCCAACAGTGCCATCTTGTGGTGATGTAGTGCAACTGCAGAACAGATATGAACCATTACATTAAAAGACCAACAAAGATAATGGCTGAAAACCTTCCGCCGGCTACACTTAGATATTCTCTTTGTGATATCTGGGCAGATATGTTTCACTTCACTGGGCTTTCTCAATGCCCTCGGTAAAGCACGCTGGTAAGACCTGTATAGACGGGGTTGTAAACCAGTGATCTGCCAGCCTTCATCACTACAAGTCTGCTTCTCTGGCCATTGTGCTATCTGCTGTGGTATGGTTCTTCCCTGGGTCCTAGAACCACCTTGTTTGACCTCACGTGGCCTTTATTGTGCTGTTGAGGTTCCTATAAATGCATGTGCTTGGCCCCACCCCTGTTGTTGGATCATTGCATCGTCTCTTCGTAGCCTAGCCATGCTCTTCCCAAGTCTGCGACTACCAAGGGACTACCTGGGGCCTGCACATCCCCACCTTTAGAGGCCTTGCTGAAGAACTGGGTGGCTCTCCGATTACGGGATCACCCATTCCCTGGTTGGTCGGCAGCTTGCCTTTTCGGTGGTACGCCGTCCTTTAAGCCTGCTGATTGACTGGGGCACTGCATCTCCGCACGCCACAAGTTTGCAGCCGCAACTTGTGTTGGTCTATGTCGCTGGGCCCAGGACAGATAATCCCATCTAAAAAAAAAACAATAACACAACATATAAATTTACATTTTTGCTGTGGTCGATCCCCCCCCAATGGTGTCCTACAGTAGTCTGCAAAAAGAAAGTGCCACTTTGCATTGTGGGTAATGTTTGATTATATTGCCCAGGCAGAAGCACAGGATGGGATGCTGAGAATGGAAGAAGCCTCCCAGGTGCTCCAAGAACATAATTTGTGAGGCGGTGTTTTAGTAGGAGGGACGCGCGAGTGGCGGCTTTTCCGTCGCTTGTCCGTCGCCAATAAGGTAAGATTTTAGGGGCTTTCTGGGGGGTTTCACACAGCGGGGCACCTCCGATCCGGGTGCCCCGCGGAAGTGGACCAACACCCAGGATAGTGAAAATCCTGGGTGTTGGTCAACTTTAAAGTCCTTACATTTGCTGATGACACTACTATCATTGATCTCATTAAGGACAATGATAAAAAATACTATTGAAAAGAAGTAAAGAGAAAAGCCAGTGATGTCAGTGGTGAATAGAGAACAATCCAATCTTGAATACGCAGAAGAGTGAAGAAATGGTGGTAGACTTCAGAAAGAAACACTATAACATCCTACCTATTAAAATCTATGGAAAAGAAGTGCGGATTGCAGATGGCCAAAGATCCATTTGGGTGGCATACTATCCAGTGATTTTTAAAGTGGACCAAAACCCAGGATAGTCAAAAGTTTGACAATCCTGGGTTTTGTTCCTTTCCCCGGGGGCACCCCGATCGGGCACGCGCACTGCTAGAGGGAAGCGGAGGATGCGACCGCTAGAGCCGCTGCTCTTAGATGTGCCGTGGGATCGGGATATGGTGAGTTGGCTGTGGCAGGGCACCCCCGATCAGAGTGCCCCTGGGAAAATGGACCAAAACCCAGGATAGTCAGAATCCTGGGTTTTGGACCACTTTAATGGGAGGCCAACATCAAGGTGGGGCTAAGAAAGGCTCAGCAAAAAGTCTTCTTTTTAAAGCTGCTGGTGCTATTTTTTAGTTCAGTTATCGTGACAACCTTGTGCTTCTCCTTCACCATTTGGTTTGGGGCGGCATTAACGAGTGACCAAAAGAAGCTTCAAAGGACTATTAAAATGAAGGAAAAAGTCATACGCCTTCCACTGCAACATATGTTGGTGAACTGTTCAATGTAAGGTGGGTTATTGATGATCTCTAGCAACCTCTTTCAACTCCTCCTAACCAGGGGGTGCAGGCTCAGCATGCCCCCATGTAAAACTCAAAGGTTCCAGAGAAGCTGCTTTCCCATGGCCATATATAATCAACACATATGTCAGCCTTGTCCAACCATGTTCCCAATTTTTGTTGCTTTGCCTACTGTATGTTTATGTTTATATCTTGTTTCCATTATAGTCTCTGGCCAAAGTGGATTCCATGAATATTGCACTAATGTACTTGGTAAGTAATGAACCTATTCTATTACATTTTTAATTACAATAGCGAGTGTGAAAAAATAAGTGTATATCAGTTTTAACACTTGCTCTCTAGCATTAACCCTTCTAGTGTCAGCTACTTGAGTCTCACGTAGCTGCCTCTCCAACCGTTAAGTGCCAGCTACGTGAGACTCACGTAGCTGAATTTAGAGCCCCATAAAAAAAAAAGTAAAAAACATACAGACTTACCTGACCCCTCGTATGAAAGTGCCAGCAATTCTCTACAAGCATCGTTCGATTTCCGCCCCCGGGCCTCTGATATTCCGGAGGGGGCCCAGAATAGGCCCAGAAACGGGCCCTCACCATCCTCTTCGAGCGGTGCTGACCCCGCCCCTAGCCACACCCACTTGTGGGAAGAGCGGGATGACATCACCCCGCTCCTCATAGTGTCACACCCAGGCTCCGATCTGTCACTTGTCGGTAGCGATCGGAGCAGGGAGGCTCTGATCCCCTGCCTCCCACCCTCCCTGCTCAGATCACTACCGACAACTGTCATCTGCAGCAGCGCAGGACACGGGATCAGAGGTAAGTATAAGTTAAAAATAGAATAAATAAAGAATTTTGTGTCTGTGTCTTTTGTTTTTTACTTGAGACCCCTTATACCAGTTCACAAGGCTCTGGGGCTGGCAATCACCTGCGGCTAGCGGGTGACTTGCCATAACCCCCAGCCCCCCCCCATTACCTGCCTCCCCAATGGCCGGGGGGGGGGGCAGAAGGCCCGGGCCACTTAGTGGCTATGTGGGCTAGTAGCCTGCAGGGCCAGGGGCCACCAACGCTGGCCCCTGCACCCTGTTCTACAAGCCCCCATAGTTGGTCCGGGTCGGTAATGCTGGGTAAGGGGGACCCTACGTCATTTTTGGGGGGGATTTTAAAGGTTTTTAACCCTTAAAATTCCCAAAGATAAATGAGCCCCCCCCGCCCCCCCCCCCCCCCGGGAGGGGGGGCCCTATGTCATTTTTTTTTTTAAGTTATCCCCTTACAACTATGCAATCATATTGCATAGTTGTATCCTATCTGAAATCTCCTAAACTGCTGTTTCCGTTTGGGGGAGTCTCCTGGGCAGGAAAGGGTGTCTACCTATACGTATGTGGTACCGTTGTAACCGGGAGAAATAGGGCTTTCACACGCAATAATATTTTATTAACAAACTTACATTTTTTAATACAAAAAAAAAAAACACTACAAATTGTAAAAAATAGATTTTTGTTTTGCACATATTTCACCCAAAAGTATTGAGAAAAAAAGGCCAAACAAGACATTTCGTGTTGAAGTCCAGGCTGAAAAAAACAATATATATTTTTCCTGGAGAATGCCTGGAAATCCCTTCAAAAATCAATCACGCAAAAACGTGAAAAGTAGTCTGGCAACAGAGTGTGACTTATGCCCTTATTCATCAAGCGATAGCGCCAGGTAGTGTCTGACGAGCGCCAGGTAGCGGCAGCTAACGGCGACCACCGACTCAAGTACGCCCGGCGGCGGTCACAATGACGCATTTATCAAGCAAAATGAGGCTAGCGCCGGCGAGAGCGACGGCTAGCGCGGCATTCATCATGAAGCCGCCTGGACCGAACAGCGCCGCTGCAAATTCCCTCACAGCGCCAGGTATGAGCTGTCGCTCCCTGGCGATGTCCAATGCATTTCAATGGAGCAATCTATAATTATTCATAATTAATTGGTATTAATTTTTTTTTTTTTTTTTTTTAATGTCAAAAAATCGGAGAACACTTCTGCAATGTTAGGATTTATTTTTAAGTAAAAAAAAAAAATATATGCAGAATTGATCTAACAGGTCTGAGATTAATGTATTCATATTACAAAATGATTCTAAAAACATGTATAATGTTACATTCAAAAAATATGGTTGTTTAGGGGTTAAAAACTAGTTAATACCCATCGCCGCCAGCGCTCTGGGGTTTAAACAAGGAATGGACAGCGACAGCACATTCGGAGCGTGATTTGTTGATGAATATGAAGCTAGCCGTTCGCTCTGGCGACTGGTGAGCGTCCGGTAATGACGGGCCCCGCCACGAGAACGCCGGCTCCCCACCACAATCACACATTTATCAAGCCAATCCTGCTTAGCGACTGAGATAGCGCCATATAGCGACTCATTCATCATTATTCCAGCCTCAGCCCACAGCGCCAGCGTCCGAGCTTGAACAGCGACAGGTATGACCTCTCGCTACCTGGCGCTCTCCAATGCATTTCAATGGAACAATCTTTAAATATTCATAATTAATTGTTATTAATTTAGTTTTTTTTTTTGTTTTTTTTTAAATGTGAAAAATTCTGTTACCACTTCTGCCATTTTAGATCATTTTTTTTGAGGTAAAAAAAATAAAAAAAATAAAAATTGTACAGAATTGATATTACAGGTCTGATATTAATGTATTCATATTACCAAATTATTTAAAAAACTAGGTTTCCAAAAATACCGTATGGTTGTTTGGGGGTTAAAAAACTACTTTTAGCCCATCGCCGCCAGCGCTCTGGGGTTTAAACATGCATTTTACAGCGCGATAATTTTTTGAGCAGATTTTTTAATGAATATGATGGGAGCCGGTCGCTAGGGCCAGTCGCTATCATGCGCTCCCATACACAGCGGAACCGGTCAAATAGCGACTCCTCACCCAATATTCAACATCACGGCAAACCGACTGAGTCGCTATCAACTACCGAACAACGGCCAAGCACAGCGACTACTAGCGGGCGCTCTGAAAATGCCGCTACAGTCGCTCAACTGTCGTTACCTGCCGCTGTTAATGAATCGGCCTCAAAAAATCTAGGTAGGCTGGCACTTAAAGGGTTAAACATCGCCCTTTGCCCACATTCAATTACTTGTTTTTCCTTGCTTGTCCATCTCGTTAGAACACCACCGAGATGTAGGGAAAGCATCCTCCCAGCTTTGATAGGGGTGTTTGTGTGTTGCAAGGCCAGGGGGAGAACAACTTTCTTCCCTGTGTCATATTTTTAAAAGCCAGTTCTGCAAGGCATGGAAAATCACCACCGATATTGAAGTAATTCCCAGTGGAAAAGTAAATCAGCTGGAGAAGCTTATCTGCCCAAGGGCAACTTAATGGAGATTGTCAAGATAGCATGTATTTCTGGGTGAGAAATGCCTGCTGGCTGTAATCACTACATCTGCCCCTCTAATTCTGCTCCACGCCATTGTTTCCTTTACAGATGACAACCCAAGAAAAGCCTTTTCATCCATTTTGTGCTCAAGTCTACTGAGACGGAAAAAAATAACTATATTTGTTTTTAACAGTTTAGAAGAAAAGGATTTTGAATGAATTATAGCTGTGAAAGGATGACCAGGGATAATATTCTAGCCAATTGTGACTGTGCCTTTTTATTGTGTGTACCTTTTTAAGAAAAAATAACTTCCATCTTGGTTTGGTCCATCTAAGGGAGTTATTCATGAAGGGATAGCGCCAGGTAGCGGCAGGCAGCGGCTGGTGAACGCGGGATGCTGTATGCAAAACCACATTTATGAAAGCGAATCTGGTGAGCGACTCTAACAGCGCCTTGTAGCGTCACATGTATTATTACAGGCGGCTCAGTGTATAGTGCCGGCGCTCTAGCTTCCAGAGCGGCAGGTATTACCTTTCGCTCACTGTCGCTCTCCCATACATTTTAATGGGATTTCATTAGTTGTGTATAAACAGCGTGTTTGAATTTTTTTTTTTTTTTTTGCTCCAATCATTGTGTGACCTCTCCTGGCTGTAAATAAACACTTTTAGAAACTTTTTGGACTTTTTATATTTTTATGCAGAATTGTCATTACAAGTGTTATTGTCACAGTGTTACAACAATGTCATTCCATGTGTTTTCGCTTTGTTACAGGTGGATATGCGTTCAAAAACAGACTTTAAGCACACAGCGTCTGGCTCTCTATGCTACAGCGCCCAGCTTTAGAGCGCCGGAGCTGTGTGTGTGTCCTTTTTTGTTAAGTATGGTGTGAAGCGCCGAGTGCCGGACACACTGAGCTGCCGCTACCTCTCACAATCGCTGCAGCGCTATACTGGTGTTAGGGCACCCAGCACACATCACATTCATCAATGCGGGCCAGGCAACTACAGTGACCACAATGCTAGGTTACAGCACCTGATACCCGCTTACAGCGTTGGTCTCTCTAAGCGCCGCTATACAGACGCTCATCTGACAATACCTGGTGTTAGTAGTGAATCAGCCTCTGTGTCTTTTTACAGTGTGTATCTTTTAACTAAAGATAACTTCCATCTTGGTTTGGTCCATCTAAGTCTAAGGTGTTCTTCATGCTGGATGAAAGAGGTTCTGAGAAGGTTTTATAAAATAATAAATAATTGTCACATACAACCCAAGTCTGGAGGTTTTGAGGAAAATTGTGAAGGAGCTCCAACCCTTTCTACACAGGGATAAGAGACTTTCTGAAATATTCCCAGACCCTCCACTGTTGACATACAGACAACCCCTAATTCCAGAATACTAATTGTGAAGACTACCAGCGCATTCTGCCCATGGCCGGGGTTGTGGCAGAGGCGCTGATGGTGCCTCTCGGCAGATGCTTAAGTCACGCTATGAGGCGCTAGTGATGAATTAGGCTGTAAGCAGGGGCTACTGGTCATAGGAGACAATGCCTGGTGGGCCGCTCTACTTTGGGGCCAGTAGGGCTGCTTCTTTTAACACCCACATTCAATCCTTACCCCCTTCTCTGTACCCAGCCCCACTGTACCCACAAGCCAAGGAACCCCAGCCGCACAATGCTATAGCCCCAGCCTTAGCTGGGATGTCTCGGGCCAGCCAGGGGCTAGTAAAACCCCAGTCCGCCACTGGCTGTAGGACATCTTGTTTGATATTGGACAGATGGTGTGAAAGACAGAGCTGCTTACATGATACCATGAATCTAGGGCTTGGGAGAAGTGGTGGGCAGTGGGTAAGTACTGCCCCCCCCACATTATTAAATAAATAAGATAATTCGGAGGTCATTGTGCCGATAATGGGACGTTTATAGGCATCTTTCCTTAAAGTGGATCAATCACCAGGATTTCGACTATCCTTGTAATTGGTTCTTGCCCCGGGGGCATGCCGATGTAGGTTGCTCCCCTGTGTGAAACCCCCCAGATCCCCCACTCACCTTTCCCATTCCCCCTAGTCCTATCAGCACTTTATGCGGTGCATACTAATACGTGGCTTAAAGCCACTGACTTGAAGTTCACACCGGTATAGCCGCAACCATAGCCGCATCCCCTGTGGAGTGTTCGCTCCCACGCATCCAGCCTACCTGAATGGACCACAACCTGGGATTTTGACTATCCAGGATTTTGGTCCTTTCCCTCGGGGGCACCCCAATCGGGGGTGCCCTGCTGCTTGAAATCCCCCATATCGTCCGAAGAAACTCACCTCTTCCCTGTCCTACGGTGCATGTGCAGCCTCTCATCCAATCAGCGCGCTCGGAGATGCTGACATCACGCCACCTAAGATGGCGTCTAAGGCCAACGGCTCCGAGCGCGCTGGCGGCCACATCCCCCGCTTCCCTCTAACAGGGAATGTGCCTGGGCCATTTATTCACAAATGGCTGGCGTGGGCACGCACCCTGCTAAAAGGACAGCAGGTATGCGGCCACAGCCAACGCATTTGTAAGCAAGGTAAGTGAACGGGACAACCTAGGGGGTTTTACCAAGCAAAATTGGATTCCAAAATTGGGATGCCCCGGGGGAGGGAATCGATTGGCCCGAGAATCTTATAGATTCCCGGGCCAATCGTGGTGGATTTTTGGTCTACTTTAAAGGAGCTCTGGCTTACCTTAGGAATCACAAGTGTACACAAGTGTAAGTTCACTTTTAAAGAAAACAGTTTGAAAGATGTGCGGGATACGATGCCGGATGATGAAGGACATGCTACAACCACCTACACAGATACAGAACCGCATCCCCTTCATCTCTGTGTGGTTTCCAAAGAGGAGGCATTTACATTTTAAAACGGCCATAAAAAAAGTGAAGAGGGAGAGCTGGGTCCAAATTAACAGAACGCTGTCCATACCGACGCGTTGCATGGTGGTACCCCCACCACTTTGTCAGGACCTGGAAGCAAGGTAAGTGAACGGGGCGACTTGGGTGGGGTTTCACACAGCAGGGCATCCGGTTTTGGGTGTCTGAGGCGGAGGGAATCGGTCAGCCCGGGAATCTTATAGAATTTCAGAATCTTATAGAGGCCGATAGAGCTAGGTTTTGGTCCACTTTAAAGGCGCTCTGGCTTACCTTAGGAATCATTTACCTATGCTACTGGACATAAGCGTAAGTTCACTTTTAAAGAAAACAGTTTGAAAGAAGTGCGGGATACGATGCCGGATGATGAAGGACATGCTACAACCACCTACACAGATACAGAACTGCATCCCCTTCATCTCTGTGTGGTTTCCAAAGAGGAGGCATTTACATTTTAAAACGGCCATAAAAAAAGTGAAGAAGGAGAGCTGGGTCTAAATTAACAGAAAGCTGCCCATACCGACGCGTTGCGTGGTGGTACCCCACCTCTTTGTCATGACCTGGAAGCAAGGTAAGTGAACGGGGTGACCTGGGGGGGTTTCACACAGCAGGGCATCCCGATTTTGGGTGTCCGAGGCGGAGGGAATCGGTCAGCCCAGGAATCTTATAGAATTTTAAGAGTCTTATAGAGGCCGATAGAGCTAGGTTTTGGTCCACTTTAAAGGTGCTCTGGCTTACCTTAGGAACCATTTACCTATGCTACTGGACATAAGCGTAAGTTCACTTTTAAAGAAAACAGTTTGAAAGAAGTGCGGGATACGATGACGGATGATGAAGGACATGCTACAACCACCTACACAGATACAGTACTGCATCCCTTCATCTCTGTGTGGTTTCCAAAGAGGAGGCATTTACATTTTAAAACGGCCATAAAAAAAGTGAAGAGCGAGAGCTGTGCAGAGATCCCATCAGTATTCAGCGTGACAGGTAGAGTGATTTTGCCGCATTAATGTCCGCACTCTATGAAGCTCTCATGCAGATTCAGCCTATTGCTCATCATTCATGATGAATACAAACCACATCAAAAAGTCATTTCACAGATTACATTCTGCAGACCAAGTGAAGGAAAGTTAAATATTAAAAGTTGTATCAGCTGTCATCTACTAAGGAACTGTTTGAAACATAGAAACATAGGCGGGTGACAGCAGAAGAAGAGCATATGGTCCACCTAGTCTGCCCTTATGTGTATACTGTATGTTCTCTTTATCTTATGTGTATACTGTATGTTCTCTTTATCTTATGTGTATACTGTATGTTCTCTGTATCTTATGTGTATACTGTATGTTCTCTGTATCTTATGTGTATACTGTATGTTCTCTATATCTTATGTGTATACTGTATGTTTTCTTTATCGTATGTGTATATTGTATGTTCTCTGTATCTTATGTGTATACTGTATGTTCTCTGTATCTTATGTGTATACTGTATGTTCTCTGTATCTTATGTGTATACTGTATGTTCTCTGTATCTTATGTGTATACTGTATGTTCTCTATATCTTATGTGTATACTGTATGTTCTCTATATCTTATGTGTATACTGTCCCCTCGATTCAAAGAGCAAAAGTTAATTGATTTCGTATCGAGAATCGTAAGTTTGGGTGGGTGTTAGTCATTTTTTCCTGTTTTTTTGGCCATTTCCGACTCGCACGAGCCTACGTACGAATGCGTATATGCTCTTACGATCAGCGGAAGGTCGTTCCTAAATTTTAGGATCAAAACGTAAAACTTAGGATCAAAACGTAAAACTTAGGATCAAATCCTAAAACTTAGGATCAAAACGTAAAACTTAGGTTAATTGGATGTGTTTAGGTGTGATTCAGAGAAACCTCTAAACGCGTTTTAAAAGAAAGCCACAGCCGACACCTTTTAGCAGCCGGATTGCTGTTCGTGAACAGGTTTTTTGGCTATGTGGAGGAGTCTGCGCGTCTTGAGCTCCAATGAACTGCATGTATCAGCATGGCCGAGGCCATAAATTGTATGGCAATGCATACCTGATTCATGTATGTCATGTATGCCTTATAAAAGCATTTTAATGTGGACCTTAATTAGTCCTTTGCATGTAAACCTTTATTTTGCAATATATTTGCGTTAATTAAAGAAACTTATGTCCTTTGTTAGTTATTTTAAAATTGAGGTACTAGAATGATATTTTTAGATTGCATTTATTGGTGTAGTTGTTTACCTTTGCTTTGTTTAATTATTTAAGCACATCTTTGGTCAGATGCATCACACTTACTGAGGAGAGGAGAGCGGGATAAAGTGCAGGATGTGGGTTACTGCTGTATTTTGCACAGACACAGCAGAGCTGGGGGCATGGAAAGGTCAGAAATCAAAGAATCCAGAGCAACACAGTCACAAGGCCCTTCTGTTTGCAGGCTGCCCGATAATACCTGAGCCGCCATCTTGGCTGTTTCTAGGCTCATAACATGCAGAAGTTGCTGGGTGTTTTTTAATATTTGTGAGCAATCTGTATGTAGAGGGTGTGGGTAACCACACCAAAAATCTAAAGTTGTACCATTTGAAGCCAAAATATTAAAAATAAATCCACAAGTAAAAAATGCAAGTTAACTAAAAATTAAACAAAGTAAGATTTACTTATGCAAATGCATTCATTAATGGTTGGTTACTACAAAATGAATGAAATAAAGAAAAATTAAAGACCAAATATTTAGAATGCACTTTAATGAGGTAAGTTTGTAGTGCGGAGCCGCAAGATCAGAAGGATTTACGTCCAGACAAAAAAGGAAAAAGGGCAAAACCAATGTTGCAACCTGAGAAATGAAACGGAAAATTCAGGATGGAAACTGACATAGGTCTGATTCCCGAACTGCCATACGAACGGACGTATATTTTAGGATAGAAACGTATTTGCTTATTGAATCACTCGCAAGTTCATACGAACGCACGAGCGGACGTGAAAAATAGGATGATCGTGAGCCAAATCCAAGCTGTTACATGTTTCTTTGAATCAACCCATGTATGTTCTCTTTATCTTATGTGTATACTGTATGTTCTCTGTATCTTATGTGTATAATGTAGGTTTTCTTTATCTTAGGATAGATGGAGGCTTATCCCAGGCATGTTAAAATTCAGTGACTGTTGATTTTGTTCCAAGCATCTACTACTCTTTCTGTAAAATAATATTTTCTAACATTGCTCCTGATCTT
Source organism: Gastrophryne carolinensis (assembly GCA_027917425.1). NCBI lineage: Eukaryota > Metazoa > Chordata > Amphibia > Anura > Microhylidae > Gastrophryne > Gastrophryne carolinensis. Next base: position 30,108,272 of record CM051244.1, on the reverse strand, counting down.
CCCCTCCGACTAGCTTCAGGTTGTGCCCCTTGTTCTATCATTAAGTTTCTTCTTAAAAACACTTCCCTCCTGAACCTTATTGAATCCTTTCACATATATAAAGGTCTCCATCATGTCCCCTCTCTCCCTTCTTTCCTCCAGACTGTACAAATTAAGTTCTTTAAGTCTTTCCCTGAAGGAAAACCTGATCATTTTCATTGTTTGTGCATGGGTGCACCTGAAATGAGGCCATGGGAGGTAAATGTCTCAGGTGACACTTCAGATGAGGTGGCAATTTACTAAAGCAGTAGAGAGTCTAGGTTCACCCTTGTGTGTGTAGAACATCAGGATACTGAACCCTATCCACTTTATCAAAGCCTTAATTCAGATGGAATGTTTGTGTTAGTTTTTGTCAGTTAAAGTGGACCTCCAGTCAGAAAAGTAGCTTTAGTAATTTGCTCCCCTAAAGCCTTACTTTGACGATCACTGGTGCACACTGTTTGAGAGCAGCCCAACCAACCAGGGAGAGAGTTTATCTGTTCCCACACAGAATGTTTGAAAATGATAAACTTTTGGTTGCATTGTGGCTGCAGTGTACCTGTTTGATATTGTTTCTCCACATACGGCTGACTGAGAGAGAGGTGTGCTTCAGGAAGGGGATCAGCATGTCTGTCATGTTACACACACACACACACACACACTAAGGGGTTTATTCATCAAGTGATAGTACCAGGTAGCGACAGGCAAAGTCTGGTGAACGTCGGGCGCTGTACGCAAAACCGCATTTCTGAAAGGGAATCTGGTGAGCCCCTCTAACAGCACCATGTAGCGTCCGATTCATCATTACAGGCAGCTCAGTGTATAGTGCCAGGGCTCTAGCTTCCAGAGCGCCAGGTATTACCTGTTGGTACCTGTTGATCTCCCATACATTTCAATGGACGTTCCTTTTCTTCTGTTTAAACAGGGTTTTTTTTTCTCTCAAATAATTGTGTGACCTCTCCTGGCCTAGAAAGAGTCATTTTTGAAACCTTTTTTTTTATTTTTTTTGTTTTTTATGCAGAAGTGGGTGCTGTTAGAGCTCACCAAATTCGATTTCATAATTGTGGTTATGTGCCTGCCGCTACGAGGCATTACCTGGCGCTATCCCTTGATGAATAACCCCCATTGTTTCTCCACATAGGGCAGGCTGTCAGCAGTAAACTGAGAGAGAGAGGTGTGCCTCAGGGGGAAGGGGATCGACATGCCTGTCATGTTACACACACACTAAATCCTCAGCTGCTGGAGGGGATAAATGCATTAATGTAAGTCAATGACCTCGGCCATTGCAACAGTGTTTTACAAAAGAGTTTTCTGAGCCGTTCTGAGTCATTGCAGCTAATTTTTTTTTTTTACTTCTGGCCAGAAATAAATAATTTTTTCAAACTTGTGGCAAGATGGCCGCTCCCATGCAGTTCAGGAGCATAGAATCTGCCTGCTATTTTACAACATCTGCATGGGGTTAATCCATTTCAAATAGCTTACATCACTGATTAAAGAGGTTGATCTGTCAGAAAATGAATGGAGTGAAAGTGAACAGAGGATTGTCATGAACACAAGAACCCCATTATTTTTTCTAGTTCTAATGGCAATTATTGATTTTCCAATTTTGCAAATAATCCATGGTGTCATGGTGACCGGGAGAAAATGACAAGCATAGAAGCCCGATATTTTGTGCTGCTTCCAATGGCGCCCATTGATTTTCTGATAAGGGAACATACGTTAGAAAATATATAGGTGTCACACTAATCAGAGCTACACCATATTTTGTGCTGATTCCACTGTTGCCAATTGATTTTCTCAGGAGAATCAACGAGTGTCACAGTGACCACAAGTGTATTACAAGAAAAGAAACACAAAGAATATTTGGTAATGGTCCCAATGGCGTCCTCTGATGGGTCGGACTCGAGTACCTTGAGCCCATCAGAGTAAAACGATTTGGGACTCACCAGAGAAATTTTTCCTTGGGGCCCATCCTTTAGCTAAAACAAAATTAGATTGTAATAATATCAGAAGGATATTTATTGACCAAATTTACATAGGCAGTAACATACTGACAAAACAACTTAGATAATACTTTGAGTAAGCCAGAAACACTGCTTTAGTCTTGGATCACTTGCATTGCCCTAATGGTGGTCCAAGGTCAAATCTTGGTGCCCATCGGAAGATCCTCTGCTGCTTTGGTGGGTAAGTCCGACATTGTGAAGGAGCATACTTTTACACGTTCTGATAGGACACTTGTCGCAGAGCAGACGAGCACCTCTAAGACATAGAGTGCAAGCACTAGCCACATGTCCAATTTAGCAACCCAGAAATTAAAAGTGGAGGACCCATCACTCAGTACTAGGAGATGCGCTGACAGGTAGTCATCCACCATGCAAGTCAAAGTCTGCCTCCTGGTACTATTGGCCATATCTGATTGTGGTGGATGTGGGGGGCAATTAAATAAGGTGTTCCACATTGTGGTCATGCTCAGCCTTCCCTGTGAGGCTCTGCTGATGCCTGCATTGGCGACTTGTTCCTCATCGGCCTTGTGCTGCCACTGACCCTTCAAAGTCAGCTGGGAACTTCACTAGTAGTGCGTCCACCAGCATGCATTTGTACGCTCTCATTTTTCGATCACGCTCCAGTGCTTGAATCAAAAAGGTGATATCCTTGTAATAGGGATCCAGCAGGGTGACCACCCAGTAATTGGCACTGGTAGCAATGCATCAAGAAGAAGCTGTCTTCAGTGTCAGGTGTCTCCTCCTCCTCCTCCTCACTCCAGTGACGCCCATGAAAAAAAAAAAAAAATGGCGGCATGGTGGGAGCGGACAGGCCGGCTACGCTGTCAGCGGGCGGCGGAAGCCGGCCTGCTGACAGCGCAGCCGGCCTGCCCGCTCCCACCATGCCGGCATTTTTTTAAAAAGCAAACACTTACCTGCATGGTCGGAGCGTGGATGCCGGCGCCGCTCTCAGCTGTCATCAGAGGGCGCATCATCAGAGGGCACCGGCCTCCACGCTCCGACCATGCAGGTAAGTGTTTGCTTAAAAAAAAATGCCGGCATGGTGGGAGCGGGCAGGCCGGCTGCGTTGTCAGCGGGCCGGCGGCGGCCCGCTGACAGGCGTAGCCGGCCTGCCCGCTCCCACCATGCCGGCATTTTTTTTTTCAGATGAGCGATTCGTGAAAGTTCGATTCGGGCGAACCCGAATTTCTTGGGGAAATTCGGCGAATCACCCGAATCGGACTTTCAAGAAGTTCGCTCATCTCTACAAATCACATCACCTAAATAATGGCAAGTCCCCACGGGTCCCCCACACACGGAGTTGCCTGGAAATGGGCCCCCACACGTTCCGCAGCCAGGCCCCCAGCTGCTTTTTCAAGGTAGAGTATGTCTCTACCCCAGCTCCTGCTCCCCTTATATGTTGTAAATAACTGCTGAATAAATGACACTTGCGGCTGGGCGCGCCGTGGCTCCGGCCGGAAGCCGGACGCACGCTCACAGCTCGCTCCGGGTCTCCCCACCCTCCCCCTCCATACACACACCGGGGGTTGTGGCGTCATCCGATCTGCGTCAACTGCAGGCGCCGCCCCCCAAACCGCCCACCACTCAGCTGCATTCCTCTTCACCGATAACAGTTTTTGACTCTGCGGCTGGGGCAGGCAGGGGAACAATATATATATGCGGATATTTATTCCACATTTCCCATATTAAATATGAATTCCTTCATTTAAATCAAAGAGTAGAACCTCATAAAAAGGGGTTTGATTATATATTTTTCTTTTCAGACATTACCATTACCACTCAACCCCTACCACTATAACTTAAGTGGTAATAGTTCACGATTGTAGTCAGATTTCTAAGGATGAAAATATGATCTTATAATTATTTAAGATAACTGAAAGGAAATATGATCATATAATTATAGGTTGACCGCATGGGCAGCAGCAGCAACTACGGGGAAAACTGCGGTGGCAGCGGCCAGGACAATAGAATAGATTAAGGGGGTTATTTAAGAATGGATAGCGCCTCGTAGCGGCAGGCAGGGCCGGTGAACGCCGGGCGCTGTACGCAAAACCACATTTAAGAAAGAGAAACTGGTGAGCACCTCTAACAGCGCCATGTAGCGTCACATGTATGATTACAGGCAGCTCAGTGTATAGCGCCGGCGCTCTAGGCTCAGGAGCACCAGGTATTACCTGTTGCTCTGTAGATTTCAATGGGGTTTCATTAGTTGTGTATTAATAGCGTGTTTGGCAATTTAATTTTTTTTAGCTCCAATCATTGTGTGACCTCTCCTGGCTGCAAACAAACACTTTTATACACTTTTTTGACTTTTTTATATTTTTATGCAGAATTGTCATTACAGATCTGGCACTAAAGTGTTATTGTCCCAGTGTCAAAACAATTTCACTCATGTGTTTTTGCTTTGTTACTGGTGGATATGTGTTCAAAAACAGACTTTAACCACACAGTGTCTGGCGCTCTATGTCACAGTGCCCAGCTTTAGAGCGCCGAAGCTGTGAGTGTCTAGTGTTTTGTTAAACATGGTGTGGAGCGCGAGTGCCGGACGCACTGAGCTGGCGCTACTTCTCGCTGCCTTCAGCGCTATACTGTTGTTACAGAGCCCAACTCACATCACATTCATCAACGCTGGCCACGTTACTTGAGCGACCGAGACACTCTGTTACAGCGCCCGATGCCTGCTTACAGCGTCTACTAGCGGCTGCTCTAAGTGCCGCTATACAGACGATCATCTGGCAATACCTGGTGTTAGTAGTGAATCAGCCTCCTCGTCTGCAATGGAGAACAAGGCAGCCAACTGAAGCACCTTCAATTACACGTAGCTTCCAAAAGCGCTGCAATGCACAACGTTATTGAAGGTTAAAAAGGCTTTACATATCCTAAATAGGATAAAAAGTGTAATAGCCATTTTTTATTTACAGTTTTATGATGTCACATAACTCCTAAAAGGTAAACCTTATAGCATAAATCTGGTTGCTAACTATTCCCAAATACAATAAAGATGGGACCATCAAAGAGATCAAAGCGACCTAGGATGATGAAAGGTGCCTTCACACAAACATAAAGAAAAACAAAACATTTCAGAATCTAATTATTGCTACCTGTGGAATATTCTTGAAGTAAGCTTTATTGCGCGCCACCATCTCTTACTGCCTCCGAGTGGTTTTAGTGACCTGGGGAGATGGTGAAAGACTTTTATTGTTATTTACATGCTGGCCTTTTACCTACTTTTGTGAGTTTATTTCTACTTTTTAATAAAGAGATGACTTTTAGGAGTTATTGCACTAGATATTTTCTATGTTTTTTTGCATACAACTGCTGTTCAGAACTTGGTAACATTTAAGCGTTATTAGTAGAGATGAGCGAACTTCTTGAAAGTTCGATTCGGGCGATTCGCTGAATTTCCCCAAGAAATTCGGGTTCGCCCGAATCGAACTTTCACGAATCGCTCATCTGAAAAAAAAAATGCCGGCATGGTGGGAGCGGGCACTCCCACCATGCCGGCATTTTTTTAAAAAGCAAAGACTTACCTGCATGGTTGGAGCGTGGAGGCCGGCGCCGCTCTCAGCTGTCATCAAAGGACGCGTCATCAGAGGGCGCGTCATCAGAGAGCGGCGCCGGCCTCCACGCTCCGACCATGCAGGTAAGTGTTTGCTTTTTAAAAAAATGCCGGCATGGTGGGAGCGGGCAGGCCGGCTGCGCTGTCAGTGGGCCGGCTTCCGCCGCCCGCTGACAGCGTAGCCGGCCTGCCCGCTCCCACCATGCCGGCATTTTTTTTTTTATTTCAGGGAAAATTCGATCGGCACGAACCAAAAAAAATTCGGGTTCGTGCCGAATCGAATTTTCCCTGAAATTCGGAGTGAATTCCGGTTCTTCCGAACCAGTTCGCTCATCCCTAGTTATTAGGTAGTGAAATTGTTAGGGTGTGTCAGCCCACTATTACAAAAAATGGGGGGTGGCACACCCTGTTGCCGTGACCCTGCCCTATCTAATATGCTGGTACGATTTCAAGGCTCAACAATCTAATTTGAAACCAAAGTTAGCACTATAGCCATAGCACTATAGCCTTTGAGTTCGACCCCGCACTATTTAGTCAAAATCTTGTGATTATTGTAAAAATGCAAAAATCATTTATTATTAAAACAGAGCTTTTTAAATAATTAAAACAATCTTAAATCATTGTCAATACTATATTTGATCGTTACCAAAAAAATGATGTATCAAACACATTTTAGATATGATTCACTTTTCCTCATTGTAATAACTGTCGTACTAGTTTCGCTTTACTAGGCTTCTTCTGCACCACATCTGGCACCCATCATTAAAGGAATGAACTCAGGCCCTTATTTAACAAGGGATAGCGCCAGGTAGCGAATTGTGAGCGAACGGTAATGACGCTCACCGCCACGAGAACGCCGGCTCCCCTCCGCAATCACACATTTATCAAGCCGATCCTGCTTAGCGACTGACAGCGTCAGATAGCGAATCATTCATCATTATTCCAGCCTCACTCCACAGCGCCAGTGAGCGACCTTGAACAGCGACAGGTATGACCTCTCGCTACCTGGCGCTCTCCATTGCATTTCAATGGAGCAATCTTTAAATATTCTTAAATAATTGCTATTAATGTATTTTTTTTTTTTTTAAATGTCAAAAATTCTGTGACCACTTCTGCAATGTTAGATAATTTTTTTATGGTTAAAAAAAAAAAAAATTGTGCAGAATTGATATTACAGGTCTGATATTAATGTATTCATATTACGGGGAGGCCGATTCATCAATAGCACCAGGTAGCGACAGATGAGCGACTGTAGCGTGATTTTTTCAGCGCCAGCCAGTATTCGCTGTGCTTGGCCGGCATTAGCTTGATGACAGCGACTCAGTCGGTGTGCGGTAATGTTGAATACGGGCTGGGGGGTCGCTGTTTCCCAGGTCCAGCGTTGTATGTGAGAGCCTGACAACGAATGGCCAGAGCGAACGGCTAGCTTCATATTCATCAACAAATCACGCTCCGAATGTGCTGTCGCTGTCCATTCCTTGTTTAAACCCCAGAGCGCTGGCGGCGATCTGTATTAACTAGTTTTTAACCCCTAAACAACCATATTTTTTGAATGTAACATTATACATGTTTATAGAATCATTTTGTAATATGAATACATTAATCTCAGACCTGTTAGATCGATTCTGCACATATATTATTACCAATTAATTATGAATAATTATAGATTGCTCCATTGAAATGCATTGGACATCGCCAGGGAGCGACAGCTCATACCTGGCGCTGTGAGGGAATTTGCAGCGGCGCTGTTTGGACCAGGCGGCATCATGATGAATGCCGCGCTAGCCGTCGCTCTCGCCGGCGCTAGCCTCATTTTGCTTGATAAATGCGTCATTGTGACCGCCGCCGGGCGTACTTGAGTCAGTAGTCGCCGTTAGCTGCCGCTACCTGGCGCTCGTCAGACACTACCTGGCGCTATCGCTTGATGAATAAGGGCCAAAATGTTTTGAAAAACTTGTTTTTTTTTTCCCAGGAAATATGGTTGTTTGGGGGTTAAAAAACTACTTTTAACCCATTGCCGCCAGGGCTCTGGGGTTTAAACATGCATTTCACAGCGCGAGAATTTTTTGAGCATGATTTGTTAATGAATATGCTGGGAGCCATTCGCTATGGCCATTCGCTGTCATGCGCTCCCATACAGCGCGGAACCTGTCAAATAGCGACTCCTAACCCCGTATTCAACATTACCGCACACCGACTGAGTCGCTGTCAACAACCGAACAACGGCCAAGCACAGCGACTACTAGCGGGCGCTGTGAAAATAACGCTACTGTCGCTCATCTGTCGCTACCTGGCGCTATTAATGAATCGGCCTCCCCGTGTGAAAAGTCCTAAAAGAAAGAAGAAGAAAAAAAAAATTGTTTTTTATTTATATGTATGTAATATAGTTAAGTGTATAAATATGATTTAATGAGATCATTGCTTTTTACATTGTATGACCTAAAACCTGTTACTATTCTAAATTCAATGGATACCTGGTAAGTGGTTTAATACATTGTCATAGTAATCCACGTGTCATCATTGTATATAAGGGTAGACGGAATACAGTGAAGTATCTTCAAAGATCTAAAACGGATAATAAACCGTGATATAATAGCATGCAATATAAAGCAGCATCTGTATTTAAGTTGGGGGTTTATATAATGAAGCATATATAGATATATGTATTTACATTATGCAGGCTCATTGTGATGGTAAAATGCTGAAAAAAGTCCAATCTCGTATTAGGCTGTAATAGCTCATTCATCAATGTGGATCAAGGTTCAAGCTATCTTCTGATGTCCTTTTTGATCCATTTGGTGATAGTTTATTAATACCGTTGGAGGGCACGCTTGCCTTTGAGGTACATGCGTCACGGGATATGCCTTTTTTGTAATTATTGAAGTGATCTTGAAGCTTGTAACATGCTCTGTGCTCTCTTTTGGACTTTTTTTACATGCACTTCAAGTTGCCATCCGGTTTAACACATTAGACTTTAGTGTCATTAATTTGCTTTTTCACTGCCGGTTTGTAACACATAGATCTCCTTATCCAACATAGCAGTCCTCCTCCCCCCACCATCATATCATGTCCGCTGGCAGGCTGATTCATTACTAACGCCAGGTAGCGGCAGATGAGCGTCTGTAGAGCGGATTTCAGAGTGCACGCTAGTAGTCGCTGTTCTCGGCCATGGATCATTGTTTCAGAGCGTCTCAGTCGCTGTCCGGCAGTCGCAGTACTACGCTGTATGGGAGCGAAGCGTAACGCCAGCTCAGGGCGACTGACTCACACCACATTCATCAAAAAAACAGCCACAAACATCGCTGGCACTCAAAATCATGTGATTGTAGCCCATAGTGTGATTAAAGGCTGTCTTTGAACATGTATCTACTAGTAACAAAGCAAAAACATATGGAATTACATTGTTATAACATTGTAACATGAACACTTTAATACCAGACATGCAAGGGCAATTTTGCATAAAAATATTATTAATCCAAAAAGTTTTCAAAAATGTAATTTTCTTGCCCAGAATACATGTCAGAAGGTTTGTGTTTTTTTTTAAGAAAAAAAAAATTGGGATCAGGAAAGGGATTTAAGGATCGTCTATTGAAATGTATTGGAGAGCGCCAGGTAGTGAGAGGTAAGACATGGCGCTCTGCAAGGCTGAACGCCGGTGCTGTACGCTGAGCCTGGGATAATGATGAATCGCTACATGGCGTTGTTTTAGTCGCTCACCAGATTCGGCTTCATAAATGTGTAATTGTGTGCCATCTCCGGCGTTCACCTGCTGTTACCTGCCGCTACCTTGCGCTGCCTGCCGCTGTACAGGCACTACCTGGCGCTATACCTTCATGAATAAGGCCATAAGGCCCATAAGTAACCTATATTCCTCTTTCCTTACCCAGCACAGAAGCTCCTCCTTTCATTTACTGCACTGCTTGAAAAAATTTCACGCCGGTGAGATCCTTTCAGGTATCTTTGGTGTGTGCTTGGTGCGCAATAGTAGCAGTGGGTTGACCACTGATGGTTTGTACCCTTCTCCACTCCTGGCATCCTCTTCCACTTCCTCCCCCCCACTAGCCTCAACACTGCAGCAGTCGGCACTAGGGTTTCATCATAGGTCTACTGCGATGGTCCACTGGCCACGTCCTCATTCTCCAACATACGTTTTGGGGTATCTAGGAACCCTCGGTCTGTAACTGGGGTAGGGACAAGTGGATGGCCCATGGTATCTCAGCTGGGAGTGTCATCATAGAGCATTTTTGACTCAGGGACTTGTGGCTGGGATGGCCTGGCTGACTTTAAAGGGGTGAGGTGGACTGTAAGTGGATACTCTGCAAATCTGGTATTAAAGATCAGTGACCCCCAAAGGGCCTGAACAAGTGGACACTCCACTAATATTCATTATTTAACAGCAGTGACCCCAAGTGGTCTGAGCAAATGGATATGCCCCCTATTTTTTTTCTTTTTAAGAGTCTGACATGGCCTGAATAAGTGGACACCAGACTGCTGTTTGTTTTTAAACAAAAAAAGAGCCTGAAGTGGCCTGAACAAGTAGACACTCAACTATTCAACTACTATTTGTTATTAATCTAAAAAGGAGCATGACATGGCCTGAACAAGTGGACAATCAATGACAATTTTTTAATAAACTAAAATGAGCCTGACATGGCCTGAACAAGTCGACACTCAATGACAATTTATTATTGCCTGAACAAGAAGACACTACACAAATATTGTTTTTTTTTTTTTCAAAAGAGCCTGACGTGGCCTGAACAAGTGGACACTCAAAATCTATTTGCTTTAACTGCCAGCCTACCTTGAGATTTTTGTCACCCTCTGTTGCCAGACCAGTTTTCAATATTTTGCTCTATGTTCAACTGTGCTTTTTGAAGGGATTCCCAGGGTTTTCCCCAGGATGAATTATATATTGTTTTTTTTCCAGCAGAGTCTGGGCTTTAATGTGAAATGTCTTGTCTTGGCCTTGTTTTCATGTTTTCTCAAAATATTTGGGTGAAATATGTGCAAATAAATAAAAAATATATTTTTTGGAATTTATAGTGTTTTTGTATGTAATAAAATAGTAGTAAAAATTTAAATTTTTAAATAAAATCATATAGTGTGTAAGAGCCCCCATTTCTTCCACTTACAGCGTTACCACATGTGTATTGGTAGACACCCTTTCCTGCCCCAAACTGAAACAGTGCTTTAGGAGATTTTAAAATAAAATACAACTGCTATGCACTAGGCGCACCTTGCAGTTTTTCAGTAAAAAACAACCCTTTACATTTGAAATACCCCCAACAAACTATATATTCTCTGGAAGTACACAACTCAAGCTTTCTAGGCGTTCCAGGCTTGTTGACATGGGCACAAGAAAAACAAGAAAAAACAAGTTAAATCTGAAAAAGAAAGGTCCCCCAAATAGTACAATACCCAACCTGCATAGCTACTTTTAAGAGTAGTGTTACCCAACACCCCAAAGTAAAGCATACACTTAAAGTGGACCAAAACCCAGGATAGTCAATAGCTAAAACCTGCCCCCCCCCCCTCCAGTTTTACATTTGGGCAATTTTTATTCATCTCGCCAGGGCATCTTCTGTGTCCCTCGGATTCCAGGCGACCACCTGACGGGCAGTGCCATCTTGCATCAAATCAGGCACTGCACAGTGCCCAAGGCGATAAGCTGCGAAAGAAGAACATGACTAAAGCCATGCTGTCATTTGGAGATGGTGGGGGAAGCAGACGGATTTCCCTGAAACAGACGGATGTCTCCACATCAAGAGGTGGCGACATCCAAAAGGTAAGTAGAGCCCGATGGTGGGGGGGGTGGGGGGTCGGCCACATTCAAGTTTAGGTCAGATGTTCCTCTTTAAGGGCGGTGGGCAGGCCGCTCGGCCTTCATGCCCTTGTGTACCAGCCCCCAAAGTTGGTACATGAGCTTTACTAGCTTTACTAGGGAGGGGGGACCCCACGCCAATCTTTCATTTTTAAAGGGTGAACCCTAGTGCGGATAGTAGTTGTATTTTATTTCTTAGCTTTCCTAAAGTCCTTTAAAATATTATTCATGTCCTAGAGTCAATCTGCCAGACATTTTTTTGCTAGGGCTGTTTATTCCCATTCCCTTAAGAAAACTTGAGCGACTTTGCTGATAAATCGCAATGTTCCGATGAGCAAAGCTGATCAGCTGAACAGGAATCTGTTTTCAGAAATAACCTTCAGACAAATCATTTCATCTGTGTCTACCTCTCTGGCTTCCGAGATTTATAAGGCTGCCTCCCAATGTTTTAATCTTCTGGTGTAATTTAATTATTGTTTGATAGGAAAACTAAATAGCTGAAACAGCAGAGCAATGCGATGCAGAGCATGCAGGCCTCTGTGTCAATAACACTTTTATTGTGTTGAATGAGGTGGAAATCCAAAACAAATGATGCCTCAGCAGCTTATGAGAAATGAAGATAGCCAACCTGCAAAATCAGTGAAATCCTCTACAGAGGAGAGATCCAGAGCTAGGATTTCAGCATAGCGCAATATCTATGTGACCTTGGGATAGAGACGTGTATGAGCAGAATAATAGCAAAATGATAAAAGCTACAGGAGCAGTCAAGGGTCGCCATCTGGATTTTTCGGGGCACCATACAGCAGCAATGTCTACCCCCTCCTATCTTAACCAATGTGTGATGGTTTAACCCCTAGTTTAAACTAAGCCTCTGGCCAAAGTAACCTGGCTTACATCAAAATCCAGACTGGAATTTTCAGGGCACCATACAGCAACGTTGTCTACCCCATCCCCCTCTTGACCAATATGTGATGGCTTGGCCCTAATTTAAACTCTTAAGAGTCTCTGGTCCCAAGGCAACCTGACTTACTTCAAAATCCAAACAGTGTTTAATGGTAACAACCAGTGAACAACACACACATCAAACAGGCTGCTGTACATATATATACATGTGGAGTTAGAGTGCATACATACAAGACTCAGGTTCAGGTTTAGAAGTCCAAAGACAGAGTCCAGGTAGACAGTTAAAAAGGCAGATTCAATGCTGATCCACTGAGGCCATGTGTGGATCAGCTTATATAGGCCAGGTAATGTCACAGGTGCAAGCTGATTTCCAGGAACTCTGCAGAACAGCGCCATCTGCTGATCAAGCTGCATACAGCAGCGAAAAGTCCCAGAAAGGAGCAGCTGAAAGCTAAGGAGTAACTCCAGGCATGACAATAGTAATGCTAAAGTAAGGTAAAAAGTGTATGAGGTGAATAGATGACCATCCTGACGAGTGTGGTTCTCTTGGAGCTGACCAGTATTTAATGGGTTAAGGCAGTAACAATATATATCTCATTCAATACAGTATATATGAAAAAAGGCTTTTTTTGGTCAGTGATCAGTATAGATGGTTTAAATCATACCAGAACATAACAGGCAACATGCTCAGCGTTATAAGACAATAATAATCTTGACGTAATCATATTAGTGTACACAAAGCAGGCAAAAAAGTTACCAATAGGAAAGGCAAGTGGTGATCGCTGTGCTCAGCCTACGTTGCGGAGCTCACGGCTGCCCTGACAAAGGAGCCATGATCTCCGCATGACGATGATGATAGAGGTTACATCATTGAGAAATCTTATGTACAAAGTGTATAGTACCCATATATACCACATTGTGTTTAAATATATATTTTTACTTGGAACATTAAGTTCTGTGTGTGGTGTGCATCAATCCACATTTCGCAAACTTAACCTTATTTTCAGGGCACAATACAGCAGCGATGTCTACCCCCTTCCCCCTTAACCAATGTGTGATAGCTTGGTCCCTAGTTTAAACTGAGCCTCTGGCCCCAAGGCAACCTGCCTTACTTTAAAATCCAGACTGGAATTTTCGAGGTACCATACCATAACTCCTGTCCCCTTAACCAATGTGTGATGGCTTGGCCCCTAGTTTAAACCGAGCCCCTGGCCCCAAGGCAGCCTGGCTTACTTCAAAATCCAGACTGGAATTTTTGGGGCACCATACCATAACCCCTGCTCCCTTAACCAATCTGTGATGGCTTGGCCCCTAGTTTAAACTGAGCCCCTGGCCCCAAGGCAACCTGGCTTACTTCAAAATCCAGACTGGAAGTTTCGGGGCACCATACAGCAGCATTGTCTACCCCCTCCCGCTTTAACCAATGTGTGATGGCTTGGCCCTTAGTTTAAACTGAGACTCTGGCCCCAATGCAACCTGGCTTACTTCTAAATGAGTAGTTGAACGAAACAAGAAATCAGTGGGTGCAATCATTCCGGGGTGCCAAACCAAACCAAGACTGCGAGACGTGGTTTGATGCACACCACCCACAGAACTTAATTTTGCAAGTAAAAATATATATTTAAACACAATGTGGCATATACAGGTACTATACCCTTTGTACACAAAAAGGATATGGAATGCAGATTTCTCAATGATGTAACCACTATCGTCATCAGGATCGGCTTGTATTAATGGCTGGCTTTCAGCCCTGCAGGTGTACCATTATTTATACCCATCAGAACATTTCTGGTGCTAAATGACCCCAGGTTCCTCCACACCCCCATACCCATTGGGCATCCAGGTTATCATATTGGCAACCTTTGGTGTCTCTGGTGGCTTGGTTAAAAATCTCCAGAAACTGTGCCTGCTTTGCCCTTTAGACATGTCTGTGGTGTCCCTTAGCAGTGTTTGGTTATCCTGGGGGACACAGGTCCCCTCCCTTTATTTCTGATGACTCCCAGCCAGAGGACTGATGTACCCCTTGGGAGGATGCTTTTATACCTTGTGAGCGTAGCTTCTGTTGATTCTCCCAGCATCACTGGTACTGACTTGCTTGTAGGCTACTGGAATGGAGATCTTCAAGCAAGCAATAGCGATCAATAGGGAAGACGCTTGCTTACTAATTTACAGTACTAAGTATAGGGTATTTATCATATCTGTACATAGTCTCCCGGGTGCATCACAATCCAAGAGCTGTCATCTCATGTGTAAACATCACTGGAATCATGTAGCCTTTTTTTATCACATACCTGGATCTGAAGCCCATCACTATGTATGGGTTGGTGTCTCTGCAGACCTACAGCCTTCCTGTCTGCAGAGTTGCTAGGGAGGTAGTGTTGAGCGAACCCGAACCGCAAGGTCTGGGTTCGTAAGGAACTTTGCAAGTTTGGGTTCCCAAGTCAAATACGAACATTAGCCAGAAGTCCGTGTTTGAGTTTGGGCTGAGCAGCCCATCAACCAGCTTCACCCAAAGGATGCAGAAGCAGGAAGCTGCTGTACAACAAGTCTAAGCATGGCCATCCTGGTGTTCCTTTCAGATGGTCCTCGGCTGGGGCCACAGAAAGATGGTTACTGCTAGTCCCAGCACTGTCATCTTTCTGTGGCCCCTGCTGTGGACCATTCGTACTGAATGCTGTAGCCGCCAACAGGACTGGGATGGCGGGGCTCAGGTACGTTGTACAGCAGCGCTTCCTGCTGCATACTCTTCACATTAATTTTCTTCCCAAATTATGTTTCTAGGGGCCCCTTGACAGGCAGAATTTTCCCTAAAGTTGGGGTCCCCATTGATTTCATTGGGGACTGGATTTGGGTCCCTAAACTTGATCTTTTTTTCAAAGTTCAGCAAAACATTGGGAGCAGGGGTGTAATTTGATGGAGTGCAGGGGGTGCAACCTCACCATGGCCCAGAAAGTCAGGGGGGCCCAATCATTGTTGCACCTCCACCTTTTATCATATTTGTGCTCACTTGGCATCATTTAGAGAAAGGAAGCACAATTCATTTGCACCGATATGTCATTTTAATGTTTTTCAGACGCTATTGGATTTTAATAAATTTGCTAGGTCTTTAAGATACCATTTTTTGGAAGCTGATAGAGACAGCCTCCAATTGGTGAGTGATCATAATGAAATATCTCACACTCAGTTAAGTTCCTCCTTCAATCAGGATGCAGTTTCAATGCGATCAGGAATTCTTCCACCTTCTTCTCTAACAACAGGGAACCCTGACTTGCAATCCCATGGGGAGACACTAGATAGAATTCAGTATGCAATGAAGGAGGAATTATTACATTTGCAGCAAAATATAATAAGGAGCAGGGGCAATTTAACCCCAAGAGAAAAAAAGTGCTTAATTTATTACGAGAAAATAAGGATACCATTATCCATAGCGCTGACAAGAGTGGTAGTGTTGTGGTTCTCAATGCCTCTGATTATTGTTCAGAGGCATTGAGACAATCAATGATGTATTCATTAATGAAGGGTGATCCCATGGGAGTTTTTTAGGAATTACATTGGTGAAGGAAGTTCATGCTTTGTGATTCATTTCAATGAAGGAGGCCAATTACATTAAAGGTAATGAGTCACTAATTGCAATATACCTTCACCTGCCCGAAATTCAGGACCGTATTTAGTATTCATGCTGCCCTAGGCACGTCAAGCGTTGGCGCCCCCCTTTTGTTAGGTGACGTTGAGCAGGGCCGGCTAGAGAAATAAAAAGAATAGAAGAACTGACAGAAAAAGGAAAGAGAAGGAAAGACAGTGAATAGGAGTAACTACACAAAAAAAATTATAGAAGGTAAAAAGAAAGAAATGACATAACAGATGAAAAAAGAGAGACGAGAGGAAGAAAAAAACAAAAAATAGATTGAAAGATAGAAAAAGACTACAAAGAAAGACTAGAACAGAATGAAACAAACAAAGAATAAAAGGACTGAAATAATAGAAGTGAAGATGAAAGGAAGAAATGGAATGTCAGAAAGAGCAGACGAAAGAATAAATGGAAAAAAAAAGAAACAAAGGTGGGTCCTACGAATGTGTAGCGGTCCCGTTACCTGTCTGGATCTGCCCAGTGCTGACGCTTGCCCTGACGCCAAGGTCCATCAATATAAAAAATAAATGTGTGTAGGGTGGGGAGGTTTCAAGGAGAGAAATGAAAATGAGCATGCATACTATTATGTATTACTGGCTTCCCAGCTCTCAACACACAGGAGTCACATGGCCACAGCAGAGGATGAAGCTGTAGGCTGCCTTTAAGCCGATGCACCCTTTCCCTCTTCCTACACACACAATGTGGCTCAGGAGCAGTTGTAAGGAGGCATTAACTCGTCAACAACTTTTTTTTCTTTTTTTTTTTTACTATAATAGTACACCCCCTGCAGGTGGCCTTCCTAGGCACAGGCCTAGGTTTGCCTAATGGTAAATACAGCCCTGCCGAAATCCACAACGTGGATCTTACATCTTACATCTAAGACACCAAGCATGTATTCAATTTCATGTCAAGAGTGGTTTGGCCAAAGGATGTAGTATGGTGCAGCTTTTATGTATTCAAGCTCTTGTGGTTGAGTACCATTTAAATACCTATTCATGTTACTCAGAAGAGTTGAAGGTTTATTCTTGTCTCCTTGGCATATTGCTAACTATTTTTTTCAGTTTTGATTGGAATATCTATTTACAGAATTGTAGTGCTCCCATGGGGGCCCCATTTTCGCCCTCTCTGGTTAACCTCCATATGGGATGGTGAGAGGAGAGGTACATACTGAGAGGTGGGAAACCCCTTGGACATCACATACACTTTTTGTCCGTTGATGACCCTAGAACTAGTCACACCTTTTTACAGTATTTGAACTGCAACCAATGTAATTTGCAATTTACAGGCAATTGGGATAAGCTTAGTCCGGTGTTTTTGGATTTGTACTTGAGGGTGGAGAATTATGTGATCATCATCTACATCCATAGGAAACCGACTGCAGGAAACACCATCATGTCGGCCAGCAGTGCACATCCAATACACACCATAGGATATATCCCCTTTTGGAGAATTGATTAATGCGAGGAAAAACTGCATGCAATTATGGGATTTTAAGAATGGGGCAGATGGGATTATAGCTAGATTGAGATTTGGAGAATAAGAGACTAAGGGGGTAATTCATCAAGGCATAGCGCCAGGTAGCGCCTCGTAACGGCAGGCAGCATCTGGTGAACGCCGAGCCCTGTACGCAAAACCACATTTATGAAAGCGAATCTGGTGAGCAACTCGAACAACGCCATGTTCGAGTCGCTCAACAGAATCGCCTTCCTAAATGTGGTATTGCCTACAGCGCCCAGCGTTCACCAGATGCTGCCTGCCGCTACGAGGCACTACCTGCAGCTATTCCTTCATGAACAAACCCCTGTGTGTTGGACATTTTAAGATCTCATTTAGCACACCCAGCATTTGAACTCTTTTATCTGTTGTTGTCTGTACCAAAAAATAGGGAGGTCCGCAGAGTGATTTTAATGTTAACATGTGAAAATAGCTTCCAAGATATTGATAGAGTCAGATATGACCCTGGGGGGGGGGGGGGGGGGGTTGATAAATGGAAATCTCTTCTTTAATGATCACCTCCAATGATGGGTCCTGATGTAGTGCTGTTTCCTTCTGGCGATTTCATATTTGTGAGCTCATAGGGATGAAGAACCGCTTCTATATCAAGATTACATTAGTGTGGTTAGATTATGGCCCTGAACAATAATTGTGCAAACATAATTCAATTTAATTTAATTTAATTTATTATGCAAGATATGTAGGCTAGGGTTTATTAATTATTAATCATTTAATAATAATTTATTATTTATTGTTAGCGAGCATCAATGCAATTTCCTCGGACATTATGCTAGACAAGCATGTCTCTTATCATGTGCTCATGTAATGAATAATTAGAGATCATAGGAATAATGACATTTGAAATTTAAAGCCGACCAAAACCCACATTGTTAACTAGCATCCCCTGAATTGCTCCCCCCATGAAGAGTTCCTTTTGCTTATTTTCACTGCTCCTACTTCACTCTAATCCCAGATAATGTCGCCTGTTTTAGCTGTAAAGCTCCGCCTCCTCCATTCAATGATGTCATTGCCACACCAATGCAATGACTGATTGCCTGCCATCTTACAGAGAGGGACAGCAAAGGTAGGGAGGCTGATTTAAGACTAGCGCGATGTATCGCCATGTGAGCGTCTGTGTAGCGCCACTGAGAGCGACCGCTAGTAGATGCTGCAAGCGGGTGTCAGGCGCTGTGACCTAGCTTAGCGGGTGGACAAGTGGCGCTGTACTATCCTGTCCAGCATTGATAAATGTGATGTCTAAAGGGCGCTGTAGAAGCTCTGTCCCTGATTCAATGCAGAGCCAATGGAGAACGCTAGGTGGTGTCCGGTGGTTAAAGCGCCCAAGACTACGCTACATCTAACAACAGGACAACCCTGCAGCGAGCGATAGGTAGCACCAGCTCAGTGTGTCCGGCACTCAGCGCTGAAGCCCATATTCAAGAAAAAACTACACTCAACCAGCCCTGGCGCTCTAAAGCTGTGCGCTCTAGCATAGAGCACCAGACGCTGTATGATAAAAGTCTGTTTCTAAACACATATCCAATAGTACCAAAGCGAAAACATATGGAATGACATTGATTTAACACTGACAATGACACTGCAATGGCCGACCTGCACATACAATTCTGCATAAAAAAAAATACAAACAATAAAAAAAAACATTAAAAGTGTTTGGTGGCCGGGCAGGAGAGGCCACACAATGATTTGAGCTCAACATTTAGTAAAATAATGTTTACTTTAGCAACATGCTATTTAAACTCAACAAAATGAAACACCATCTAAATGTATAGGAGAGCGATATTGAGCAACAGGTAATACATAGCGCTGCTGAACCTAGAGCGCCGGCGCTATACACTGGGAGGCCGATTCAGTAATAGCGCCAGGTAGCGACAGATGAGCGACTGAAGTATGGCGCTATGAGCGCCGCTAGCGTACACCGCGGGCGGCTGCGATTCGCTATAGCAGGCCTCCTCAGTCGCTACCTGGCGTTGTTGTGACCAATGCCTACATTGGTGAATATGATGTTTCAGATCAGCTTTGTAGGCGCTGTCATTTTGACACACGCTATTCAACACAGCGCCTGCGCCTTGGTTTGCTGTTGGCTTGAAATCAATGTTAGTACCTTCAGTAGTAAACACATTGCAACATGTTTCTTTGGTGAATTTTGTTTTATTTTTAAATTTTTTTGGGTGAAAGTGACCAATAAAACTCCAGTGGTTTTTTATCTTAGTGCCTAAAAAAGAAGAAAAATTGGAATTAGTATTTAGAATTAAATTTTTTTTCCGCATTTATTGACATTTTTTGAATTTTCTTTGGGACAGTTTTTGCCAACTTGCACAACGCCCCTAATTGTTATGTTGGTTAACTCCCCCCCCCCCGCGCTTAGAGTGGTTTGGCTCATCTTACACAGCCCTTGGAGTGGTTTGGCTCATCTTACACAGCCCTTATAGTGGTTTTGCTCATCTTACACAGCCCTTAGAGTGGTTTGGCTCATCTTACACAGCCCTTGGAGTGGTTTGGCTCATCTTACACAGCCCTTAGAGTGGTTTGGCTCATCTTACACAGCCCTTAGAGTGGTTTGGCTCATCTTACACAGCCCTTGGAGTGGTTTGGCTCATCTTACACAGCCCTTAGAGTGGTTTGGCTCATCTTACACAGCCCTTAGAGTGGTTTGGCTCATCTTACACAGCCCATAGAGTGGTTTGGCTCATCTTACACAGCCCTTAGAGTGGTTTGGCTCATCTTACTCAGACATTAGAGTGGTTTGGCTCATCTTACACAGCCCTTGGAGTGGTTTTGCTCATCTTACACAGCCCTTGGAGTGGTTTGGCTCATCTTACACACCCCTTATAGTGGTTTTGCTCATCTTACACAGCCCTTGGAGTGGTTTGGCTCATCTTACACAGCCCTTGGAGTGGTTTGGCTCATCTTACACAGCCCTTAGAGTGGTTTGGCTCATCTAACACAGCCCATAGAGTGGTTTGGCTCATCTTACACAGCCCTTAGAGTGGTTTGGCTCATCTTACACAGCCCTTAGAGTGGTTTGGCTCATCTTACACAGCCCTTAGAGTGGTTTGGCTCATCTTACACAGCCCTTAGAGTGGTTTGGCTCATCTTACACAGCCCTTAGAGTGGTTTGGCTCATCTTACACAGCCCTTAGAGTGGTTTGGCTCATCTTACACAGCCCTTAGAGTGGTTTGGCTCATCTTACACAGCCCTTAGAGTGGTTTGGCTCATCTTACACACCCCTTATAGTGGTTTGGCTCATCTAACACAGCCCTTAGAGTGGTTTGGATCATCTTACACAGCCCTTAGAGTGGTTTGGCTCATCTTACACAGCCATTAGAGTGGTTTGGCTCATCTTACACAGCCCTTAGAGTGGTTTGGCTCATCTTACACAGCTCTTAGAGTGGTTTGGCTCATCTTACACAGCCCTTAGAGTGGTTTGGCTCATCTTACACAGCCCTTAGAGTGGTTTGGCTCATCTTACACAGCCCTTAGAGTGGTTAGGGTCAGCTTACACAGCCCTTAGAGTGGTTTGGCTCATCTTACACAGCCCTTAGAGTGGTTCGGGTCAGCTTACACAGCCCTTATAGTAGTTTGTGACAAATTATGATTGTAGGCAACACATTTTTCCCCTGTAGTGCAGTACTTGGATTAGAGTGAAGGGTAGTTAGCTTACCGCAAAAAACAAAGTGATCATGCTTTCCCTTAGCTCAAAGCCAGTCTGGGTGTCCTCACTCGTTTCTGCGGCCAAGTTGGGGATTTCGGGCACCAGTGCTGTTTCTTCAGGGTGTTGGATTCTGTGGCATATACAAAGATTGTGGAGCACACAGCATGCGAGGATAATCTTGGAGACCTTTTGTGGACTGTACAACATCTCTCCTCCTTGGCGTGCCAAACACAGAAAGCGCGCTTTCAGCAGTCCAATGGTTCGTTCCACAATGCTTCTGGTTTTGCGATGTGCTGCATTGTAGCGTTCTTGGGCAGAGGTCTGTGGGTTTCTGACCGGAGTCATCACCCACGTTCTCTGCCCATATCCCTTGTCCGCTGTGGGAAAAACACAAGGAGAGAGACAGCAATTAGTACTAGTACATGTTTTTTTTTCGTTGTTCTCAAACTTCCTGCACAGGACTGACCGCTGCAGCACGTAAGAGTCGTGGCATGAGCCGGGGAAACCAGATCTCACGGCCCGCAGCTTCATGTCATGGTCACACACAACCATGAAATTGATGGAGTGGAACTGCTTTCGGTTCCGATAATGCAGCTCCTGTGCACGGGGAGGGCGGAAAGGGATATGTGTACCATCCACGCACCCTAGCACATTCGGGATCCCTCCCATGCGATAGAAAGCATGTTTTATTTTTGCAACCTCATCCTCATCCTCAGGAAATTGGATGTAAATAGGGATCAGGTCACAAATAGCCAGTACTACCTGGAAAAATATGCGGCTCATTGTAGCCTGGCTGATCCCGCTGAGGAGGGCAGAGGGTGCCTGGAAGGTCCCTCGTGCCAAAATATTAAGACTGGCACATAGGCGTACTATGCCTGGAATGGATCTGGTGCGTTTGGTGGATGGATCGATTTTGGTCTTAATCTGATCATATAGGGACTGTAGTGCTGCACGATTCAGATGGAAGCGGCTCCTGATCTGCTTGTCACTTAAATCCCACACTGAAAGGCGGATGCCAAAGGATCGGCGTGCCCTAAGCCTCACAGCACCCTCCTCCCTGGCCTCCTGCTCTTCCAGCATTCTCACACATCCCTGCACCCATAACCCATACATCACCCTCTTATCCATCTCACACTCAACAGATATACCAAAGAAGCAAAACAAAAACAAAATCCACAAACACACCACACACACAAGCAAGCACACTCCTCACACACTCACTACAATGCAGCTCACCACAAAACCAGAAGTATAGTGGTCTGAACCACCAGACTGCTGAAAGTGTGCTTTCTAAGTTAGGCACAACCAAGAAGGGAGTTGCTGCACAGCCCACAAAAGGCCCCAAAATCAAGCCTCACTTGCTGTATGCTCCACAATATTTGCATATGCCAACAAAACCAATCTCCTAAAGAAACAGCACTGATGTCAGAAATCACCCAACAAGCCACAGAGAGTGAGGACCCAACCCAGCCAGACACTCAAATGAGCTAAGGGACAAAACCACCACACCACAACACCACAGCCTTTGCCACAGTGTAACAATACCAGAAGGTTGGCAAATCCAGCCATTTATACTTCACTTTGAAAAAGGACAGGTCCGCTTTGCCGCCTTTTGCGTTGCTCTGCTATTTCCTGTCTGCAATTAGCTGACCCAGGTGTGCGTGAAACGGATTGCGCATGCGCACGCTATTAGCGCTACTAGCGTACGTGAGCCGAAACTTGCGTGCATTAACGGACATGGCTGAAAATTCTGTGGTGGACCAATGAAAGGTAAGCTGCTCTTTATTTAAATAGCCGTTTGTAGAGCCACATGTCACAAGTGTTTAATATACATGAGTACATTGTTGTCTTTGGTTGTGTGTTGTTTGGTTAATGAGCTCTGTAATTAGCTAATTGCCTACCAAACATGGTTCAATCAGTGCAGTGGAGCTGTGGCTACAAGCACCTGGCCAGTATGTGTGAAGCAATTAAGTGGACCTGTTTGTGATTGGTTGGTAGAGCACATAAAACCTGCCCAACCCAAAAAGAGGGCGATGCCATTCTGTAGTCTGTATGCGTGCTTGTGTGTTGTCTAGTGGTGTGTGTGCAGCTACAGGATGGAGCCAAATTCTGGACATCTGCCGGCCACAGCTGGCCCAAGTAGGAGTGTGTTGGGTGCTGTGCGCAGACCTCCCTTAAGGAAAAGGGCCCACGCCCAAGGTGAGCCTGCACCCAAGGCCAGCCGCCCATTTGCCAAGAGGGAGCCAGAATTTAATTTGGCGGAGAACAATACTCTTGTGCGCCTTATCCTGGCCAAATGGGAGCTAATATTTGTCTCCCAAAGCCAGTCTATAGGCAAGCAAGAAAGGAGCAAATTGTGGGATGCCATTGGGGATGAGCTTACTAGCAGTGCTCAATACCCACGTAGTGGCCCATCCTGCAAGAAACGCTTCTACACTTTGAGAAGGGCCCTTATGCAAAAGATGAAGCATGATCTTGATGTCGAGAGTGGGACCATCCAGGGTCCAAAGAGTACCTACAAGCCATATGAGGAGATGCTGAAGCCCAAAATTCCGCTGATTCGGCTGCAGGGTGTTGATGCTGGGGATGACACCACAGGTTGGACTGAAGGTACATATTTTCAGCATATTTTTTGCTGGTAATGTTAATGTATGTGATTTGCTTTGTCTCTTTCTGGCCAACTAACAGTAGGACCTGTGAAGTAGTACATTATACCTCATAAATGTTTTCCTTTCTTGTCTGTTGCTTCCTGCATAGGTGCACATGGTGATGTCCCTGATTTGGCTGAGGACACCACAACTCCTGCCCTTCAACCAACCTCAAGCCTAATCCAGTCTGCCATTGAAGGTATTTATCACTAATTTATGGGCTGGGTTGTTTTTGTACAAAATGGGTGTGGGAGCACCTCAAACAATAGCTTGTACCACTGTTGAGGATTACTAATATGGGCCTGCGGACTAATTTCATGCCCACTTTAACCCTCTCAGCAACTAACTTACAAGGCCCTAACATGTGTTGCTATGTGGGAAGCCAGAGATGTGTGGCCATATATATGCATATACATGTGGAAGCCACACTGGCCTTGATTAGGGAATATTATTGCTTGAGCTGCTCACACACACTTTTTTGGGTCCCGCACATTACCAATGGGTAAATTTATTCTTTGAATTTGCCTAGCTGCACCGCCATTGGCACCAGCATCTCCTCAGGAGCCAAGCTACTCTTTGGATGCCGGTAAGTGCATGTGTCAACCTTGCTTTAGCCACTTTAACACAAGTGCATGTCTTTCATTCCTCTTTTTTCTTGGTAGGCCAAGTCACTGCTTCATCTTTGGACACCACTTCCGATGTTGCAGGTCAACAGGACCCTGTTGGTGTGTATTGGCCAAAACAATGTATCCTTTATGCTGTTTATGTTACACTGGTTCTATTTGGTTAATCTAATAATCTAAATGTTTGCTAGGTCAACTTGACGATTGCTTTTTTTAGTGGATTTGCCATCCCCAGGCTCATTAGTAAACTGTTTAGAGTGATTGCAATGCATTTTTTGTGTATATTAAAAGACAAACATTCACCAGAGTAGTGTTAGGAATATTTAGAGACATTAATTGTGCTTTTTAGTTGGCCGGAATATCGGAAGTGGCTGTCCGGAAAGGGCCCTTCACGTTGAGGCTGCTAGAGATGAGGGTAAGTTGGTTTTGCTTGATTATCTCGTAAGGATTTTTGCAAACCTTTTTTGGTAATTTAGTAGGCCAACTTGTGTTTAAACGTGTTTTTTCAAGGGCAAAGCTCGAGTGAGGGCCAAACTTCGGACATCTGGGAGATGGAGGGTATGTGTAATTTGAGCAAAGTGTCTGTTATTGTTTGGCCCAATTATTGGCTCATCTTCCTCTTACATACATGTTAGCAATCTGAGTTTACAAGATCCCTTTTGGCTAGTGTGTAATCTGCAACTTTGTTGAGGTATGGCCTCGATAGTCTATCCATATTACATTTGAGTTTGGTCCACTGACCTACTAACATGACTTTCCTGTTTAGCATATGCCAGCTTGCCCCATCTCTCAGATGTGGATTTGCCCCTTTCTGGCAGCCAGACCCTGGAACTACTTCGGGCGGACGGCACTGAGGTAACATGGCTGATTTTGGGGAACAATAACCACATTGACATGTTTGTGGGTAGTCCAGGAACCAACATGTAACATCTTATTTCGTTGGTGTTTTGGCAGGAGGCCAGACCTGAACCCCAAGCTGGGACCTCTTCCCAAGTGCCATGTGGCCAAGCTACAGAGGCTCAATCAAGGGTAAGTTTGATTGTTACACTTTGGGTAAATGATTGGTAGGGGCATACCTGCATTGTTTCACCTTCACTACAATCTTTTCTTTTTGTTTTTTAGCCAGAACACACAACAAGAGGAGGTGTGGCACCGACCAGTGCCGATTTTTATGAGCTAGGGGTCCGGATGCTGAAGGACTACAGTCGCCAACAGCCGCGTGATGAAACTAATGAGCGCATTGCAGCGTTGGAAAATCAGCTGCTGGTGTCTCGGCAACAAATTGAGGACCTGCAGCGCCAGCTCCAGGATGTGAGAGAAGGACACCAAATTCAAACCAACCGGGAACTGGATCACATTGCACATCTGATGGAGCAATCTTTACAGCGCCAGGAACAAAGTTGTTTGTTGTTGATGCATCAGCTGATACAACAGCAGTCTATTTTTTTTACTGCACTGTTGTCCCCCAACACCACCCCTAGCAATGACTCGCAACCTCCCAGGCCCCCAAGCCAAGAATATTGAATTTCTTTTTGTTGTATTTCATTTGTTTCTAATACATTTGAGTACCCCACCTCTAAATTGTGTTTTTTCAAAGACATAG
This sequence comes from Gastrophryne carolinensis, assembly GCA_027917425.1. Classification (NCBI taxonomy): domain Eukaryota; kingdom Metazoa; phylum Chordata; class Amphibia; order Anura; family Microhylidae; genus Gastrophryne; species Gastrophryne carolinensis. Next base: position 30,082,298 of record CM051244.1, on the reverse strand, counting down.
CTAAGAACACAGTCAGGGATGAGTCTCTAGATCTAGATATGTACATGTAGCCAGAAATGTATGACACACATTGGTGACTATATCTTACTATGGTTTACACATTAAATGGCTACAAAGGTACACCAACATTTTTACAAATAATGGGTTGGTAGACACTTAAACTATGCTTGACAAGGCACAACACACTGTAATTAAAAAAATCCAAAATATTTATTATTCCGCAAGGCGGGCAACAGGCCCAACATTCCGCCGCACAGCGGCTCAAAACATACCCCCCCACCCTAACGACGCCTCTTCAAGGCCAGCAGCATAAGGCGAAGATGCTGAATCGACTGCCACAGTCTGCGATGCTGGTTTTCACAAGCTGTAGAGAGTAGAAAAAAAACATATTCAAAAGATAGAATGTGACCTCAAGATACACAGATGTAGCAATGTAATGTAATTGGCTGACGCTCACATTCACATTGTTGGCCACTGTGCCCTTAGGTGTTATCATTATATGAGTACTAGTGGCTGCCTTAAATGTGGTCACAACATCCCAAGCATACATTTACTCTGAACTCTTGGGAATAAATTAAGGTCTAAGTCCCAGTGTGGACATTTATTTGTTTAGTTACAGCCAAACATCAGGGCCTAAGTCCTAACGATTAAACTGGTTGGGCCAAGCATATTAGAGGTCACCACCTTAGCAGGCCAATTTTGTTTGCAATAAACCACAATTTTACACTATGTGGCCAAAACAAGAATGGGAGCCAACAATCAAGCATGCAGACATGCATTTAGGATTGTTGAACAAACACATGTAACCTAGATGTGTGTTTAGAAAACACATAGGTACATTGTAAATGTCTCCAGAATTTACTATAAGACATAGGGGTCACAAGTCTTTAGGCATATGAAGTGGGATGTACTCACCATCGCAGCTGTGGCTGGGGCCCATGCTGCTGGCCGTCCCGGGAGCTGGGGTGGGGAGGATGGTCACCGGCTCCGTCTGCGTGGCCACATCTGTCAGGAGAAAGCAAAAGAGAAAACAAAAAATTGTGGGACAATGACACATGACTATTTGACAGCCATCTGGTTATGGAGTCTGCCAAAACAAATGCTTGCATGGTTACACACATGTTGTCCGACATTAGCATATTTCCTGGTCCATGAATTCATGTAAATTATTTATGGTTGCTACAATGAACACATAAAGATAATGTGCCAATAACCTTGACAGTGCAATGGTAAGGCCTAATTTGCAGTTGAGTGTAGAATCTTACTGGTGTGCAACATGTGTTAGCCGGGACAACTTATAAAAATAACACATTTGCGAGCCCCCATCATGGTGTGGGCTGAAACATAGGGGTGGTTGCCAGTTGGATTGCAATGTAGTGGGGTTTGTGATGTTAATGTAAATTATAAAACCAGCTTGTACTATGGACCATGAAACATGTGTATGTTAAAAGTGGACCAAGACCCAGGATTTATACTATCCTGTGTTTTGGTCTACTTTGGCAGGGCACACCAATCGGAGAGAGAGCCCGTCCGCCGCTGCCTTCCGCGCGTCACTCCTCCAGGGCGTGCGCCCGCGCAGGCCATTCACAAACGGACAGCGCGGGCGCACACACATCTAGAGGGGCGCGCAGGAGGCGACGGCGGTGGCTTCTGCCACCCCCAATGAGGTAAGGAGTTTGTGGGCTTTTGGGGGGGGGCCCGCGGTGAGGGAGGTGATTGGGCAGGGAAGCTTCGAGATTCCAAGCCCAATCAACAATGGGTGTTGGTCCACTTTAAGGAATGTCATAACATATGGAATGTGAGGGATAACAACAAACACTTACCATGACTATGCCTGTGGAGAAGGCGTTGCCAAAAGCTCCTGGAGGTGCCGCCTATATGATGCGCTGCAAATTAGAGAGGAATGGCAAGGGCTAAGTACAAATGGCCATATGTAACCTGTCACAGACTAACACTGACTAAATGTGCACTCACCAGGGGATGAGCTGCCACTTGAAGCCCAGGGAGGGCTCTGAGGAGGAGGCGTGGAGCCTCGGCTCCTCACACTCTGATCCAAAGATCCCCCACCCAAAGGGCCACCCTCCTCCCTCTCACTCCCTGCTCCTTCAGGGAGTGTGGGAGAGTCCACTACTTCCACCCCACTTGGACTCCCCAATTGAGAGTGGCCCCTTTGCTGGTGAGACTCCTCAGAGTCAGAGTGTGAGGAGCTGAGGCTCGATCCTGCCAGCCCCCCAGCAGCACACTCCTCTGGGGCGTCATCCCCTTCCTCCCCTGGGTCCTCTAAATAGGACATTCGAGAGGGACCCTTCCCACGTTTCCCCAGGGGGTGACGCTTATCTGTGTTGAGGGGGTGAATAAAAAAAATTACAATTACTACCCAAAATGGACACAGCTTCGAATATTATTTCCCAAAAAGTATAAACATAGCATAAACTTCCACTTACCTGAAGCGTACGCATCATATAGGCGGTACACGCCTTCAGGGTCCCTGCGCTTAAAGTCGGACCACTTCTGCATAATAGCTCTCACACTGAGCCTGGTGTTGAAGCGCCGGGACACTGTGGCCTTCACCTCCAGGGCAATGCGCTTCTTGCCCCCACGGGCATATATGAAAAAAAAAAAAGGTTATCAATACATGACATCAGACCAATGGCCTAAACAATTATACTGAGAACAGATTAAACATATAATCCAAGGAAAACATACTCACTTTCACCATCTGGCCGTTTACGCGGCTATCCACCCTCTTCCTTTTTTTTTTGCTGGCCCGGGGGGGGAGGGGGTGGAGGGGGGTTAGGTGGTGGAGGTGAGGTAGGTGGGGGAGGTGGGGGAGGGGTGGGGGGGCAGAATCAGAGGAGGAGCTGGAGAGGCGCAGGACACGTCTCCTGGGCAGCATGGTGGAAACGCAAAGGAGGAAACCGGAAGTGGATATGACGAAAGCGACACCAAAAAAAAAAAAAAACGCTCCGCGCACTAGGAAGAAACTAATATCCGCTACGTGCAAGCTAAGTGGCGGTAATAGTAGATTTACGCATTACAACAAGCTATTGGCCAAGACGCAATTAATTATTAGCTTGATTTAGCTGGGAAATGCAAAGGAGAAAACCGGAAGTGGATATGACGAAAGCGAAAAAAAAACACGCTCCGCGCACTAGGAACCAGCTAATATCCGCTATGTGCAAGCTAAGTGGCGGTAATAGGAGATTTACACATTACAACAAGCTATTGGCCAAGACGCAATTAATTATTAGCTTGGTTTCGCTGGGTGTTCAATATCCTGTAATGCATAGGTCAGAGCAAAAACAGATCTGGTTGCTTACAAATAACAATCTGATTCCTTAATAAAATAATAACACAATATAACTATCCAACAACATGATAATGTGGCACACAGGAGAATGCATAACGGGTTGTTATGAGCTTGTACGCCTGAAAAAATCCTGCAGAATGTGGACATATGCACGCTCAGAACTACAGTGTATTCATTAAGAAGGACTGGGGTCGCTGCAAGTGAATTCAGGGAAAAATGCAGAAAGGCACATGTATGAACAGCACAGCGATGCTAGCGCCGGCACATAGCGAATCACAACAGCAACTGCACAAACACTGACCACCACAGATTCAACAAGGACAGGGCTGCAGAATAGCTTGGGCGCTGACAATTTCAATGAGCAAACGTGAGCGCCAACCATGACTGACTAAAAAGTAGCTTTACAAGCCATGTGTGTTGTGAAAGCAAGCTAATTTGAGGCTAATGTGTTTTGTGGGAGGAGATGCATTTTAGATTTCACTCACAACATTCCAGTCTAAAAATTACATCTTTCACCAAAAAATCAATAAAAACAAGACAGATTAATCAAACATATCCTAAACAACATGTGTTTAATTTTTGGCAAAAGACAAGAACACAAAAACCACTTAAAAAAACATTGCAGTGTCTGCCATTGAAATGTATGGGAGAGCTCCAGGTAGCGAAAGGTCTGACCTGGCGCTGGGCTGGGATTAGCAGCGGCGCTGTTCGTTGCAGTCCGCTACATGATGAATCCAGCGCTAGCTGACGCTTTTGCCGGCGCTAGCCTCATTTAGCGTGATAAATGCGTGATTGTGTTCGCAGCCTGGCGTTCGGGAGTCGGTAGCCGCCGATAGCTGGAGATACCTGGCGCTATTGACACACTAGCTGACGCTATCGCTTGATGAATAAGGGCCTTAGAGCGTAAGCATTTGGGCACATGAAGTTGCACATGAAATTGAAATAGCTACCTGGGGGGTTGCTCCTTAGTAGACTTTGGGGATCATTCATAAAGGTCTAGCGCCAGGTAGTGCCCCGTAGCAGCAGGCAGCTGTTATGAGGCAAAAAAAAAGTGTAAAGAGATTAGAAGGAACAGCCACTGAAATGTATGGGAGAGTGACAGGTCATACCTGGCGTTCTGGAAGCTAGAGCGCCGGCGCTATACGCTGAGCCACCTGTAATGATGAATTGTACACTACACGGTGCTGTTACCAAAATTTGCTTTCATAAATGTGGTATTGCATAGAGCGCCCGGCGTTCACCAGACGCTGCCTGCCGTTGCCAAGCACTACCTGGTGCTGTCCCTTTTTAAATAACCCCCTTAGTTACGCCATTGTTTGGGGGGTTCTCTCATCTCTAATGAAAGGGTTTAGGTCTGCTTTATGGCACACATTATTAGCCCAGGAACTAGTTAATGTTGAAAACTCAAGCTTCCTCTCTGTTCTAAGCACAATAATTAATTGCTCAGATGGAATGAGGTTATCTCTCATAACCTTCCCGACTATCCAATCTGTTCTTATTTGTTTTATATATATGTATATATATTGAGTTATAGCTGTAATCTTAGTTATCACTAAGTGTCACAGAACATCCTCTCTTGAAAATAGAAGATAGTTGTATCTTTTAAAGATAAGCGTTCATGCAAACAACAGCGGCAGCTTCAAGAAATACAATTTGTTTGGGTCATTTAAGGTTTTTTTTACTTTCTGGAAATAGTCTATGGTGGACTGTTTAGCAAAGGTCTTCAACCACTATAGTCAAATAGTTACAATTCCTAAATGGCCTTTATTACTTTTGCATTAAAACAAACCAAAAAAAATTACATATAAAAAATAAACAAATAATAATAATAATAAAATAATAATAAATAAATATATTTTTTTACCAGGGGCGCCTTTATTTACCCCGGGTGCAGCAAGACAGGGGGGTGCCAAAGGGGGACCAGAGCACAGACGCCATTTTAAATGTTTGCCTCAGGTGCCACAGAGCCTAGCTACTGTTCTGGGACAGACCTGTCAGGTCTGGAGTTCCTCCACAGCTTGAGTTCCCCTGTTATATGCTGCTTCACCAGCAGATGGCTCTGTCCTGCAGAGATGTTAATCAGCCAGCACCTGTGGGACTTCCTGCTCTATATAAACTGATCCACTCATTCAGCTAGTGGATCAGCATTAACCCTTTAAACGCCAGCCACGTAAAATTCACGTGGCTGCCTCCCCGTCAGTTAACCGCCAGCCACGTAAATTTTACGTGGCTGGCGTTCCCTTACCTTGCAGGCATCTCAGGGGCATCAGCTGGCCAGTTCGGATGGAAGCCTCTAGAAGGGAGTCCAGGGGTCAGGGGGAGGTGACCTGGGTGTGACCCAAGGCACCCGATCGCTCCCCTGACCAATCAGCGGGGGGCGCACGGCAGCTGTCATCAGCCGGCGCCCCCTGCTCACTTGTTCCTGACGCGGGTTCCTGACGCGGGTGGAGCCTCAATCACGGAGTCCAGGGGTCAGGGGAAGGTGACCTGGGTGTGACCCAAGGCACCCGATCACTCCCCTGACCAATCAGCGGGGGGCGCACGGCAGCCGTCATCAGCCGGCACCCCCTTCTATTTAAACTGCGGTCACGCGATCATCGGCCTCTTTCGGCGGCGATCACAGGTAAGTGGTGCTGTGTGGGCTGATCGAGTGATCGAGTGATCGAGTGATCGAGTGATGTGCGGGCGATCGTGTGATGTGCGGGCGATCGTGTGATGTGCGGGCGATCGGGTGATGTGCGGGCGATCGGGTGCTGTGCGGGCGATCGGGTGCTGTGCGGGCGATCGGGTGCTGTGCGGGCGATCGTGTGATGTGCGGGCGATCGTGTGATGTGCGGGCGATCGTGTGATGTGCGGGCGATCGGGTGATGTGCGGGCGATCGTGTGATGTGCGGGCGATCGTGTGATGTGCGGGCGATCGTGTGATGTGCGGGCGATCGTGTGATGTGCGGGCGATCGTGTGATGTGCGGGCGATCGGGTGATGTGCGGGCGATCGGGTGATGTGCGGGCGATCGGGTGATGTGCGGGCGATCGGGTGATGTGCGGGCGATCGGGTGATGTGCGGGCTATGTGTGGGCGAGCGGGTGATGTGTGGGCGAGCGGGTGATGTGTGGGCGAGCGGGTGATGTGCGGGCGAGCGGGTGATGTGCGGACGATCGGGTGATGTGCGGGCGATCGGGTGATGTGCGGGCGATCGGGTGATGTGCGGGCGATCGGGTGATGTGCGGGCGATCGGGTGATGTGCGGGCTATGTGTGGGCAAGCGGGTGATGTGCGGGCGATCGGGTGATGTGCGGGCGATCGGGTGATGTGCGGGCGATCGGGCGATCGGGTGATGTGCGTCGGGTGATGTGCGGGCGATCGGGTGATGTGCGGGCGATCGGGTGATGTGCGGGCGATCGGGTGATGTGCGGGCGATCGGGTGATGTGCGGGCGATCGGGTGATGTGCGGGCTATGTGCGGGCGAGCGGGTGATGTGTGGGCGAGCGGGTGATGTGTGGGCGAGCGGGTGATGTGCGGGCGAGCGGGTGATGTGCGGGCGAGCGGGTGATGTGCGGGCGAGCGGGTGATGTGCGGGCGAGCGGGTGATGTGCGGGCGATCGGGTGATGTGCGGGCTATGTGTGGGCGAGCGGGTGATGTGTGGGCGAGCGGGTGATGTGTGGGCGAGCGGGTGATGTGCGGGCGATCGTGTGATGTGCGGGCGATCGTGTGATGTGCGGGCGATCGTGTGATGTGCGGGCGATCGGGTGATGTGCGGGCGATCGGGTGATGTGCGGGCGATCGGGTGATGTGCGGGCGAGCGGGTGATGTGCGGGCTATGTGCGGGCGAGCGGGTGATGTGCGGGCGATCGTGTGATGTGCGGGCGATCGTGTGATGTGCGGGCGAGCGGGTGATGTGCGGGCTATGTGCGGGCGATCGTGTGATGTGTGGGCGATCGTGTGATGTGCGGGCGATCGTGTGATGTGCGGGCGATCGTGTGATGTGCGGGCGATCGTGTGATGTGCGGGCGATCGTGTGATGTGCGGGCGATCGGGTGATGTGCGGGCGATCGGGTGATGTGCGGGCGAGCGGGTGATGTGCGGGCGAGCGGGTGATGTGCGGGCTATGTGTGGGCGAGCGGGTGATGTGTGGGCGATCGGGTGATGTGCGGGCGATCGGGTGATGTGCGGGCTATGTGTGGGCGAGCGGGTGATGTGTGGGCGAGCGGGTGATGTGTGGGCGAGCGGGTGATGTGTGGGCGAGCGGGTGATGTGCGGGCGATCGTGTGATGTGCGGGCGATCGTGTGATGTGCGGGCGATCGTGTGATGTGCGGGCGATCGTGTGATGTGCGGGCGATCGGGTGATGCGCGGGCGATCGGGTGATGTGCGGGCGATCGGGTGATGTGCGGGCGATCGGGTGATGTGCGGGCTATGTGTGGGCGAGCGGGCTATGTGTGGGCGAGCGGGTGATGTGTGGGCGAGCGGGTGATGTGTGGGCGAGCGGGTGATGTGTGGGCGAGCGGGTGATGTGCGGGCGATCGGGTGATGTGCGGGCGATCGGGTGATGTGCGGGCGATCGGGTGATGTGCGGGCGATCGGGTGATGTGCGGGCTATGTGTGGGCGAGCGGGTGATGTGTGGGCGAGCGGGTGATGTGTGGGCGAGCGGGTGATGTGTGGGCGAGCGGGTGATGTGTGGGCGAGCGGGTGATGTGCGGGCGATCGGGTGATGTGCGGGCGATCGGGTGATGTGCGGGCGATCGGGTGATGTGCGGGCGATCGGGTGATGTGCGGGCGATCGGGTGATGTGCGGGCGATCGGGTGATGTGCGGGCTATGTGTGGGCGAGCGGGCTATGTGTGGGCGAGCGGGTGATGTGTGGGCGAGCGGGTGATGTGTGGGCGAGCGGGTGATGTGTGGGCGAGCGGGTGATGTGCGGGCGAGCGGGTGATGTGCGGGCGATCGGGTGATGTGCGGGCGATCGGGTGATGTGCGGGCGATCGGGTGATGTGCGGGCTATGTGTGGGCGAGCGGGTGATGTGTGGGCGAGCGGGTGATGTGTGGGCGAGCGGGTGATGTGTGGGCGAGCGGGTGATGTGTGGGCGATCGTGTGATGTGCGGGCGATCGGGTGATGTGCGGGCGATCGGGTGATGTGCGGGCGATCGGGTGATGTGCGGGCGAGCGGGTGATGTGCGGGCGAGCGGGTGATGTGCGGGCGAGCGGGTGATGTGCGGGCGAGCGGGTGATGTGCGGGCGAGCGGGTGATGTGCGGTGATCAGGCTGTGAGCTTGTCCCCCCTCATGGCTGGGTCCCATAGTTCCAGCATGGGATACTGTGGCAATAGTTAGGCCTGTGAGTAATAATGATATTATTAGTGAGTAATAATGACAGATTTGGAGACACAGATCATTTGGTGGCAGATCAGATTTGGAGACACAGGAGACTGTGTCTCCAAATCTGATCTGCCACCAAATGATCTGTGTCTCCAAATCTGATCTGTCTCCAAATCTGATCTGCCACCAAATGATCTGTCTCCAAATCTGATCTGCCACCAAATGATCTGTCTCCAAATCTGATCTGCTCCCCGACCAATTTGTCTCAATCTATAAGATTCCCGGGCCAATCAGAACCCTTCCCGTGGGGCATCCAAAATTGGGATGCCCCACTGTGTGAAACCCCCCAGGACGCCCCATTCACCTTACCTTACTCCTGTTCCAACGGCGCATGCGTGGGCCGCATCTCGCTTCTCTCTAGCAGTGCCCACGCCAGCCGTTTGTGAATGGTTGGTGCGGGCGCGCTCCCTGTTAGAGGGAAGCGGGAGATGCGGCCGTCAACGTGCTCAGAGCTGCTGTGGTTGTCCATCCCTTGGACGTGCATACCACAGCGGCCGCACATGCGCCATAGGAGCGGGGTGAGCAGTTTTTTATGCCATGCTGGGTGGTTTGCCGGGTGCTGGTGCCAGCCCTGCCTGGTTCCCCTAGCCACATCTATATCCCCAATCTGATCACGTGGCCGTCGGCGATGTGAGTTAAGTGGCTGTGTGGGGAAGGTGATCGGGGTGGGTGGCCGTAGGAGACCATAGTAATGAGATTCATTCACCAAAAACGGTGTTCTACCTGAGATCGCTGTTTTTTGTGAATGGATCTCATTACTATGAGATGTACTACTGTGTTCTGTTTTGCAGAGTAACTTGCCGCCTCCATTTTATGCTGTTACATTTTTTTTTAATTTATGATTTTATGCTGTTATAAATGTGTTTTGGCCCTGATGTGTTCTAATTAATAATATAAATGAGTATTTATCGGGGGGCGATGGCAGTTGTGCGCCGGGCCCAGCTCTCTCCTGGGTGCAGCCGGCGATGGTGGTGGGTGAGGAGGCAGAAATGGGGGGGGTGTCGAGCTGATTTCTGCCATGTATTTGGTGATCATGAGCCTGCACCACCCCATGGTCACCTCCATTCCCCCTCATTAGCGGCTCCCCTATCACTCCCCCTGTCTACACACAGGTGTTCACTGGGTGAGCCAGGCCTGGTGCGCACCTGCCACCCATGTACCCATGTACCAATTCAATGGCACATGCTGGCTAAAAGTATAGCGTAGTGTGACTGTTACCAGTGTATGCACAGGATCGGGCATAAGGTAGTTGTTAGAGTGGATTCAGGGTTTTTTTTTACCTACGCTTCTTAATCTATACTTCTGTTAAATAAACTTTCTTCAGGCGTGTTGGTTGGTTTTCGGGCTGAAGACTTCTTCAGTTTCAGTTGGACCTTCGCTGGACCTTCGCTGGACCTTCGTTCTCCGTTTTGGGACTCTCCCTACTAGGACCTCTCCAATTGTTTGACTGTTTATTGTGTAGTTTTATATTTTGTTATAGTTGTAGGTTATAGTTGTAGGTTATAGTTGTAGGTTATAGTTGTAGGTTATAGTTGTAGGTTATAGTTGTAGGTTATAGTTAGTACAGTCATCCCCCATAGGGTTTTGATTTTGTAACTTTTTTGATTATCAGATTTAAAAATGGCTGGGAGAAGGTACACTGCTCAGAAAGCAGCGGCTTATCTGATGGAGTCGGACTCAGAAGAATTTAGCGAGTCAGGGTCAGAGTATATGCCCTCAGGTAGCGAGTCCGACTCCTCTAGTGAGGAGGTACAGCCGCGCAGTAGTACCAGTGCTAGGCATCCTAGAAGGGATGGTACCGCACAAGAAGAGGCCATGCTGGAGGAAAGTGTAGGGCAGGGTGGGAGTGCTGTAGCTGAAGGAGAGCCTGCGTGGAGGCCTCCTAATAATTATTCCCCTGAAATTCCCCCATTTGATTCGGTCCCCGAGGTCAATGTTGACACCACAAACTTCCGTCTCATTGACTTCCTCAATTTATTTGTTTCAGAGGCCATCCTACTGGATATGGTCCATTATACGAATCTCTATGCTGAGCAGGTCCTCACCCAAAATCCCCCACAGAGGCACGCCCGAGCTCATGCATGGCAACCAACAAATTTGAGTGAGATGAAAAAATTTTGGGGGCTCACTCTAGCAATGGGTATCGTCAAAAAATTTAGCATTGAGTCCTACTGGGATACCCAATCCATATTGGCAACCCCATTGTTTCCGGCCATAATGTCCAGAAACCGTTACGAAATCTTACTGCGGTTTCTGCACTTCAACGATAATACCACTGCTATTCCCCGTGGTCAGCCCGGTCACGACAGGCTGCATAAATTAAGACCCCTGATAAATAGCCTGTCAGAGCGCTTTGCGGAAGTGTACACCCCCTCACAAAATTTAAGCATTGACGAGTCACTTCTGCTGTTTAAAGGGCGCATTATATTTCGTCAGTATATCCCTAGCAAGCGTGCCCGCTATGGGATTAAATTTTACAAATTGTGTGACAGTGTGACCGGCTATACCAAATTTTTCCGGATTTATGAAGGAAGGGACACACATCTGGACCCCCCTGGTTGTCCCCTTAATTTGACCATCAGTGGAAAAATCGTTTGGGAGCTCATGACTCCTCTACTGGGAAGAGGTTACCACTTATATGTGGACAACTTCTACAGCAGCATCCCGTTATTTAGAGCCCTTTATTCATTGGACACACCGGCCTGTGGCACCATCAACCGCAATCGAAAAGGCTTGCCCAGGTCAATGCTGCAAAAAAAACTGAATCGTGGAGAGTCCTATGCTTTAAGAAGCAATGAGCTCCTGGCCGTGAAATATATGGACAAGAAAAATGTAATCATGCTGACGACAATCCACGATGAGTCAGTCATGACTGTACGACAACGTGGTCCCCGACCCCCCTACCAAAAGCCACGTTGTATAAAGGACTATAATAAATTCATGGGTGGCGTTGATAAGACGGACCAAATACTAACCTACTACAACGCCGCCCGCAAATCCAGAGCCTGGTACAAAAAAGTTGCAATTCATTTGGTCCAGCTGGCAACTTTTAACTCCTTTGTTGTCTTCAAGGCAGCAGTACCAGGCTCTAATCTGACTTTTATAAAGTATCAGCAACAGCTACTTCCTGCTCTGTTGTTTGGGGATACCGAGGAGGCCCCAGAAATGTCAGCTAATGACAACCAGGCTAGGTTAGTGGGGAAGCACTTTATAAAGTGCATTCCCGACATGGGTGGTAAAAGGTATCCCCAGAAGGCTTGTAGGGTATGTAGAAGCCATGGCATTAGAAAGGATGTGCGGTACTACTGCCCGACTTGCCCCAGCCAACCTGGTTTATGCTTCGAACATTGCTTTGAAGCATACCACACCCAGTTAAACTACTAATTAGTACTGGGTTAATTTTTCTTTAAGTTTTTAGACTGTAGGTAGACCCCTTTACTGTTAATGTGTTTTCTTTTCCTTTCATTTCTTTTAAAATGCTTACAGGTGCGATGGGATGTACTGGAGGAGGAGCAGTCGGTTACTTGTGGCACATGATGATTAAAACGTGAGCCCCCATTTCCAGCATTGTAATACCTGACCCGGTTCACTGATCTTATAATCTGATGCCACAGCTAATGTAGCCTATCTGCACCTCACAAGTCTAATCCTTATTGCAGCTGTTTGTACCATTAAGAAATGTAAAGGTCTGTTTTGTGCACTTTCATAGCGCATGCTGTACTTTGAGTTGTTCTTTTGGGTATCGTCCGGTTCGGCGGTCCCTGCTTTTAATTCCTGTTTGCATATAGATTTTTTTAGTAAAATGTGGAAACACGTGAAACCCGTTAATGTGTTGAAAACTTTGGCCACTGGAACAAGCCTGGTACGCCTAGAACGCTTGAGGTGTGTATGGTTTGTGGGGGGTATTTTAATTGAAAAGTGGTGCTTTAGTTGAAAATGCGCAAGAAAATGCGCAAGGTCCCCACTTTGTCTGCAGAGCAGGAAATGGCCGTTATGCATACGCTTTGGGGTAATTGGCAACCCTACCCTTGGAGGTAGTTATGCATGTTGGGTATTGTTCCGTTCAGAAGACCTTGCGGTTTCAGATTTGGTTATTTTTTGGGGGGTTAGCGTATGTTTTTAGAGAAAAATTTGGTGTTAATGCTGCATTTTTGATATTTTTTTAGGGAAATCCGGTACAGCAAGTGACTTTCGGGAAGTCTGGCGTCCGAAAAGCTGCAGCTACAACACCAACCCTGGTACGCCCAGAACGCTTGAGGTGTGTACTTTCAGGGAACATATGGTTTGTGGGGGGTATTTTAATTGAAAAGTGGTGTTTTAGTTGAAAATGCGCAAGGTGCACACTTTGTCTGCAGAGCAGGAAATTTTAAGTGAAATGGCCGTTATGCGTACGCTTTGCTTTGGGGTAATTGGCAACCCTACCCTTGAAGGCAGCTATGCATGTTGGGTATTGTTCCGTTCAGAAGACCTTGCCGTTTCAGATTTGGTTAGTTTTTTTTGGTTAGCGTATGTTTTTAGAGAAAAATTTGGTGTTAATGCTGCATTTTTGATATTTTTTTAGGGAAATCCGGTACAACAAGTGACTTTCGGGAAGTCTGGCGTCCGAAAAGCTGCAGCTACAACACCAACCCTGGTACGCCTAGAACGCTTGAGGTGTGTACTTTCAGGGAACATATGGTTTGTGGGGGGTATTTTAATTGAAAAGTGGTGTTTTAGTTGAAAATGCGCAAGGTGCACACTTTGTCTGCAGAGCAGGAAATTTTAAGTGAAATGGCCGTTATGCATACGCTTTGCTTTGGGGTAATTGGCAACCCTACCCTTGGAGGTAGCTATGCATGTTGGGTATTGTTCCGTTCAGAAGACCTTGCCGTTTCAGATTTGGTTAGGTTTTTTTGGTTAGCATATGTTTTTAGAGAAAAATTTGGTGTTAATGCTGCATTTTTGATATTTTTTTAGGGAAATCCGGTACAACAAGTGACTTTCGGGAAGTCTGGCGTCCGAAAAGCTGCAGCTACAACACCAACCCTGGTACGTCTAGAACGCTTGAGGTGTGTACTTTCAGGGAACATATGGTTTGTGGGGGGTATTTTAATTGAAAAGAGGTGTTTTAGTTGAAAATGCGCAAGGTGCACACTTTGTCTGCAGAGCAGGAAATTTTAAGTGAAATGGCCGTTATGCATACGCTTTGCTTTGGGGTAATTGGCAACCCTACCCTTGGAGGTAGCTATGCATGTTGGGTATTGTTCCGTTCAGAAGACCTTGCCGTTTCAGATTTGGTTAGTTTTTTTTGGTTAGCGTATGTTTTTAGAGAAAAATTTGGTGTTAATGCTGCATTTTTGATATTTTTTTAGGGAAATCCGGTACAACAAGTGACTTTCGGGAAGTCTGGCGTCCGAAAAGCTGCAGCTACAACACCAACCCTGGTACGCCTAGAACGCTTGAGGTGTGTACTTTCAGGGAACATATGGTTTGTGGGGGGTATTTTAATTGAAAAGTGGTGTTTTAGTTGAAAATGCGCAAGGTGCACACTTTGTCTGCAGAGCAGGAAATTTTAAGTGAAATGGCCGTTATGCATACGCTTTGCTTTGGGGTAATTGGCAACCCTACCCTTGGAGGTAGCTATGCATGTTGGGTATTGTTCCGTTCAGAAGACCTTGCCGTTTCAGATTTGGTTAGTTTTTTTTGGTTAGCGTATGTTTTTAGAGAAAAATTTGGTGTTAATGCTGCATTTTTGATATTTTTTTAGGGAAATCCGGTACAGCAAGTGACTTTCGGGAAGTCTGGCGTCCGAAAAGCTGCAGCTACAACACCAACCCTGGTACGCCCAGAACGCTTGAGGTGTGTACTTTCAGGGAACATATGGTTTGTGGGGGGTATTTTAATTGAAAAGTGGTGTTTTAGTTGAAAATGCGCAAGGTGCACACTTTGTCTGCAGAGCAGGAAATTTTAAGTGAAATGGCCGTTATGCGTACGCTTTGCTTTGGGGTAATTGGCAACCCTACCCTTGAAGGTAGCTATGCATGTTGGGTATTGTTCCGTTCAGAAGACCTTGCCGTTTCAGATTTGGTTAGTTTTTTTTGGTTAGCGTATGTTTTTAGAGAAAAATTTGGTGTTAATGCTGCATTTTTGATATTTTTTTAGGGAAATCCGGTACAACAAGTGACTTTCGGGAAGTCTGGCGTCCGAAAAGCTGCAGCTACAACACCAACCCTGGTACGCCTAGAACGCTTGAGGTGTGTACTTTCAGGGAACATATGGTTTGTGGGGGGTATTTTAATTGAAAAGTGGTGTTTTAGTTGAAAATGCGCAAGGTGCACACTTTGTCTGCAGAGCAGGAAATTTTAAGTGAAATGGCCGTTATGCATACGCTTTGCTTTGGGGTAATTGGCAACCCTACCCTTGGAGGTAGCTATGCATGTTGGGTATTGTTCCGTTCAGAAGACCTTGCAGTTTCAGATTTGGTTAGTTTTTTTTAGTTAGCGCATGTTTTTAGCGAAAAATTTGGTGTTAATGCTGCATTTTTGATATTTTTTTAGGGAAATCCGGTACAACAAGTGACTTTCGGGAAGTCTGGCGTCCGAAAAGCTGCAGCTACAACACCAACCCTGGTACGCCTAGAACGCTTGAGGTGTGTACTTTCAGGGAACATATGGTTTGTGGGGGGTATTTTAATTGAAAAGTGGTGTTTTAGTTGAAAATGCGCAAGGTGCACACTTTGTCTGCAGAGCAGGAAATTTTAAGTGAAATGGCCGTTATGCATACGCTTTGCTTTGGGGTAATTGGCAACCCTACCCTTGGAGGTAGCTATGCATGTTGGGTATTGTTCCGTTCAGAAGACCTTGCCGTTTCAGATTTGGTTAGTTTTTTTTGGTTAGCGTTTTTTTTTATAGAAAAATTTGGTGTTAATGCTGCATTTTTGATATTTTTTTAGGGAAATCCGGTACAGCAAGTGACTTTCGGGAAGTCTGGCGTCCGAAAAGCTGCAGCTACAACACCAACCCTGGTACGCCCAGAACGCTTGAGGTGTGTACTTTCAGGGAACATATGGTTTGTGGGGGGTATTTTAATTGAAAAGTGGTGTTTTAGTTGAAAAACCGCAAGGAGAACAAAATGGTTGTATTTTCTTTGAAAATTGGCTCAGTCACTCTTTTCAGATTTACATGTCTCCTGGGCAGGAAAGGATGTCTACCAATACATATGTGGTACTGTTGCAATCGGGAGGAATAGGGCTTTTACACACAATATGATTTTCTGGAACAACTTGCATGTTTTATTAAGAAAACGCACAACAAATTGTAAAAAAAAATTTTTTTTGTGTTTTTTTTACATATTTTCCACAAAAATATTTAAAAAACACTGACAATCTTACTAACAAGACACTTCATGTTAAAGCCCAGACTGTGCTGAAAAAAATAATATATAATTTTCCAGGGAAATACTGGGAAATCCCTTCAAAAATCACCGTTGAACATGTGGAGCGCAAAATAGTGCAAAATGGTCTGGCAACAAAGGGTGACAAAAGCTCAAGGTAGGCTGGCGGTTAAAGGGTTAAATCTGTCTTCTGAACTTTCTACCTGGATTTTGCCTTTGGACTCCTGAACCTGAACCTGTATCTTGTATGTATGTACTCTGACTCCACATGTAATATATGTACAGCAGCCTGTTTGATGTGCGTGTTGTTCACTGGTTGTCACAATTAAACACAGTTTGCTGCATATTCATAGTCTCTCTGTCTCGCAGTTCTCGAATTTATGGTCACTCTTTAAAGTGGACCAACACCCAGGATTTTGACTATCCTGGGTTTTGGTCCACTTCAGGGGGGCACCCCGATTGGGGGTGCCCCGCTGTGTGAAACCCCCCAGAAAGCCCCCAAAACTCACCTCACCACGCTCCCACGTGGCCGCGCTGTCCAATCCCCGCCGACGGACAAGCGGGTGACAGCGACGTCCGCCGCCGCCTCCCACACGTCACTCTGACAGGGCGCGCGCCCGCGCCGGCCACTCACAAACGGCCGATGCGGTCCCTCTAGACGTGCGCGCGGGAGGCGGCGGCGGATGAGGTCAGTTTTTGGGGGGTTTTGGGGGGGGTCCCTCACCGCGGGACATCCCGATCTCGGATGTCCCGCGGTGAGGGAGGTGATAGGCCCGGGAATCTTATAGATTCCCGGGCCGAGCACCCCTGGGTGACGGTCCACTTTAATAGTGGATTTCTCCTTTGAGAAATTCGTGACAAGACCAGCTGCTGGTAGACAAAATATACGTAAAGATTTTTTGAGGCTAATTTATTATTATAGGTGTAGGCGGCACTTGAGCACCTCGTCCGAGACCTTCAGCAGCCTAGCACTTCCAGCCAGGCTGTGTTTGCAGTGCACGTCTTTTGCCTATGCGCTAGCGACACCTAGCTCCGGCCGGGAGCACCGCAAGCTGAATCTATTTATTAAAAAAATACATAGCGCTCCAAGAGGCACTTAAAAAAATGGATTTCAGGCACACAGCATATGTTGAAATCTCAATTTTTATTTTTCTAGAGTCCTGGATTTTTTTTTTTTTAAATAAAAATGGGAATTGCATTAGGGACACTACATGACACAAGTTTGCAGCGCAACACAAAAGTACAAATAGTTCAGCGGAAAATAATCCCAGCCAGCCCAGGGATCCCGTGGCACATGCACCAGCCCAAACAATGAATAAATAATTAAAGCTTAAATAATTATGACCATCAAAGCCCATTGTAATGTATGGGATAAGGCCACACAGTACAGGGTGAGTGCCTCGTCCTATCTGGTGCTGTAGGGGACACTACCGGGTGCTATCATAAGCGCTCTGAATTTTTGACTTAATTAATACACCTTTTGCACTGGGACCTGAGAGTCACCTTACACTCGTCTGGCACTACATGGCCTTAGTGTTTCTTCAAAAACCCTTCTTTTGCTTGTTTCTGGACTGCTCAATAGCTTAGCCAAATGTTTGGCCAATTTTCTTTCATAAAATATGCATGACCCCACTTCCACCAGGGCAACTGGTCCAGCACACCAGACATAAAAAGCTGATAACCCAGGGCTCAGAGGCCAAATGGCTGGAACACAAGTGACGTAGGAAGCCAAATGAGTTTATGGGTTGGCCAAGACTATAGGTGTAGAGTGAGAAGAGAAGGGGTCCAAGAACAGAACCTTGTGGTTCTTGTGAGTCCTATTGAGATCTTGTGCAGTGTTGCAGGCTTGGTTGGCAACTGGAGCATGATTGAAGTGCACTGGAGAAATGCACCTAACCTACAACCGCTTTGTGGTTCTGTACCCAAATATATATTATTGTTTTTTATTTGCAAAGCACCATTGTCTTACATGGCGCTGTGCAATGAGGAATTGCAAGTGGGCTAAAATAACTAACTTACAATGCATACACAAATACGTAGAGGCTTATACATTATTAACGCCAGGTATCGGCAAATGAGTGCCTGTATAGCGGCCCTTAGAGCGACCGCTAGTAGACACTGAAAACATGTATGGGGCACTGTAACAGAGTGCCTCAGTCGCTGTAGTAACCTGGCCAGCATTGATGAATGTGATGTATGTTGGGTGCTCTAACACCAGTACGGAGCTGCAGGAAGCGAATTATAACGCCAGCTCATTACGACCGACTCTCAGCGACTCACACCATATTCAACAAAAATACAGACACACACAGCGTCGGCGCTCTGGATCTGGTCGCCAGACTCTGTGTGATTAAAGTCTGTTTTTGAACACATATCCACCTGTAACAAAGCGAAAACACAGGGAATGACATTGTTGTAATACTGTGACATTAACACTTTAGTGCCAGACCTGTAATGACAATTCTTCATAAAAATATAAAAAATCTAAAAAGTTTTCAAAAATGACTCTTTCTAGGCCAGGAGAGGTCACACAATTATTTGAGAGAAAAACAAACTCTGCTTAAACAGAAGAAAAGGAACGTCCATTGAAATGTATGGGAGAGCGACAGGTAGTGACAGGTAATACCTGGCACTCTGAAAGCTAGAGCGCCAGCGCTATACGCTGAGCCGCCTGTAATAATACATGTGACGCTACATGGTGCTGTTAGAGTCGCTCACCAGAATCGCCTTCATAAATGTGGTTTTGCGTACAGTGCCCAGCGTTCACCAGACGCTGCCTGCCGCTTCGAGGCATTACCTGGCGCTATTCCTTGATGAATAACCCCCATAGTCACACTAAAAATACATTAGGAGAGATGGCCCTGCCCTTGTGGGCTTACCCACTATCTAGAGGATAATATATTCTTAGTATGATGGCAAGTTATCTGAAGTGGTTCGGGCTGTCGATTATTTAGGCCACATGATAGGCTTAGTACAATGAAAAATATTGAAGAGGAAGTGCAAAGTATGGTGGTCAGCAGCACCATCAGTAGGGAGGTTATACCCCTTTCTTCAAAACATTAACATAAAAATCAATATCCAAAGGATGGTTGCTACTAGTCCCTCTTAATATCAGTATGTGGCGCGCTTGTTGTGATATGCAGATCTTAGATGTATGGAGAAGCCACAACTAGTACTGATCTTCTTAATAAATAAAATATGCTTAAAAGATTAACAACTCACACTCAATTAATAGTGCCTTGGTCCAAATGTATTCCAGTCACAGTAAAAGGTCCCACTGACCTGTCTGACGAAACGCGCGTTGGGCTTTTTAGCCGTCTTCGCAAGAGAGGGATGGACTAAAGATACCAGCAGGACCTTATACCTTACCTGTGACTGGAATACAGTCAGACTAAGGATCTCTTATTGTTTATCTATGAAGGAAATAAGAGCGAAGGATATGAGAGCCTTTCACTTGAACCGGACCAACACCCGTTTTTACTTTAACGGGTGTTGGTCCCGCTGTCTGGTGATCGCAAGAAGCTCAGGGGCATCCAGAATGCTGGAGCCCCCTCACAGCTAACAGCACAGAAAGCTTGTAATACTCACATTCATTACGAGCCCATGGTGAGAACGGAGTCCCGCGGTTGGCCACCGGGCGGTCACGTGGGCAGGTCCTGCCGGCGGCCAGCGCAGAGGAAGTGACTGCGGCCCATGTGACTGCCCGACGGCCAATCACGGGACTCTGTTCTCGGCCCGGGCTCGTATTACGAGCTTTCTGTGCTGTTAGCTGTGAGGGGGCTCCAGCATTCTGGATGTCCCCCCGAGCTTCTCGCAATCACCAGACAGCGGGACCAACATCTGTTACAGTAAAAACAGGTGTTGTTCCGGTTTAACTGGTAACTTATTAAATTAATGTTCCAGCCTAAAATAACTTTCGCTCTCTTATAGGTTATCTAGCAGTCACCTTATTTAGTTAATTTGAGGCTTTCTGCGGGTAAGCACATAAATATTCATAAACAAGCAAATAATAGGTAAATGGAATGTGTACTCACCACCGCAGCCTGGGAGTGTTTTATATATCACCCTTAAGCCTTTTCCGTTAACTCCGCTTTGTGGCTTAGGCCACTATATTTTTTTTCTGTCAATCTGCCGTTGTTTCCCTCCTGCCCGATGGAGCTGCCGGCCAGTGGATGGAGAAGCCACAACTAGTGTTGATCTTCTGGATTAATAAAATAGACTTAATTTCCTTCGTAGATAAACAATAAAAGATCCTTAGTCTGACTGTATTCCAGTCACAGGTAAGGTTTAAGGTCCTGCTGGTATCTTTAGTCCGTCCCTCTCTTGTGAAGACGGCTAAAAAGCCCAGCGCGCGTTTCGTCAGACAGGTCAGTGGGACCTTATACTGTGACTGGAATACATTTGGACCAAGGAACTATTAATTGAGTGTGAGTTGTTTAACTTTTGAAGCATATTTTATTAATCAAGAAGATCAGTACTAGTTGTGGCTTCTCCATACATTGGCCGGTGGTTCGGGCAGGAGGGAAACAACCGCAGATCGACAGGCAAAAATATCATGGCTTAAGCCACAAAAGGAAAATGCTTGGGGGTGATATATAAAACACTCCTAGGCTGCGGTGGTGAGTACACATTCCATTTACCTAATACTTGTTCGCCTATAAATATTTATGTGCATACCCGCAGGAAGCCTTAAATGAACTAATTAAGGTGACTGCCAAATAACCTATAAGTGAGCAAAACAATATTAAGCTGGAACATTAATCTAATAAGTTATTGTTGGCTGAGTAAAAGGCTCTCATATAGATCGAAGATCTACATATAACAACAAGCGCGCCACATAGCGATATTAAGAGGGTGTTCCTGCTAGAAAACATCCTTTGAATATTGTTTATTATGTTAATACACATGACAGGCTTGTCTGAATAGGTGGGTTTTAATGGGGGCTCTTAAAGTGGACCAAAACCCAGCTCAATCGGCTGTGTGAACCCCCCCAGGTCACCCCATTCACTTACCTCGTTTCCCAGTCCCATGATACATCTAAGAGCAGCAGTTGCCTCCCGCTGTGCCCGCGCCAGGCATTTGTGAATAGAGGGAAGCGGAGGATGCGGTCGTCAGGGCTCTCAGAGCTGCTGCTTTTAGACGTGCCATGGGACCAGGAAAAGGTGAGCTGGTCTCGGTGTCCTGGGGGGTTTTACAAAGCAGGGCACTCACCGATCGGGTTGCTCCCGAGGAAAGGACTAACATCCTGGATAGTCAAAATTGCATTGCAATATGAAGTACTGCACGGGTGAGAAATGGCATTGCAAGATACACACAAACTTTGTTTCCCTGTCTCTTTGCCCCATCCCATTGTGTCCCACTGCCCCAGCACAGCTCCATCCATCCCTGTCCTGCCATCTCTGCCCCCCCCCATCTCTGCCTTTGGAATATATAGCCCCCTCCCCAGTGCATGGATTTCTAACTATCCACCCCCGTGACAGCCCCCGCTCGGACCTTCACCTCTCACCAGATGCCTGTACAAGAAATGGTTGAGTACCCCCTTTACAAGAAATGGTTGAGTACCCCTCGTATATATGCTTGGTAGCCCATCAACTAGCTTTTACATGTTCGAGCCAATTGCCAAACTCAAACACAGACTTCGACCTGAAGTCCGTGTTCGGGCCCTTACAAGAAATGGTTGAGTACCCCTCGTATATATGCTTGGTAGCCCAGCTAGCTTTTACATGTTCGAGCCAATTGCCAAACTCGAACACAGACTTCGACCTGAAGTCCGTGTTCGGGCCCTTACAAGAAATGGTTGAGTACCCCTCGTATATATGCTTGGTAGCCCATCAACTAGCTTTTACATGTTCGAGCCAATTGCCAAACTCAAACACAGACTTCGACCTGAAGTCCGTGTTCGGGCCCTTACAAGAAATGGTTGAGTACCCCTCGTATATATGCTTGGTAGCCCAGCTAGCTTTTACATGTTCGAGCCAATTGCCAAACTCGAACACAGACTTCGACCTGAAGTCGTGTTCGGGCCCTTACAAGAAATGGTTGAGTACCCCTCGTATATATGCTTGGTAGCCCATCAACTAGCTTTTACATGTTCGAGCCAATTGCCAAACTCAAACACAGACTTCGACCTGAAGTCCGTGTTCGGGCCCTTACAAGAAATGGTTGAGTACCACTCGTATATATGCTTGGTAGCCCATCAACTAGCTTTTACATGTTCGGGCCAATGGCCAAACTCGAACACGGACTCACAATGTTACAACAATGTCATTCCATGTGTGTGTTTTCGTTTTGTTACTGGTGGATATGTGTTCAAAACAAGACTTTAATCACACAGCGTGCTATAATGACCAGATCCAGAGCGCCTGTGAGTCTGTTTTTTGTTGAATATGGTGTGAGTCGCTGAGAGTCATGCGCACTGTGCTGGCACTACCTTTCGCTCGCTGCAATGCTGTACTGGTGTTAGAACGCCCAACACACATCACATACATCAATGGCGGCCAGGTTATTACAGCGACTGAGGCGCTCTGTTACAGCGCCCGATAGCCGATCACAGTGTATACTAGCTGTCGCTCTAAGCGCCGCTATACAGACGCTCATCTGCCAATACCTGGCGCTAGTAATGAATCAGCCTCATATTCTATGTGCTGGTTAAAATTATGGGACACTGACCTTTCGAATGAAGTGTAGCAAATGCTAAATTGGGACATTGACTCCTTTAATGAAGTCTAGGGAAATATTTTTGCTGCTTGTAAAACGCTAAAAAGGTCAATTTATGGAACATTGACCCTTTCATTAAGTCAATTGATTACGTTTTCTGTCCCTCCAATTCAGTGAAATACATTTGTGGCTTGTGATATCACTGACAATATCCAGTTGAAGCAGGTGTCCAGTATTAGGCGGCTTGTGCACGCCCGCTTTTGATTTTTGCACAAATTTAAGGTCTTTCAGTAATTTTTGATCTGAATCCGAAGAGCAAGGTTAGTTACGAGTTTAATGAACAACATAACAACATAAAGTAAGATTGTGTGGGAGGCTCAGATTTGCATTATCTATTGCTCGCTGCTGTTGCAGCTGTTGGACCCCTGGGATTTCTGGCTCAGAAATTCACAAAGAAAAATTGTTACATAAAGTATTTGTATTAATGCAACAAAGAACAGCCAGAAAGAAATCAATTTCAGCATTGTTAAACCAAATCGTTCTGCATTCCGTGCGCTCAAAAATGTGGCTGAAAAAAGCGTCATATCCAATGATTCAAATGTGCCTTAAAGGGAAACAGGCATCCTTAAAAGGAAATGAAATGAAAAACGCTAAACCCACTTTGCCCAAGATAAGATTCAAGTGATCAGGAGGAAGTATTTGCAACCTGTGTCTCCAGGGTTGGTCGGTAAAGATGCAGCAATTCTTACTTTGCAAGTACAGCCTAACTAGTTAAAGTGGACCAAAATCCAGGATTTTGACTATCCTGGGTTCTTGTCCTTTGCCCCGCTGCGTGAAACCCCCCATATGACCAAAGCCAACTCACCTCTTCCCGGTCCTACGGCGCATGTGTTGCCGCTCATCCAATCAGCACACTTGGCCATGGTGCTATTTTACAGTGGACCCGAACCACTGAATGCTGGGTGTTGTGTGCAGGCCTGCTTGTGGCTGGCCTCATGCAACAGGAGGTGATCAGCAACATTGGAAAAGGAATGGAGGGAAGCACTGATGGTGGCAAGAACCAGATGACAACTGACAGCAATGATGGAGTCTTTAAAGTGGACCAACACCCTTCTGGATCGGTTCTGGAATCTATAAGATTCACAGGCCAATCTGATCCCTCCCCGTGGGACATCTAAAATCGGGATGCCCCGCTGTGTGAAACCCCCTAGGACACTCGCTAACCTTACCTTACTCCCGGTCCAACAGCTCATGCGTGGGCCACAACCACATCTCGCGCTTCTCTCTAGCAGGGCGCGCTCCCTGTTAGAGGGAAGCGCCAGATGTGGCCACCAGCTGCTGTGGTTTGACGCCGTTTTGATGCGCATACACAGTGGCTCCGAGCGCACTAATTGGCCGAGCGGCTGCACATGTGCCATAGGAGCGGGGTGAGGTGAATTTTAGCCTGAAATCTGGAAGGTTTCACATAGCGGAGCACCCCCGATCGGGGTGCCCCGGGGAAGTGGACCAAAACCCAGGATAGTCAAAATCCTGGGTGTTGGTCCACTTTAATGGCACCAGAGCAAGCAGTAAGAGCTGAAGTTGCTTGGTGGCAGTAGAGAATGCAACAAGGACTAGAGGATGATTGGTGGCTATAGGGAAGGCAATAAGGATTAGAGGATGATTGGCGGCTATAGGGAAGGCAATAAGACTAGAGAGCGATTGGTGGCTATAGGGAAGGCAATAAGGACTAGAAGATGATTGGTGGCTATAGGGAAGGCAATAAGGACTGGAGGATGATTGGTGGCTATAGGGAAGGCAATAAGGACTAGAAGATGATTGGTGGCTATAGGGAAGGCAATAAGGACTGGAGGATGATTGGTGGCTATAGGGAAGGCAATAAGGACTAGAACATGATTGGTGGCTATAGGGAAGGCAATAAGGACTGGAGGATGATTGGTGGCTATAGGGAAGGCAATAAGGACTAGAACATGATTGGTGGCTATAGGGAAGGCAATAAGGACTGGAGGGTGATCAGCAGCAGAAGATGACCTATTTGTGGCAGAGGAGCTGAAAGGTTACATTATGTGACATACTACCACGGCTCTAGGCTTGTGGCCCTTGGGTGGGAGAGTCTTACTGGGCCCAGTAAGACTCTCCCGCCCAAGGGCCACAAACCTAGAGCCGGCCCTGTCTGCAACCCTTATAGTGATGTTGCTTTACCTCTGGGTTCCATCTGTGGCTGTAAGCTGCTGGCTGCATAAGATTTCCTTTTACTGTATGTTGCTCCTGCTTTGGCAGGATTGTGCACCTTCCTGCAATTCCCACGACACAGGCATAGCTGAAACTGAGCACGCTGATTGTCTGAGTGGTCCGCTCAGCTTGCACAATCAGTTTAGCTCAGCTCCATTTGCCTTGTCTGGCCCCATCTGGTCTTGCTGTATGTGTGCCCATGTCTGCTATTCAGAAAGGTCAGGCATAGGTACGGGCTCAGCTAGAGCAGAGCAGGGATGCAGCCGCTGCACGGCAATACAACCCCTGGCAAAAATGATGGAATCGCCAGTCTCTGAGGATGTTCCTTCAGTTGTTGAATTTTGTTGAAAAAAAAGCAGATCACAGACATGACAAAAAACGAAAGTGATTTCAAATGGCAGCTTTCTGGCTTAAATACTGAAAGAAATCAAGAAAAATAATTGTGGCAGCCAGTAACAGTTAAGTTTTTAGAACAAGCACAGGGAATAAATTATGGAATCACTCAACTTTGAGGAAAAATATGGAATCATGAAAAACAAACAAAATAACACTCCAACACATTACTAGTACTTTGTTGCACCACCTCTGGCTTTTATAACTGCTTGCAGTCTCTATTGAGTGACAAACAGTATCTTCACCAATCTGGCTCCAGCTTTCTCTGATTGCTGTTGCCAGATCAGCTTTGCAGGTTGGAGCCTTGTCATGGACCCTTTTCTTTAACTTCCACCACAGATTTTCAATTGGATTGAGATCTGGACTATTTGCAGGCCATGACATTGACCTTATGTGTCTTTCTTCAAGGAATGTTTTTTGCTCTATGGCAAGATGCATTTTCATCTTGAAAGAGGATGTCATCATTAGGGATGAGCGAATTGGTTCTAACGAAGCTGAATTCGCTCCGAATTTCAGGAAAAATTCGATTCAGCACGAACCCGAATTTTTAGTGGTTCGTGCTGACCGAATTTTCCCTGAAATAATAAAAAAAAAAATGCCGGCATGATGGGAGCGGGGAGACCGGCTGCGCTGTCAGTGGGCGGCTTCCGCCGCCCGCTGACAGCGCAGCCGGCCTCCCCGCTCCCACCAGAGATGAGCGATTCGTTAAAGTTCGATTCGGACGAACCCAAATTTCTTTGAGAAATTTGGCGAATCGCCCGAATCGAATTTTTGAGAAGTTCGCTCATCTCTAGTCATCATCCCCAAACATCCTTTCGATAGATGAGATAAGAAAAGTGTCCAAAATGTCAATGTAAACCTGTGCATTTATTGAAGATGTAATGACAGCCATCTCCCCAGTGCTTTTACCTGACATGCAGCCCCATATCATCAATGACTGTGGATATTTGCATGTTTTCTTCAGACAGTCGTCTGCATAAATCTATTTGGAACTGCACCAGCATCATCACCTTGCCCAATGCAGATTCGAGATTTATCACTGAATATGACTTTCATCCAGTCATCCACAGTCCATGATTGCCTTTCTTTAGCCCATTGTAACCTTGTTTTTTTCTGTTTAGGTGTTAGTGATGGCTTTCTTTTAGTTTTTCTGTATGTAAATCCCATTTCCTGTAGACGGTTTCTTACAGTTTGGTAACAGACGTTGACTCTAGTTTCCTCCCATTTGTTCCTCATTTGTTTTGTTGTACATTTATGTTTTCAAGGCATAT
The DNA here is from genome assembly GCA_027917425.1 of Gastrophryne carolinensis. Taxonomy (NCBI): domain Eukaryota; kingdom Metazoa; phylum Chordata; class Amphibia; order Anura; family Microhylidae; genus Gastrophryne; species Gastrophryne carolinensis. The sequence goes on along the minus strand of CM051244.1, from coordinate 30,055,691 downwards.
TGCTTTAAGTTTTCTGTCTTGATGCTTTGATGTCTTCCTTGGTCTACCAGTATGCTTGCCTTTAACCACCCTTCCCATGTTGTTTGTACTCGGTTGAGGTTTTAGACACAGCTGACTGAACAACCAACATCTTGTGCAACACTGCGTGATGATTTACCCTCTTTAAAGTGGACCAACACCTAGGATTTTGACTATCCTGGGTTTTGGTCCACTTCGGTGGGGCACCCCGATCGGGGGTGCCCCGCTGTGTGAAACCCCCCAAGAAAGCCCCAAAAACTCACCTCACCCCGCTCCCACGTGACCGCTGCAGCCAATCCCCGCCGCCGGACAAGTGAGAGGCAGCACCGGACAAGCAGAGCGCGTCTGCCGCCTCCCGCGCATCCCTCTTACAGGGAGCGCACCCACGCCGGCCATTCACAAACGGCCGGCGCGGGAGCACGCCCTGCTAGAGGGCCGCGCGGGAGACGGCAGCGGCGGACGCGCATGCGCCACTGGAACGTGGAAAAGGTAGGATTGTGGGCTTCCTGGAGGGTTTCACCCCGCGGGACATCCCAATTTCGGATGTCCCGCGGGGAGGGATCCGATCCCCCCTGGGTGTTGGTCCACTTTAAGGAGTTTGATAATCCTCTCCTTTTTATCAAGTAACATCTCTGGCGTTGGAGCCATGATCCATGTCAGTCCTCTAGTTGCAGCAGCTCTCCAAGGTGCGATCGCTCCTTTTTACCTGGACACTAACGAGCAGATTTAATCTGATGCAGGTGTTATTGTTTGTAATGAAAATTTGCAGGCTGATTCCATATTTTTTTCCTCAAAATTGAGTGATTCCATAATTGATTCCCTGTGCTTGTTCTAAAAATGTAACTGTTACTGGCTACCACAAATATCTATCTTGAATTCTTTTAGTATTTCTTAAAGCCAGGAAGTTGCCATTTGAAATGCCTTTAGTTATTTGTCATGTCTGTGATATGTTTTTCTTCAACAAAATTCAACAACTGAAGAAACATCCTCAGAGACTGGTGATTCCATCATTTTTGCCAGGGGTTGTAGCTACGGGAGCAAGTGAGTAAAGTGGGTCTTTGCTTGCACTGGCTTGCACTTGAGGTTTAGGGCAACCTCAGCTAAGCTTGCTCCCAATTTATCTATTGTACTGTATGTCCCAAATGGGGCTCTCAGAGATTAGAGCTAGGACTGCACCTCACAGAGGCACCTTGGCGCTTGGTGGTCCAGCTTAAGCAGACTTCTGTAGATGTGTGTGTGACAGAGCCCTCTGTTTTTAACCAGATTTAGAGACAGATTGTAGGTTGGTCTGCAAGCTAACAGGGTTGAGTGCTGTGGCTCCTTTAAGACTTTTGTATTCTAATTGCCCTGCTAACGTGCACCTCCCAGGTTAGTTATAAAATGGCCTGAGCGGCTGCTACACCTCCTTTGTTTCTTTTGAATTTGTGCAAGCACATGGGGTGTGGGTTCTAGGCTGTATTGCAAGGTCTTTGACCCTTCCACTCCATGGCTTGCACTTGAGGTTTAGGGCAACCTCAGGTAATCCTGCTCCCAATTTATCTATTGCATTGTATGTCCCAAATGGGGCTCTCAGAGATTAGAGTTAGGACTGCACCTCACAGAGGCACCTTGGTGCTTGGTGGTGCAGCTTCAGCTACTTCTGCAGATGTGTGTGACCGAGTCCTCTGCTTTTAACCAAGTTTAGAGACAGATTGTAGGTTGGTTAGCAAGCTAACTGGGTTGAGTGTTGTGGCTCCTTTAAGACTAAAGTGGGTGTTTCCCATAGTGGGGCATCCCCATTCAGGATGCCCCTAGACTCCAGCCGAAGTTCCTCTTTAACTGTTGGCAAACTATCAGGTTCACTGGACATGCCTAGAGAGTTGATAATGCTTCTCTGCAGGTGGCCACTGTCTGCCACGTTATAAAGCCACTGTGGGAAATAGGTGAGTATTTTAGCCTGATCTCAGGCTTACTATTTAGCTTTACACTCCAAGGCAACCCAAACTGAAACATCCTACTAGGAACAGGATGCCATCATTGATGAAACAATGAATTGCGGATTGTACCAGCAAATTCTAAGGGAAAAAATCAGAACATCTGCCTGTGAATCACAAAAGAACATGGGCCATGCAGCTAAACTAAACCCTGACCTGTAGTGCCCAAGCTGCTTTACCAAAAGAGGACCAAAACCCATGGAGATTGGCCCGGGAATCTATGAGCCGATTCCCTTCCCCTGGGGCTTCCAGAATTGGGATGCCCTGCTGAGTTAATCCCCCCAGGTCGCCCATAAACTCACCTTCTTTCCTGGTCCAACGGCGCATGCGCGAGCAGACGTCGCATCCCGCTAGCCCTCTAGCAGGGTGTGTGCCCACGACGGCTACTCCCTGTTAGATGGTAGCGGGGGATGCAACCACCAGCACGCTCGCATCCACTCATGTGCACGCTCAGATCCACATGAGCTCCTGGGAGAAGGGGCTCGAGGTAATCCGAGCGCACTGATTAGGCGAGTCATAGGACCGGGAAGAGGTAAGTTTGATTGGGCGACCTGGTGGGTTTCTCACAGCAGGGCACCCCCTATTGGGGAGTCACAGGGTTAAGGACCCAGGATAGTCAGAATCTTTGATTTTGGTCTACTTTTAAAAAGGTTGTTGTGAAAGAACCTTTAAAAATTATTATTATTATTCATGAATGGCTAGCGCCAGGTAGCGCCTCGTAGCGGCAGGCAGCGTCTGGGGAACGACGGGCGCTGTACGCAAAACCACATTTAGGAAAGCAAACTCTAACAGCGCCATGTAGCTTCACATGTATTATTACAGGCGGCTCAGTGTATACCGCCGGCGCTCTAGCTTCCAGAGCGAAAGGTATTACCTTTCGCACAGTGTCGCTCTCCCATACATTTCAATGGGCTTTCATTTGCTTGTGTTTAAACAGCGAGTTTGACAATTTTATTTATTCATTTTTTTGCTCAAATCATTGTGTGACGTCTCCTGGCTGCAAACAAACACTTTTAGAAACTTTTCTGACTTTTTATATTTTTATGCAGAATTGTCATTACAGGTCTGGCATTAAAGTGTTATTGTCACAATGTTACAACAATGTCATTCCATGTGTTTTTGCTTTGTTATTGGTGGATATGTGTTCAAAAACTGACTTTAATCACACAGCATCTGGCGCTCTATGCTACAGCGACCAGATCCAGAGCGCCGACGCTGTGTGTGTGTCCTTTTTTGATAATTATTGTGTTGAGTACTGAGAGTCGGTCGCACTGGGCTGGTGCCACTTTTCGCTCGCTGTAGCGCTGTACTGGTGTTAGAGCGCCCAACATACATCACATTCATCAATGCCGGCCAGGTTACTACAACGACTGAGGCGCTCTGTTACAGCGCCCGATACCCGCTTACAGCATCTACTAGTGGTCGCTCTAAGCGCCGCTATACTGACGCTCATCTGCCGATACCTGCCGTTAGTAACGAATCAGCCTCCACGCTTATTATACTGAGCAATGGTAAAAAGCCTTCCAAGCTGATGTGCAGGACCAATCACCAGCTATTGGAAAAGTTTAGATGCTGTTGTTGTTGCATGGTTTGATATGGTTCACATACAAATACAATATTACATGTGTGATCATGGATTTTGCTCAATAAATAATTGACTGAGTCTAATATTTCTGAGCTATTTGTTTGATTCAGTTCTAATTTAAGAAATGAATATCTCATGTATTTTGAGGTCAGGTTATGCAGAAATATAGACCATTCTGAAGGTGTTAAACAATTCGAAGCACCACCGTTAATCCAGAAGCTAATCCCTAGTGATTGCTATACTGTAATTAGGAGTTAGAAGTCACTTTCTGATTGGTCTTGGCTAGGGATGAGCGAATCGATCCGGACGAACTCGGATTCGATCCGAATTTCAGGAAAAATTCGATTCGGATCGAATCCGAATTTCCCCGCGATTCGATCGCTCGAAGTTTTCCTTTAACATCCATTCATTTACATTACAGGCATTCTAAGATGGCGGACGGGACATGTCCAGACATGTAAGCTGGGGCAGTGTATGCTGGGACAGTCACATGCAGCCTATCAGCAGCCAGCAAGCCCGGTGACGTCACAGCTGTATTTAAGGCCGGCCATCTTGCTTTCCAGCCTCATTTCTCTATTGCATTCGTGAGAGACAGAACGCTGTGTAGCTGAGGGAGAGACAGACAGTTAGACAGGCAGGGACAGACAGGGACAGGCTGGAGACAGGCAGGGACAGACAGGAGACAGACAGAAAGTCAGCGGAAAACAGGGAAAGGATTGGAAAATCGGAGGCTGTCAGTTTTTTTTTTTTTTTTCATCCAGCCTGACAGCCAGGCTTTGTTAGCGTTTTCAGGCTGCTTATACTAACTAACTGTGCATATATACTGAACTGATCTTAAGTCTGCTGTGAGGCATCCCATTCTGTGACTAAAGCAGCCTCTGTTTAAGACCATATAAGCATTTGCTCTTATCATATTTGAAATTAGCCTGATAAAGACACTTTTGCTGGTCATAGTACTACTGCATCTTTTTTGGGGGGCATCCCATTCTGTGACTAAAGCAGCCTCTGTTTAAGACCATATAAGCATTTGCTCTTATCATATTTGAAATTAGCCTGATAAAGACACTTTTGCTGGGCATAGTACTACTGGATCTTTTTTGGGGGGCATCCCATTCTGTGACTAAAGCAGCCTCTGTTTAAGACCATATAAGCATTTGCTCTTATCATATTTGAAATTAGCCTGATAAAGACACTTTTGCTGGGCATAGTACTACTGCATCTTTTTTGGGGGGCATCCCATTCTGTGACTAAAGCAGCCTCTGTTTAAGACCATATAAGCATTTGCTCTTATCATATTTGAAATTAGCCTGATAAAGACACTTTTGCTGGGCATAGTACTATTGCATCTTTTTTAGGGGGCATCCCATTCTGTGACTAAAGCAGCCTCTGTTTAAGACCATATAAGCATTTGCTCTTATCATACTTGAAATTAGCCTGATAAAGACACTTTTGCTGGGCATAGTACTACTGCATCTTTTTTGGGGGGCATCCCATTCTGTGACTAAAGCAGCCTCTGTTTAAGACCATATAAGCATTTGCTCTTATCATATTTGAAATTAGCCTGATAAAGACACTTTTGCTGGGCATAGTACTACTGCATCTTTTTTGGGGGGCATCCCATTCTGTGACTAAAGTAGCCTCTGTTTAAGACCATATAAGCATTTGCTCTTATCATATTTGAAATTAGCCTGATAAAGACACTTTTGCTGGGCATAGTACTATTGCATCTTTTTTGGGGGGCATCCCATTCTGTGACTAAAGCAGCCTCTGTTTAAGACCATATAAGCATTTGCTCTTATCATATTTGAAATTAGCCTGATAAAGACACTTTTGCTGGGCATAGTACTACTGCATCTTTTTTGGGGGGCATCCCATTCTGTGACTAAAGCAGCCTCTGTTTAAGACCATATAAGCATTTGCTCTTATCATATTTGAAATTAGCCTGATAAAGACACTTTTGCTGGGCATAGTACTACTGCATCTTTTTTGGGGGGCATCCCATTCTGTGACTAAAGCAGCCTCTGTTTAAGACCATATAAGCATTTGCTCTTATCATATTTGAAATTAGCCTGATAAAGACACTTTTGCTGGGCATAGTACTACTGCATCTTTTTTGGGGGGCATCCCATTCTGTGACTAAAGCAGCCTCTGTTTAAGACCATATAAGCATTTGCTCTTATCATATTTGAAATTAGCCTGATAAAGACACTTTTGCTGGGCATAGTACTACTGCATCTTTTTTGGGGGGCATCCCATTATGTGACTAAAGCAGCCTCTGTTTAAGACCATATAAGCATTTGCTCTTATCATATTTGAAATTAGCCTGATAAAGACACTTTTGCTGGGCATAGTACTACTGCATCTTTTTTGGGGGGCATCCCATTCTGTGACTAAAGCAGCCTCTGTTTAAGACCATATAAGCATTTGCTCTTATCATATTTGAAATTAGCCTGATAAAGACACTTTTGCTGGGCATAGTACTACTGCATCTTTTTTGGGGGGCATCCCATTCTGTGACTAAAGCAGCCTCTGTTTAAGACCATATAAGCATTTGCTCTTATCATATTTGAAATTAGCCTGATAAAGACACTTTTGCTGGGCATAGCACTACTGGACCCTGCCAGGTCCACTTCTGTTGGGGCATCCCATTCTGTGACTACAGCAGCCTCTGTTTAAGACCGTATAACCATTTTCACTTATCATATTTGAAATTAGGCCTGATAAAGACACTTTTGCTGGGCAAAGCACTACTGGACCCTGCCAGGTCCATTCCTGTTGGGGCATCCCATTCTGTGACTAAAACAGCCTCTGTTTAAGACCATATAACCATTTGCTCTTATCATATTTGAAATTAGGCCTGATAAAGACACTTTTGCTGGGCATAGCACTACTGGACCCTGCCAGGTCCACTTCTGTTGGGGCATCCCATTCTGTGACTACAGCAGCCTCTGTTTAAGACCGTATAACCATTTTCACTTATCATATTTGAAATTAGGCCTGATAAAGACACTTTTGCTGGGCAAAGCACTACTGGACCCTGCCAGGTCCATTCCTGTTGGGGCATCCCATTCTGTGACTAAAGCAGCCTCTGTTTAAGACCATATAACCATTTGCTCTTATCATATTTGAAATTAGGCCTGATAAAGACACTTTTGCTGGGCATAGCACTACTGGACCCTGCCAGGTCCACTTCTGTTGGGGCATCCCATTCTGTGACTAAAGCAGCCTCTGTTTAAGACCATATAACCATTTGCTCTTATCATATTTGAAATTAGGCCTGATAAAGACACTTTTGCTGGGCAAAGCACTACTGGACCCTGCCAGGTCCATTCCTGTTGGGGCATCCCATTCTGTGACTAAAGCAGCCTCTGTTTAAGACCATATAAGCATTTGCTCTTATCATATTTGAAATTAGGCCTGATAAAGACACTTTTGCTGGGCATAGCACTACTGGACCCTGCCAGGTCCACTTCTGTTGGGGCATCCCATTCTGTGACTACAGCAGCCTCTGTTTAAGACCGTATAACCATTTTCACTTATCATATTTGAAATTAGGCCTGATAAAGACACTTTTGCTGGGCAAAGCACTACTGGACCCTGCCAGGTCCATTCCTGTTGGGGCATCCCATTCTGTGACTAAAACAGCCTCTGTTTAAGACCATATAACCATTTGCTCTTATCATATTTGAAATTAGGCCTGATAAAGACACTTTTGCTGGGCATAGCACTACTGGACCCTGCCAGGTCCACTTCTGTTGGGGCATCCCATTCTGTGACTACAGCAGCCTCTGTTTAAGACCGTATAACCATTTTCACTTATCATATTTGAAATTAGGCCTGATAAAGACACTTTTGCTGGGCAAAGCACTACTGGACCCTGCCAGGTCCATTCCTGTTGGGGCATCCCATTCTGTGACTAAAGCAGCCTCTGTTTAAGACCATATAACCATTTGCTCTTATCATATTTGAAATTAGGCCTGATAAAGACACTTTTGCTGGGCATAGCACTACTGGACCCTGCCAGGTCCACTTCTGTTGGGGCATCCCATTCTGTGACTAAAGCAGCCTCTGTTTAAGACCATATAACCATTTGCTCTTATCATATTTGAAATTAGGCCTGATAAAGACACTTTTGCTGGGCAAAGCACTACTGGACCCTGCCAGGTCCATTCCTGTTGGGGCATCCCATTCTGTGACTAAAGCAGCCTCTGTTTAAGACCATATAAGCATTTGCTCTTATCATATTTGAAATTAGGCCTGATAAAGACACTTTTGCTGGGCATAGCACTACTGGACCCTGCCAGGTCCACTTCTGTTGGGGCATCCCATTCTGTGACTACAGCAGCCTCTGTTTAAGACCGTATAAGCATTTGCTCTTATCATATTTGAAATTAGCCTGATAAAGACACTTTTGCTGGGCATAGCACTACTTGTCCCTGCCAGGGCATCCCATTCTGTGACTAAAGCAGCCTCTGTTTAAGACCATATAAGCATTTGCTCTTATCATATTTGAAATTAGCCTGATAAAGACACTTTTGCTGGGCATAGTACTACTGGATCTTTTTTGGGGGCATCCCATTCTGTGACTAAAGCAGCCTCTGTTTAAGACCATATAAGCATTTGCTCTTATTATATTTATATTATAAGACACTTTTGCTGGGCATAGGCTTACTGCTGCCTGCCAGGTGCACTTCTGTTGAGGCATCCCATTCTGTAACATAGCATACCCCTCTTTATTTACACTAAGCAGCTCTCTTATTTACACTAAGCAGGCCTGTTGGAGGCTGAGTGTTACTGCTCACTTTTGGTGTGCATTATATTCTGTTTCATATAGACCCACCGCTGCCCGGGGGATCTTAAAATATCACCTACTTCCACGCCAGTTAGACTATGTCGGGCAGACAAGTGCCTGGAAGTGAAAAGAGGAGTGGCAGAGGCCAAGATTCCGCAGGCAGAGCTCGCATCAGACTGGGGGCCAGTAGCAGCAGGAGTCACGCTGAGAGACCTAATCTGCCAGTATCTGCTAGCGGTCGGGTCTCCACCAGTAACGCATCTGCCGTGGTAGATTGGTTGACGCGCTCATCAACAACATCATCACAACTTACGTCTGAGACCCCCAGTCTAGGGTCGGTAGGTTCCTCTGACACAACCCTGAGTTGGCATGCCCCGAGAGCAGTCCCTGTCCTCCCATTGCCTCTGTCCTACGCCGTTCCCTCCCCCAGCGACGTATCCTATGCTTTGGGTTCAGCTCCACTCTTTAGTGAGGAGGACCATCAGATAGAGGACAGTCAGCAGCTACTGCCCAGCCAAGAAATGGAGGTGGCTTCTCTAGCTAGGCAGACAGATAGTGATGTGGACAGTGTCGTGGGTGCTGCGAGCGTTCCAGCTCCTGCGCCAGACACTGTTGACGAATCCACGAACATCAGTGACGTACAGCCACAACTCGGTGATGATGATGATGACGATGAAGCCGATCGCACTTGGGAGCCGGGTGATGAAGGGGCTTCATCGTCATCATCAGGAGAAGAGGGGCGCAGGTTGCCCCGGAGTCAGCAGCTGAGGCAGCAAGGTGGTAGCAGTCAGCATGGGGGCACAATTCCAAAGGCTGGAGCCGGCCGGGGCCGGGGCCGGGGTAGAGCACCTGCTGTGCGGCAGTCTACCTTATCGGGAGGTAGTGGAGCAGGGGTTCCTGGAGTTGGCAACAGCAGCAGTGAATCAGTGAGGCCAGGGGGTGGGAAAAGTAGCTACTCGGCAGTGTGGCAGTTTTTCCTGAGGCATCCGCAGGAGGGTAACATGGCCACATGCAAGATATGTAGGCAAAAGGTGAAGCGTGGTCAGGGTCCAAATGTTGGCACCACGGCCCTGCGTCAACATATGATGCGTCACCATAAAACGACCTGGGAGAACCGAGGCTCCCAAGGGGTGGTCCAGTCTGCTTCCTCACCAAGTGAGCTCCCAATTTCTGCCAGCCAAGGCTCCAGCACCTCAGCCGAAGGCAGCTGTGCGTCATACCCGTCCTCTGTCGCTCCTGCTCCTCCTCCTCCTCCTCCAAGTCATGCATCCCGCCAGCAATCCATCAGCGAAGCCATGTCCAAGAGACAGCAGTATGCGCCCACTCATCCTACGGCGCAGAAGCTGAATGTGCTCCTGTCCAAGTTGCTGGTGCTGCAGTCGCTCCCTTTTCAGGTGGTGGAATCTGCACCTTTCAGAGAACTGATGGCTTGTGCCGAGCCGAGGTGGAGAGTCCCAAGCCGTCATTTCTTTGCCAAGAAGGCAGTACCAGCGCTGCACACTTTTGTTGAACAGAAGGTGGGCCAGTCCTTGAGCCTGTCGGTGTGTAGCAAAATACATGGCAGCGCCGACATCTGGAGCTGTAACTACGGTCAGGGGCAGTACATGTCGTTTACGGCCCACTGGGTGAATGTGGTCCCTTTGCAGCAGCAACTTGGACAGGTCATGCCGCTTCGGCCTCCGCGCTCTCTGCCCATTGGGCCTGTGACACCGTGCGACTCGGCCTCCTCATCCTCCGCCATCTCCTCACCCTCCACTGTAGGCTCAAGTCTCAGTGCCCCTCCAGTCTACCATGTGTGCAGGGCACGGAGGTGTCACGCAGTGCTTCACATGGTTTGTCTTGGCGAACGGAGTCACACAGGGGAGGAACTGCTTAAATGTATTCATCAGGAAATCCAAACATGGCTTACTCCGAGAAAACTTAAAATGGGAATCATGGTTACCGACAATGGGAAGAACATTTTGTCTGCGCTGCGCCAAGGAAGCCTGACCCATGCCCCCTGCATGGCTCACGTCTTCAATCTGGTTGTCAAGCGGTTTCTGAAGTGTTCCCCCCATCTGCAGGACATCCTAACAACTTCACGGAAACTTTGCATGCACTTCAGCCACTCCTACACCGCCAAACACACCCTTCTTGAGCTACAGCGTCAGAATGGTATCCCCCAACATAGTCTGATTTGCGATGTTTCCACCCGTTGGAATTCCACCCTTCACATGTTGGACCGATTATATGAACAGAGAAAAGCCATCACGGATTTCCTGATGATCCAAGCAGATAGGGGGACTCCCCTGTGTAACTTCAATGTCAACCAGTGGCAGCTCATACGTGACACCTGCCGTTTGCTCAGGCCCTTTGAGGAAGCCACTTTATTTGTAAGTCGGCAGGATTACGGGATGAACGACGTGATTCCACTGCTTCATGTACTACAGCACATGTTGGAAACCATGGCTGGTCAGGGCACTGGAGACATGGCGTTTACATCTTACGGCCACATGAACCCCGTTGGAGCTGAACTGGAGGAGGAGGAGGAGGAAGAGGAGGAGGAGGAGTTGCCCAGCGAAACACAGTTTAGGCTTGGCGAAATGGCTGGTTTATCTAGTCAGCGGACAGGAGAGGAGGAGCAGGAGCAGCCAGAGGAGCTAGAGGTTTTTGAGGAAGGAGAGACAGAGGACCCGGGCACACCGTGGCAGTATGCAGTGGAGATGGAGACAGGTAGTCCATCCGAGTCACTTGCGCAAATGGCACGAAGCATGCTCACATGCTTGCGTAGTGACCCCAGAATTGTTTCCATCTGTCGGCGGGATGACTTCTGGCTGTCCACCTTATTGGACCCTCGCTTCCGGCACAAAATGGGGGCATTTTTTAAACCCACCGAGAGGGAGGACAAACTCAACTACTACAAAGACATTCTACGTAGGCAGTTGGCCGATGCCTATCTGCGCCATGGTCCATACTCTCTCAGGTCTGACTCGAGGGGACCTCTGCGCTCACCTTCCACTGCCATGGCCGCTGGGGGGGTTGGCAGCAGCAGCAGCAGAAGCTCCATCAGCAGCAGCAGCCTCAGTCTTCAGTCGCTAATGAGTAGCTTTCTACACCCGCATAGTGAGGCTACTCATGAGCAGCAGGAAGACCTGGAGCAGGACCTGAACCAGCAGGTCATGTCATACTTTGACATGACCATGCCAACACACCTTGAGGATCCGCTGGACTTCTGGGCAGCCAAACTTGATTTGTGGCCGCAACTAGCAGAGTTTGCCCTGGAAAAGCTGTCCTGCCCGGCAAGTAGCGTGCCATCTGAGCGGGTGTTTAGTGCGGCGGGGGCCATAGTTACGGCGAGGAGAACTCGTCTGTCAACTAAAAATGTGGAGAGACTCACCTTTGTCAAAATGAATCAGGGATGGATCAGCCAGGATTTCCACCCACCAATGCCTGATGCATGCGACTAGATTCAGCATGGTGCCACGTTTTACACTTTCCAAATGGTGCAAAACATATTTATGTCTTTAGGCCATTTTTTGGGCTCCTGCTGCTGCTACTGTCAACTCCTGCCAACTCCAGGGTGTGATTCATCCAATTTTTGGGCTCCTGAAGCCAACTCCAGTGTATAGTTGGGCTCCTGCTGCTGCTGCTGCCAACTTCTGCCAACTCCAGGGTGTGATTCATCCAATTTTTGGGCTCCTGAGGCCAACTCCAGTGTATATTTGGGCTCCTGCTGCTGCCAACTTCTGCCAACTCCAGGGTGTGATTCATCCAATTTTTGGGCTCCTGAAGCCAACTCCAGTGTATATTTGGGCTCCTGCTGCTGCTGCTGTCAACTCCTGCCAACTCCAGGGTGTGATTCATCCAATTTTTGGGCTCCTGAGGCCAACTCCAGTGTATATTTGGGCTCCTGCTGCTGCTACTGTCAACTCCTGCCAACTCCAGGGTGTGATTCATCCAATTTTTGGGCTCCTGAAGCCAACTCCAGTGTATATTTGGGCTCCTGCTGCTGCTGCTGTCAACTCCTGCCAACTCCAGGGTGTGATTCATCCAATTTTTGGGCTCCTGAAGCCAACTCCAGTGTATATTTGGGCTCCTGCTGCTGCTACTGTCAACTCCTGCCAACTCCAGGGTGTGATTCATCCAATTTTTGGGCTCCTGAAGCCAACTCCAGTGTATATTTGGGCTCCTGCTGCTGCTGCTGCCAACTTCTGCCAACTCCAGGGTGTGATTCATCCAATTTTTGGGCTCCTGAAGCCAACCCCAGGGTCTCTTTAAAGTAATGTTTGGGCTCCTGCTGCTGCTGCCAACTCCAGGGTGTGATTCATCCAATTTTTGGGCTCCTGAGGCCAACTCCAGTGTATATTTGGGCTCCTGCTGCTGCTGCTGCCAACTTCTGCCAACTCCAGGGTGTGATTCATCCAATTTTTGGGCTCCTGAAGCCAACTCCAGTGTAAATTTGGGCTCCTGCTGCTGCTGCTGTCAACTCCTGCCAACTCCAGGGTGTGATTCATCCAATTTTTGGGCTCCTGAGGCCAACTCCAGTGTATATTTGGGCTCCTGCTGCTGCTACTGTCAACTCCTGCCAACTCCAGGGTGTGATTCATCCAATTTTGGGGCTCCTGAAGCCAACTCCAGTGTATATTTGGGCTCCTGCTGCTGCTGCTGTCAACTCCTGCCAACTCCAGGGTGTGATTCATCCAATTTTTGGGCTCCTGAAGCCAACTCCAGTGTATATTTGGGCTCCTGCTGCTGCTACTGTCAACTCCTGCCAACTCCAGGGTGTGATTCATCCAATTTTTGGGCTCCTGAGGCCAACTCCAGTGTATATTTGGGCTTCTGCTGCTGCTACTGTCAACTCCTGCCAACTCCGGGGTGTGATTCATCCAATTTTTGGGCTCCTGAAGCCAACTCCAGTGTATATTTGGGCTCCTGCTGCTGCTGCTGTCAACTCCTGCCAACTCCAGGGTGTGATTCATCCAATTTTTGGGCTCCTGAAGCCAACTCCAGTGTATATTTGGGCTCCTGCTGCTGCTACTGTCAACTCCTGCCAACTCCAGGGTGTGATTCATCCAATTTTTGGGCTCCTGAAGCCAACTCCAGTGTATATTTGGGCTCCTGCTGCTGCTGCTGCCAACTTCTGCCAACTCCAGGGTGTGATTCATCCAATTTTTGGGCTCGTGAAGCCAACCCCAGGGTCTCTTTAAAGTAATGTTTGGGCTCCTGCTGCTGCTGCCAACTCCAGGGTGTGATTCATCCAATTTTTGGGCTCCTGAGGCCAACTCCAGTGTATATTTGGGCTCCTGCTGCTGCTGCTGCCAACTTCTGCCAACTCCAGGGTGTGATTCATCCAATTTTTGGGCTCCTGAAGCCAACTCCAGTGTATATTTGGGCTCCTGCTGCTGCTGCTGTCAACTCCTGCCAACTCCAGGGTGTGATTCATCCAATTTTTGGGCTCCTGAGGCCAACTCCAGTGTATATTTGGGCTCCTGCTGCTGCTACTGTCAACTCCTGCCAACTCCAGGGTGTGATTCATCCAATTTTTGGGCTCCTGAAGCCAACTCCAGTGTATATTTGGGCTCCTGCTGCTGCTGCTGCCAACTTCTGCCAACTCCAGGGTGTGATTCATCCAATTTTTGGGCTCCTGAGGCCAACTCCAGTGTATATTTGGGCTCCTGCTGCTGCTGCTGCCAACTTCTGCCAACTCCAGGGTGTGATTCATCCAATTTTTGGGCTCCTGAGGCCAACTCCAGTGTATATTTGGGCTCCTGCTGCTGCTGCTGCCAACTTCTGCCAACTCCAGGGTGTGATTCATCCAATTTTTGGGCTCCTGAAGCCAACTCCAGTGTATATTTGGGCTCCTGCTGCTGCTGCTGCCAACTTCTGCCAACTCCAGGGTGTGATTCATCCAATTTTTGGGCTCCTGAGGCCAACTCCAGTGTATATTTGGGCTCCTGCTGCTGCTACTGTCAACTCCTGCCAACTCCAGGGTGTGATTCATCCAATTTTTGGGCTCCTGAAGCCAACTCCAGTGTATATTTGGGCTCCTGCTGCTGCTGCTGCCAACTTCTGCCAACTCCAGGGTGTGATTCATCCAATTTTTGGGCTCCTGAGGCCAACTCCAGTGTATATTTGGGCTCCTGCTGCTGCTGCTGCCAACTTCTGCCAACTCCAGGGTGTGATTCATCCAATTTTTGGGCTCCTGAGGCCAACTCCAGTGTATATTTGGGCTCCTGCTGCTGCTGCTGCCAACTTCTGCCAACTCCAGGGTGTGATTCATCCAATTTTTGGGCTCCTGAAGCCAACTCCAGTGTATATTTGGGCTCCTGCTGCTGCTGCTGCCAACTTCTGCCAACTCCAGGGTGTGATTCATCCAATTTTTGGGCTCCTGAAGCCAACTCCAGTGTATATTTGGGCTCCTGCTGCTGCTGCTGCCAACTTCTGCCAACTCCAGGGTGTGATTCATCCAATTTTTGGGCTCCTGAAGCCAACTCCAGTGTATATTTGGGCTCCTGCTGCTGCTACTGTCAACTCCTGCCAACTCCAGGGTGTGATTCATCCAATTTTTGGGCTCCTGAGGCCAACTCCAGTGTATATTTGGGCTCCTGCTGCTGCTGCTGTCAACTCCTGCCAACTCCAGGGTGTGATTCATCCAATTTTTGGGCTCCTGAAGCCAACTCCAGTGTATATTTGGGCTCCTGCTGCTGCTACTGTCAACTCCTGCCAACTCCAGGGTGTGATTCATCCAACTTTTGGGCTCCTGAAGCCAACTCCAGTGTATATTTGGGCTCCTGCTGCTGCTACTGTCAACTCCTGCCAACTCCAGGGTGTGATTCATCCAATTTTTGGGCTCCTGAAGCCAACTCCAGTGTATATTTGGGCTCCTGCTGCTGCTACTGTCAACTCCTGCCAACTCCAGGGTGTGATTCATCCAATTTTTGGGCTCCTGAAGCCAACTCCAGTGTATATTTGGGCTCCTGCTGCTGCTGCTGCCAACTTCTGCCAACTCCAGGGTGTGATTCATCCAATTTTTGGGCTCCTGAGGCCAACTCCAGTGTATATTTGGGCTCCTTCTGCCCCTCATAGTGATGCCACTTCAACTCTCTGCAATTGTGCCGCTCTGCGATTCTATTAGCGATGCCTCTGATCTGCATGTGATATTTCTTCAAAGTATTATTTAACTAACCCAGCACGCATCCTGTGCGTGTTACAGCAAGGCTGAATGGTTTACAACCCTATTGAGGCTCTAGGAGGCTCAGAAATAGCCGTTTTTAATAGTGATTCGTCGCGAATTTATTCGGGTCGAAACGATTTTTGTCGGAAAATTCGGCGAATCAGTCGAATCGAATTTTTCAAAAGTTCGCTCATCTCTAGTCTTGGCCTTGGTCCGTAGCATGACAAAATTTGAAAGGTTCATGAAGCAGTAAGGAACTTGACTTCCGACTGGCCCGTGCCTCTGCCATGCCGCCTGTTTCAGCACCTCCCTTACAGGCACGTGCTCTCTTTGTCTTTGCTGGTGCTGTAGAGCTTGCTAAAGCTGGAGGGGGCAGGCCACTGTCAAAACAACCTTCGAGTCTATAGGGTTCAGGTTACATAATAGGCCTACTGGGCTTTCACAGTTAACGCACACACACACCTTCTGATCAGTTACCTTTGGGCCAAGGCAATTGGTCAGTGTATGAATTGCCAGTACACTATCTGTGTCTTAGATCACGTCTCTGTTTACATGCACTGACCCTTCAACCACTGCTTCTGTTCTTTTCCTTTGGCGCAGCGTTTTGGGAATCTGTTACTTTGGCTTGACCTTCAGCATGATTTTGACTATCCTCTTGTCTCCTCCTACGGTACTTTGCAGCTGTCAGGTCTGGAGTTCCTCCACAGCTGTTCAGTACTGTTGACTGGCTCCTTTCGCTAGACTCACTCCCTACTATATTCCGCTCCACCAGCAGATGGCTCTCTCTTGCAAAGGTAGCCAGCACCTGTGTGACTTCCTGGGCTATATAAGCTGATCCACCCATTCTGCTAGTGGATCAGCATTAAGTCTTTGTCTGTCTGTACCTGGAATCCTGTACCTTGACCTGGACCTTGAGCTCTGTACCTGGGATCCTGTATCTGTACCTAGACCTGGACCATGAACTCTGTACCTTGGACTTTGAGTTTACAAACCTGGATCTCTGCCATAAACCTTGTGTTTTACTTTTCCTGTTTCTGCTCAGTATCTGCCTTTAGACTTTCCTTGGATCCTTGTATGTATATTTCCTGACTTCACAGCAATCTGATTTTTTCATGTTTTCCAGTTTATCTGTATATCAGCACAGCGGTGATTATCTGGATTCTTGTATAGTCACCGTAGTAGATATATGTTCCATGTATATATATATATATATATATATATATATAGTAGTCTGATTGGTGTGTGCTCTGTTCACTGTGTATCACGATTAAACACGGTTTGCCACATCTCAGTTTCTGTTTCTCAGCCTCATTACTGGTCATTCTACTAAAATTAAAGTATATTTGCAACCCTTAAATGTATAAGGCTATGTAAAAAGCTCAAATAGATGTATAGCTCTAAAATTACACCTCGTTGTCGTATAAGTTCATTTGTCAGTTTATTTGTCAGTAACTCCTAAGGAAGATCTAGATGCACTTTAAAGGGTTATTTTCATACCTTGCTTGCAAAAATGTACAAAAACAAAAATCGCTACAAGCACTGCTACAACACAGAACGCCTAACAGGGCCGAAGCATATGCTAAAATGGATTACTCATCTGTTGTAATCTGATCCGGGAAGAAATCAGCAGGCCTCAGCCAATCTCCAAACAAGATGGCTGCTGTATTCAAGTTCACAAAGCAAGTCTCTCTATCCCAAAGTAAATATCATCAAAACCTGTCTCCATTCAAAACACAACTCCATGTGTCCTTCAGCTGCCCCAGCAAAAACTCTTCTTTTTCCCAGGCCTACCTGTTTGTATTTGAAATAGCACAGGTGATACTCTGATTGGCTCAGATAAAACCATCGCAAGTGATGATCTGCTGGCCAACTTAGTTTGCATGGGAATGCACACATGGAACTGAAACTCAGGCCGAAAGCTACCAAGCCCATTTTTCAGAACAGAGGAAGGTCTCCCACCATGCTGCATAACCAACCATGCTGGCTCAACAAAAGGGGGACAGCCTATATACAGTGTATAATATTTTTTACAATTTCTTTGGAAACAAGATAATATATATATATATATATATATATATATATATATATATATATATAAACATCATAGCATTACAGCAGCTCTCTCATCACCCGGCTCTCGACCTTTGGTTTGTATTTGCCAACAACATTCCAGCTTTACTCTGTAGCTCCTTGCTGGATCTGCCATCTGGTCCTTACCTTTCCTCATACTGTCAGATAGTAGCCTTTGCACTTATGAAGACCTGGTAAGATGTTTCCAGCATCCAGGTAAATGGAGGGTTGACTATAGGTGGAAGCGGCGGTGAAGATTTGGGGTTGCTAACTGACAACGAAGGCAGTTGTCCAATTGGCCATTAAGGGAGTCGTTTAATTGTGTTGGTTACCAAATTCCGACTCTTTTGTGAGCAATTGTTAAATCAGTATTACAAGTAAAACTTTCACTATATTGTACCCATCATACTTTAATATAAAATGATTATGTAGTATGTCTGAAAAATATCTTAAAACTTAAATTTGAATAACAAATATTTTAAATAGGTTCACAGGATTAGTAGAAAAAAAGCTATGAACATTAATTGGTTTCCACATTTAGCTTTTAAAATCCACACCAATTATTAACTTCCGTGGCTTTGAAGAAACCCACCAGGGGGACTTTCTAAGACAGCTCGGCAGAAAATATATTTTGCATTGTTCTTCGCTATGCTAAGCATTCAGGTTACCTTTTCTTCCCATCTTTTAGGGGGTACAAAAAGGATATAAAAAAGAATTTTCTTTTATTTTGAGCTTTGAATCTTTTAGGAATAACTGTGATATCATGCTCGTGATCTCCCATTTTCATCTTAAACACAACCTTTGAAAGCCTGTCAGGAAGACAGATAGACGGAATAAAAGTTGTTCCCTTTGAGATCCAGCGTTGTCTTGATTGTGTCTCCTTGCTGCCATATTGTCAGATGAGCTTCCGTGTAAATATTCTGAACATGTTGGACCAGGTGGTCCCAAAGCTCTGAATGTGGAGCAATGTCCTTCTCGCTCATCTTACCTTTAATAATTGCAATAATTCATCATAGCATATTTTGTGTTAAAGGGAAAAAATGGTTTATGACTATCCAACTACTTTTTTTGTAATATTTTTCTCTTGCAATATTTGTTTCTTTAAATATTTTAATTTAAGTTCCAGATTTTATAACTGAAGTCACATTACATTTCATGCAAATTAGAGGTGTATCAAGCTGTGGGTATATGCAAAAAAAAAAAAAAAAGTAGGCAAAAACTTTTGGGCAAAAACTGAGAGGGTATTCAGAACCCCCATATACCCCCCATCTGCACCATAAGACGCACATATTTCCCCCAAAAGCGCGTCTTATCGAGCAAATGTAAAAAAAAAATACATGCCAAGGCTTCCCCACTGCCCACCGCCTCTGTAGTCACCACTGCGTTCCTCCTCCGTAGCCCCCACAAGTTCATAGCGATCCCCCTCGTGCCAGTGTCCAATGACGCTGGCAGGAGTCATAGGCCACGCCCATCCAGAAGCTGGAAACAGCTCGCTCTGAACTTGTGGCTCCTGACTTCCACTTCCGTAACTGCTAGATCATAGCGAGCCGATTCTGGCTTCTAGATGGGCGTGGCCTATGATTGCAGCCATCGTCACTGAATGCTGGCACAACTCACGGGTCACGACCTGCCTGGTGGTTAGAACTGTCTCGCTCTGATCTTGCAGGAGCGGCTGCTACGGAAGCAGCAGTCAGCAGCAGCAAGTTCAAAGCCGAGCTGGTTCCAGCTTCCAGGTGGGCGTGGCCTGTGAGTCCTGCTAGTGTCAGGCACTCTGAGCTTGCAGCAGGTATGGAGGCGGTGGGCAGCGACAGGAACGCAGGTGAATGTAAGTTTTCTTTTTTGCTTGCTTTTCTGGGCATGCTGCACACTGCCTGTAGTTGGGATGCCCAGACACTGCCTGTATTTGGGATGCCCGCACACTGCCTGTATTTGGGATACAAACACACTGCGTGTATTGGGGATGCCAGCACGCTGCCTGTATTGGGGATGCCAGCACACTAACTGTATTTGGGATGGCCGCACACTGTCTGTATTGGTGATGCCAGCACGCTGCCTGTATTTGGGATGCCTTCACACTGTCTGTACTGGGGATGCCCGCACACTGCCTGTAATTGGGATGCCAGCACACTGCCTGTATTGGGGATGCCCGCACGCTGCCTGTATTGGGGATGCCCGCACACAGCCTGTAATGGGGATGCCTGCACACTGTCTGTATTGGGGATGCCAGAACACTGCCTGTATTGGTGATGCCAGCACACTGTCTGTATTTGGGATGCCCGCACACTGCCTGTAATTGGGATGCCAGCACACTGCCTGTATTGGGGATGCCAGCACACTGCCTGTATTGGAAATGCCCGCATACTGCCTGTATTGGGGATGCCAGCACACTGCCTGTATTGGGGATGCCCGCACACTGCCTGTAATTGGGATGCCAGCACACTGCCTGTATTGGGGATGCCAGCACACTGCCTGTATTGGAAATGCCCGCATACTGCCTGTATTGGGGATGCCAGCACACTGCCTGTATTGGGGATGCCAGCACACTGCCTGTATTGGGGATGCCCGCACACTGCCTGTATTGGTGATGCCAGCACACTGTCTGTATTGGGGATGCCTGCACACTGTCTGCATTGGTGATGCCAGCACACTGCCTGTATTGGGGATGCCAGCACACTGCCTGTATTGGGGATGCCAGCACACTGCCTGTATTGGGGATGCCAGCACACTGCCTGTATTGGGGATGCCAGCACACTGCCTGTATTGGGGATGCCCGCACACTGCCTGTATTGGGGATGCCAGCACACTGCCTGTATTGGGGATGCCCGCACACTGCCTGTATTGGAGATGCCCGCACACTGTCTGTATTGGTGATGCCAGCACACTGCCTGTATTGGTGATGCCAGCACACTGCCTGTATTGGGGATGCCCGCACACTGCCTGTATTGGGGATGCCCGCACACTGCCTGTATTGGAGATGCCCGCACACTGTCTGTATTGGTGATGCCAGCACACTGCCTGTATTGGTGATGCCAGCACACTGCCTGTATTGGGGATGCCCGCACACTGCCTGTATTGGGGATGCCAGCACACTGTCTGTATGGGGGATGTCTAAACACTGCCTGTATTAGGGATGCCCGCACACTGCCTGTATTGGGGATGCCAGCACACTGCCTGTATTGGGGATGCCAGCACACTGTCTGTATTGGGGATGCCAGCACACTGTCTGTATTGGGGATGCCAGCACACTGCCTGTATCAGGGATGCCAGCACACTGCCTGTATTGGGGATGCCAGCACACTGCCTGTATTAGGGATGCCAGAACACTGACTGTATTGGTGATGCCCGCACACTGTCTGTATTGGGGATGCCCGCACACTGCCTGTATTGGGGATGCCTGCACACTGCCTGTATTAGGGATGCCAGCACACTGCCTGTATTGGGGATGCCCGCACACTGCCTGTATTAGGGATGCCAGCATACTGACTGTATTGGGGATGCCCACACACTGTCTGTATGGGGGATGTCTGCACACTGCCTGTATTAGGGGATGCCAGCACACTGTCTGTATTGGGGATGCCCGCACACTGTCTGTATTAGGGATGCCCGCACACTGTCTGTATTAGGGATGCCCGCACACTGCCTGTATTGGGGATGCCAGCACACTGCCTGTATTGGGGATGCCAGCACACTGTTTGTATTTGGGATGCCAGCACACTGCCTGTATTGGGGATGCCCGCACACTGTCTTTATTGGGGATGCCTGCACACTGTCTGTATTGGGGATGCCTGCACACTGCCTGTATTGGGGATGCCCGCACACTGCCTGTATTGGGGATGCCCATGCACTGCCTTTATTGGGAATGCCTGCACACTGTCTGTATTGGGGATGCCAGCTCACTGCCTGTATTGGGGATGCCTGCACACTGCCTGTATTGGGGATGCCCGCACACTGCCTGTATTGGGGATGCCCGCACACTGCTTGTATTGGGGATGCCCGCACACTGCCTGTGTTGGGGATGCCCGCACACTGCTTGTATTGGGGATGCCAGCACACTGCCTGTATTGGGATGCCAGCACACTGCCTGTATTGGGGATGCCCGCACACTGCCTGTATTGGGGATGCCCGCACACTGCTTGTATTGGGGATGCCAGCACACTGACTGTATTGGGGATGCCAGCACACTGCCTGTATTGGGGATGCCAGAACACTGTCTGTATTGGGGATGCCAGCACACTGCCTGTATTGGGGATGCCCGCACACTGCCTGTATTGGGGATGCCCGCACACTGCCTGTATTGGGGATGCCAACACACTGCCTGTATTGGGGATGCCAGCACACTGTCTGTATTGGGATGCCAGCACACTGCCTGTATTGGGATGCCAGCACACTGCCTGTATTGGGGATGCCAGCACACTGCCTGTATTGGGGATGCCAGCACACTGTCTGTATTGGGGATGCCCGCACACTGCCTGTATTGGGGATGCCCGCACACTGCCTGTATTGGGGATGCCCGCACACTGCCTGTATTGGGGATGCCAGCACACTGTCTGTATTGGGGATGCCAGCACACTGCCTGTATTGGGGATGCCCGCACACTGCCTGTATTGGGGATGCCTGCACACTGCCTGTATTGGGGATGCCAGCACACTGCCTGTATTGGGGATGCCCGCACACTGCCTGTATTGGGGATGCCAGCACACTGCCTGTATTGGAGATGCCCGCACACTGCCTGTATTGGGATGCCAGCACACTGTCTGTATTGGGATGCCAGCACACTGTCTGTATTGGGGATGCCAGCACACTGCCTGTATTGGGATGCCAGCACACTGTCTGTATTGGGGATGCCAGCACACTGCCTGTATTGGGGATGCCCGCACACTGCCTGTATTGGGGATGCCAGCACACTGCCTGTATTGGGGATGCCAGCACACTGCCTGTATTGGGGATGCCAGCACACTGCCTGTATTGGGGATGCCCGCACACTGCCTGTATTGGGGATGCCTGCACACTGTCTGTATTGGGGATGCCTGCACACTGCCTGTATTGGGGATGCCTGCACACTGCCTGTATTGGGGATGCCTGCACACTGTCTGTATTGGGGATGCCTGCACACTGCCTGTATTGGGGATGCCCGCACACTGCCTGTATTGTGGATGCCAACACACTGCCTGTATTGGGGATGCCAGCACACTGTCTGTATTGGGGTGCCAGCACACTGCCTGTATTGGGGATGCCAGCACACTGCCTGTATTGGGGATGCCAGCACACTGCCTGTATTGGGGATGCCCGCACACTGCCTGTATTGGAGATGCCCGTACACTGTCTGTATTGGTGATGCCAGCACACTGCCTGTATTGGGGATGCCAGCACACTGCCTGTATTGGGGATGCCCGCACACTGCCTGTATTGGGGATGCCCGCACACTGCCTGTATTGGGGATGCCCGCACACTGCCTGTATTGGGGATGCCTGCACACTGCCTGTATTAGGGATGCCAACACACTGCCTGTATTAGGGATGCCAGCACACTGCCTGTATTGGGGATGCCAGCACACTGTCTGTATTGGGGATGCCTGCACACTGCCTGTATTGGGGATGCCAGCACACTGCCTGTATTGGGGATGCCAGCACACTGCCTGTATTGGGGATGCCAGCACACTGCCTGTATTGGGGATGCCCGCACACTGCCTGTATTGGGGATGCCCGCACACTGCCTGTATTGGGGATGCCTGCACACTGCCTGTATTAGGGATGCCAACACACTGCCTGTATTAGGGATGCCAGCACACTGTCTGTATTGGGGATGCCAGCACACTGCCTGTATGGGGGAAGCCTGCACATTGCCTGTATTAGGGATGCCAGCACACTGCCTGTATTGGGGATGCCAGCACACTGCCTGTATTAGGGATGCCAGCACACTGACTTTATTGGTGATGCCCGCACACTGTCTGTATTGGGGATGCCCGCACACTGCCTGTATTGGGGATGCCTGCACACTGCCTGTATTGGGGATGCCAGCACACTGCCTGTATTGGGGATGCATGCACACTGCCTGTATTAGGAATGCCAGCACACTGACTGTATTGGGGATGCCCGCACACTGCCTGTATTAGGGACGCCAGCACACTGACTGTATTGGGGATGCCCGCACACTGTCTGTATGGGGGATGTCTGCACACTGCCTGTATTAGTGATGCCAGCACACTGTCTGTATTGGGGATGCCCGCACACTGTCTGTATTAGGGATGCCCGCACACTGTCTGTATTAGGGATGCCCGCACACTGCCTGTATTGGGGGTGCCAGCTCACTGCCTGTATTGGGGATGCCAGCACACTGCCTGTATTGGGATGCCAGCACACTGCCTGTATTGGGGATGCCAGCACACTACCTGTATTGGGGATGCCAGCACACTGCCTGTATTGGGGATGCCTGCACACTGCCTGTATTGGGGATGCCAGCACACTGCCTGTATTGGGATGCCAGCACACTGCCTGTATTGGGGATGCCAGCACACTACCTGTATTGGGGATGCCTGCACACTGCCTGTATTGGGGTTGCTCACACTGCCTGTATTGGGGATGCCTGCACACTGCCTGTATTGGGGATGCCAGCACACTGCCTGTATTGGGGATGCCTGCACACTGCCTGTATTGGGGATGCCAGCACACTGCCTGTATTGGGGATGCCAGCACACTACCTGTATTGGGGATGCCAGCACACTGCCTGTGTTGGGGACGCCAGCACACTGCCTGTATTAGGGACGCCAGCACACTGACTGTATTGGGGATGCCCCGCACACTGTCTGTATGTGGGATGCCCGCACACTGTCTGTATTGGGGATGCCAGCACACTGCCTGTATTGGGGATGCCAGCACACTGCCTGTATTGGGGATGCCAGCACACTGTCTGTATTGGGGATGCCCGCACACTGCCTGTATTGGTGATGCCAGCACACTGCCTGTATTGGGGATGCCCGCACACTGCCTGTATTAGGGATGCCAACACACTGCCTGTATTAGGGATGCCAGCACACTGCCTGTATTGGGGATGCCAGCACACTGTCTGTATTGGTGATGCCAGCACACTGCCTGTATTAGGGATGCCAACACACTGCCTGTATTAGGGATGCCAGCACACTGCCTGTATTGGGGATGCCAGCACACTGTCTGTATTGGGGATGCCAGCACACTGTCTGTATTGGGGATGCCAGCACACTGCCTGTATTGGGGATGCCAGCACACTGCCTGTATTAGGGACGCCAGCACACTGACTGTATTGGGGATGCCAGCACACTGCCTGTATTGGGGATGCCCGCACACTGCCTGTATTGGGGATGCCCGCACACTGCCTGTATTGGGGATGCCAACACACTGCCTGTATTGGGGACGCCAGCACACTGACTGTATTGGGGATGCCAGCACACTGCCTGTATTGGGGATGCCCGCACACTGCCTGTATTGGGGATGCCCGCACACTGCCTGTATTGGGGATGCCAGCACACTGCCTGTATTGGGGATGCCCGCACACTGCCTGTATTAGGGATGCCAACACACTGCCTGTATTAGGGATGCCAGCACACTGTCTCTATTGGGGATGCCAGCACACTGTCTGTATTGGGGATGCCAGCACACTGCCTGTATTGGGGATGCCAGCACACTGCCTGTATTAGGGACGCCAGCACACTGACTGTATTGGGGATGCCAGCACACTGCCTGTATTGGGGATGCCCGCACACTGCCTGTATTGGGGATGCCCGCACACTGCCTGTATTGGGGATGCCAACACACTGCCTGTATTGGGGACGCCAGCACACTGCCTGTATTAGGGACGCCAGCACACTGACTGTATTGGGGATGCCCCGCACACTGTCTGTATGTGGGATGCCCGCACACTGTCTGTATTGGGGATGCCAGCACACTGCCTGTATTGGGGATGCCAGCACACTGCCTGTATTAGGGACGCCAGCACACTGACTGTATTGGGGATGCCCCGCACACTGTCTGTATGTGGGATGCCCGCACACTGCCTGTATTGGGGATGCCAGCACACTGCCTGTATTGGGGATGCCAGCACACTGCCTGTATTGGGGATGCCAGCACACTGTCTGTATTGGGGATGCCCGCACACTGCCTGTATTGGTGATGCCAGCACACTGCCTGTATTGGGGATGCCCGCACACTGCCTGTATTAAGGATTCCAACACACTGCCTGTATTAGGGATGCCAGCACACTGCCTGTATTGGGGATGCCAGCACACTGTCTGTATTGGTGATGCCAGCACACTGCCTGTATTGGGGATGCCCGCACACTGCCTGTATTAGGGATGCCAACACACTGCCTGTATTAGGGATGCCAGCACACTGTCTGTATTGGGGATGCCAGCACACTGTCTGTATTGGGGATGCCAGCACACTGCCTGTATTGGGGATGCCAGCACACTGCCTGTATTGGGGATGCCCGCACACTGCCTGTATTGGGGATGCCCGCACACTGCCTGTATTGGGGATGCCAACACACTGCCTGTATTGGGGACGCCAGCACACTGACTGTATTGGGGATGCCAGCACACTGCCTGTATTGGGGATGCCCGCACACTGCCTGTATTGGGGATGCCCGCACACTGCCTGTATTGGGGATGCCAGCACACTGCCTGTATTGGGGATGCCCGCACACTGCCTGTATTAGGGATGCCAACACACTGCCTGTATTAGGGATGCCAGCACACTGTCTCTATTGGGGATGCCAGCACACTGTCTGTATTGGGATGCCAGCACACTGTCTGTATTGGGGATGCCAGCACACTGCCTGTATTGGGATGCCAGCACACTGTCTGTATTGGGGATGCCAGCACACTGCCTGTATTGGGGATGCCCGCACACTGCCTGTATTGGGGATGCCCGCACACTGCCTGTATTGGGGATGCCAACACACTGCCTGTATTGGGGACGCCAGCACACTGACTGTATTGGGGATGCCAGCACACTGCCTGTATTGGGGATGCCCGCACACTGCCTGTATTGGGGATGCCCGCACACTGCCTGTATTGGGGATGCCAGCACACTGCCTGTATTGGGGATGCCCGCACACTGCCTGTATTAGGGATGCCAACACACTGCCTGTATTGGGGATGCCAGCACACTGTCTGTATTGGGGATGCCAGCACACTGTTTGTATTGGGGATGCCAGCACACTGCCTGTATGGGGGATGCCCGCACACTGCCTGTATTGGGGATGCCCGCACACTGCCTGTATTGGGGATGCCAGCACACTGCCTGTATTGGGGATGCCCGCACACTGCCTGTATTAGGGATGCCAACACACTGCCTGTATTAGGGATGCCAGCACACTGTCTGTATTGGGGATGCCAGCACAATGTCTGTATTGGGGATGCCAGCACACTGCCTGTATTGAGGATGCCAGCACACTGCCTGTATTAGGGACGCCAGCACACTGACTGTATTGGGGATGCCAGCACACTGCCTGTATTGGGGATGCCCGCACACTGCCTGTATTGGGGATGCCCGCACACTGCCTGTATTGGGGATGCCAACACACTGCCTGTATTGGGGAAGCCAGCACACTGCCTGTATTAGGGACGCCAGCACACTGACTGTATTGGGGATGCCCCGCACACTGTCTGTATGTGGGATGCCCGCACACTGTCTGTATTGGGGATGCCAGCACACTGCCTGTATTGGGGATGCCAGCACACTGCCTGTATTAGGGACGCCAGCACACTGACTGTATTGGGGATGCCCCGCACACTGTCTGTATGTGGGATGCCCGCACACTGTTTGTATTGGGGATGCCAGCACACTGCCTGTATTGGGGATGCCAGCACACTGCCTGTATTGGGGATGCCAGCACACTGTCTGTATTGCGGATGCCCGCACACTGCCTGTATTGGTGATGCCAGCACACTGCCTGTGTTGGGGATGCCCGCACACTGCCTGTATTAGGGATGCCAACACACTGCCTGTATTAGGGATGCCAGCACACTGCCTGTATTGGGGATGCCAGCACACTGTCTGTATTGGTGATGCCAGCACACTGCCTGTATTGGGGATGCCCGCACACTGCCTGTATTAGGGATGCCAACACACTGCCTGTATTGGGGATGCCAGCACACTGCCTGTATTAGGGACGCCAGCACACTGACTGTATTGGGGATGCCAGCACACTGCCTGTATTGGGGATGCCCGCACACTGCCTGTATTGGGGATGCCCGCACACTGCCTGTATTGGGGATGCCAACACACTGCCTGTATTGGGGACGCCAGCACACTGACTGTATTGGGGATGCCAGCACACTGCCTGTATTGGGGATGCCCGCACACTGCCTGTATTGGGGATGCCCGCACACTGCCTGTATTGGGGATGCCAACACACTGCCTGTATTGGGGACGCCAGCACACTGACTGTATTGGGGATGCCAGCACACTGCCTGTATTGGGGATGCCCGCACACTGCCTGTATTGGGGATGCCCGCACACTGCCTGTATTGGGGATACCAGCACACTGCCTGTATTGGGGATGCCCGCACACTGCCTGTATTAGGGATGCCAACACACTGCCTGTATTGGGGATGCCAGCACACTGTCTGTATTGGGGATGCCAGCACACTGTTTGTATTGGGGATGCCAGCACACTGCCTGTATTGGGGATGCCAGCACACTGCCTGTATTAGGGACGCCAGCACACTGACTGTATTGGGGATGCCAGCACACTGCCTGTATTGGGGATGCCCGCACACTGCCTGTAGTGGGGATGCCCGCACAATGCCTGTATTGGGGATGCCAACACACTGCCTGTATTGGGGACGCCAGCACACTGCCTGTATTAGGGACGCCAGCACACTGACTGTATTGGGGATGCCCCGCACACTGTCTGTATGTGGAATGCCCGCACACTGTCTGTATTGGGGATGCCAGCACACTGCCTGTATTGGGGATGCCAGCACACTGCCTGTATTGGGGATGCCAGCACACTGTCTGTATTGGGGATGCCCGCACACTGCCTGTATTAGGGATGCCAACACACTGCCTGTATTAGGGATGCCAGCACACTGCCTGTATTGGGGATGCCAGCACACTGTCTGTATTGGTGATGCCAGCACACTGCCTGTATTGGGGATGCCCGCACACTGCCTGTATTAGGGATGCCAACACACTGCCTGTATTAGGGATGCCAGCACACTGTCTGTATTGGGGATGCCAGCACACTGTCTGTATTGGGGATGCCAGCACACTGCCTGTATTGGGGATGCCAGCACACTGCCTGTATTAGGGATGCCAGCACACTGACTGTATTGGTGATGCCCGCACACTGTCTGTATTGGGGATGCCCGCACACTGCCTGTATTGGGGATGCCTGCACACTGCCTGTATTAGGAATGCCAGCACACTGACTGTATTGGGGATGCCCGCACACTGCCTGTATTAGGGACGCCAGCACACTGACTGTATTGGGGATGCCAGCACACTGCCTGTATTGGGGATGCCAGCACACTGTCTGTATTGGGGATGCCCGCACACTGTCTGTATTAGGGATGCCCGCACACTGCCTGTATTGGGGATGCCAGCACACTGCCTGTATTGGGGATGCCCGCACACTGCCTGTATTAGGGATGCCAACACACTGCCTGTATTAGGGATGCCAGCACACTGCCTGTATTGGGGATGCCAGCACACTGTCTGTATTGGTGATGCCAGCACACTGCCTGTATTAGGGATGCCAACACACTGCCTGTATTAGGGATGCCAGCACACTGCCTGTATTGGGGATGCCAGCACACTGTCTGTATTGGGGATGCCAGCACACTGTCTGTATTGGGGATGCCAGCACACTGCCTGTATTGGGGATGCCAGCACACTGCCTGTATTAGGGACGCCAGCACACTGACTGTATTGGGGATGCCAGCACACTGCCTGTATTGGGGATGCCCGCACACTGCCTGTATTGGGGATGCCCGCACACTGCCTGTATTGGGGATGCCAACACACTGCCTGTATTGGGGACGCCAGCACACTGACTGTATTGGGGATGCCAGCACACTGCCTGTATTGGGGATGCCCGCACACTGCCTGTATTGGGGATGCCCGCACACTGCCTGTATTGGGGATGCCAGCACACTGCCTGTATTGGGGATGCCCGCACACTGCCTGTATTAGGGATGCCAACACACTGCCTGTATTAGGGATGCCAGCACACTGTCTCTATTGGGGATGCCAGCACACTGTCTGTATTGGGGATGCCAGCACACTGCCTGTATTGGGGATGCCAGCACACTGCCTGTATTAGGGACGCCAGCACACTGACTGTATTGGGGATGCCAGCACACTGCCTGTATTGGGGATGCCCGCACACTGCCTGTATTGGGGATGCCCGCACACTGCCTGTATTGGGGATGCCAACACACTGCCTGTATTGGGGACGCCAGCACACTGCCTGTATTAGGGACGCCAGCACACTGACTGTATTGGGGATGCCCCGCACACTGTCTGTATGTGGGATGCCCGCACACTGCCTGTATTGGGGATGCCTGCACACTGCCTGTATTAGGAATGCCAGCACACTGACTGTATTGGGGATGCCCGCACACTGCCTGTATTAGGGACGCCAGCACACTGACTGTATTGGGGATGCCAGCACACTGCCTGTATTGGGGATGCCAGCACACTGTCTGTATTGGGGATGCCCGCACACTGTCTGTATTAGGGATGCCCGCACACTGCCTGTATTGGGGATGCCAGCTCACTGCCTGTATTGGGGATGCCCGCACACTGTCTGTATTAGGGATGCCCGCACACTGCCTGTATTGGGGATGCCAGCTCACTGCCTGTATTGGGGATGCCAGCACACTGCCTGTATTGGGATGCCAGCACACTGTCTATATTGGGGATGCATGCACACTGCCTGTATTAGGGATGCCAGCACACTGCCTGTATTGGGGATGCCCGCACACTGCCCGTATTGGGGATGCCCGCACACTGTCTGTATTGGGGATGCCAGCACACTGCCTGTATTGGGGATGCCAGCACACTGCCTGTATTGGGGATGCCAGCACACTGCCTGTATTGGTGATGCCAGTACACTGTCTGTATTGGTGATGCCAGCACACTGTCTGTATTGGTGATGCCAGTACACTGTCTGTATTGGTGATGCCAGCCCACTGCCTGTATTGGGGATGCCAGCACACTGTCTGTATTGGGGATGCCCGCACACTGCCTGTATTGGTGATGCCAGCACACTGACTGTATTGGGGATGCCCCGCACACTGTCTGTATGGGGATGCCCGCACACTGTCTGTATTGGGGATGCCAGCACACTGCCTGTATTGGGGATGCCAGCACACTGCCTGTATTGGGGATGCCAGCACACTGTCTGTATTGGGGATGCCCGCACACTGTCTGTATTAGGGATGCCCGCACACTGCCTGTATTGGGGATGCCAGCTCACTGCCTGTATTGGGGATGCCAGCACACTGCCTGTATTGGGATGCCAGCACACTGTCTGTATTGGGGATGCATGCACACTGCCTGTATTAGGGATGCCAGCACACTGCCTGTATTGGGGATGCCCGCACACTGCCTGTATTGGGGATGCCCGCACACTGTCTGTATTGGGGATGCCAGCACACTGCCTGTGTTGGGGATGCCCGCACACTGCCTGTATTAGGGATGCCAACACACTGCCTGTATTAGGGATGCCAGCACACTGCCTGTATTGGGGATGCCAGCACACTGTCTGTATTGGTGATGCCAGCACACTGCCTGTATTGGGGATGCCCGCACACTGCCTGTATTAGGGATGCCAACACACTGCCTGTATTGGGGATGCCAGCACACTGCCTGTGTTGGGGATGCCCGCACACTGCCTGTATTAGGGATGCCAACACACTGCCTGTATTAGGGATGCCAGCACACTGCCTGTATTGGGGATGCCAGCACACTGTCTGTATTGGTGATGCCAGCACACTGCCTGTATTGGGGATGCCCGCACACTGCCTGTATTAGGGATGCCAACACACTGCCTGTATTGGGGATGCCAGCACACTGCCTGTATTAGGGACGCCAGCACACTGACTGTATTGGGGATGCCAGCACACTGCCTGTATTGGGGATGCCCGCACACTGCCTGTATTGGGGATGCCCGCACACTGCCTGTATTGGGGATGCCAACACACTGCCTGTATTGGGGACGCCAGCACACTGACTGTATTGGGGATGCCAGCACACTGCCTGTATTGGGGATGCCCGCACACTGCCTGTATTGGGGATGCCCGCACACTGCCTGTATTGGGGATGCCAACACACTGCCTGTATTGGGGACGCCAGCACACTGACTGTATTGGGGATGCCAGCACACTGCCTGTATTGGGGATGCCCGCACACTGCCTGTATTGGGGATGCCCGCACACTGCCTGTATTGGGGATACCAGCACACTGCCTGTATTGGGGATGCCCGCACACTGCCTGTATTAGGGATGCCAACACACTGCCTGTATTGGGGATGCCAGCACACTGTCTGTATTGGGGATGCCAGCACACTGTTTGTATTGGGGATGCCAGCACACTGCCTGTATTGGGGATGCCAGCACACTGCCTGTATTAGGGACGCCAGCACACTGACTGTATTGGGGATGCCAGCACACTGCCTGTATTGGGGATGCCCGCACACTGCCTGTAGTGGGGATGCCCGCACAATGCCTGTATTGGGGATGCCAACACACTGCCTGTATTGGGGACGCCAGCACACTGCCTGTATTAGGGACGCCAGCACACTGACTGTATTGGGGATGCCCCGCACACTGTCTGTATGTGGAATGCCCGCACACTGTCTGTATTGGGGATGCCAGCACACTGCCTGTATTGGGGATGCCAGCACACTGCCTGTATTGGGGATGCCAGCACACTGTCTGTATTGGGGATGCCCGCACACTGCCTGTATTAGGGATGCCAACACACTGCCTGTATTAGGGATGCCAGCACACTGCCTGTATTGGGGATGCCAGCACACTGTCTGTATTGGTGATGCCAGCACACTGCCTGTATTGGGGATGCCCGCACACTGCCTGTATTAGGGATGCCAACACACTGCCTGTATTAGGGATGCCAGCACACTGTCTGTATTGGGGATGCCAGCACACTGTCTGTATTGGGGATGCCAGCACACTGCCTGTATTGGGGATGCCAGCACACTGCCTGTATTAGGGATGCCAGCACACTGACTGTATTGGTGATGCCCGCACACTGTCTGTATTGGGGATGCCCGCACACTGCCTGTATTGGGGATGCCTGCACACTGCCTGTATTAGGAATGCCAGCACACTGACTGTATTGGGGATGCCCGCACACTGCCTGTATTAGGGACGCCAGCACACTGACTGTATTGGGGATGCCAGCACACTGCCTGTATTGGGGATGCCAGCACACTGTCTGTATTGGGGATGCCCGCACACTGTCTGTATTAGGGATGCCCGCACACTGCCTGTATTGGGGATGCCAGCACACTGCCTGTATTGGGGATGCCCGCACACTGCCTGTATTAGGGATGCCAACACACTGCCTGTATTAGGGATGCCAGCACACTGCCTGTATTGGGGATGCCAGCACACTGTCTGTATTGGTGATGCCAGCACACTGCCTGTATTAGGGATGCCAACACACTGCCTGTATTAGGGATGCCAGCACACTGCCTGTATTGGGGATGCCAGCACACTGTCTGTATTGGGGATGCCAGCACACTGTCTGTATTGGGGATGCCAGCACACTGCCTGTATTGGGGATGCCAGCACACTGCCTGTATTAGGGACGCCAGCACACTGACTGTATTGGGGATGCCAGCACACTGCCTGTATTGGGGATGCCCGCACACTGCCTGTATTGGGGATGCCCGCACACTGCCTGTATTGGGGATGCCAACACACTGCCTGTATTGGGGACGCCAGCACACTGACTGTATTGGGGATGCCAGCACACTGCCTGTATTGGGGATGCCCGCACACTGCCTGTATTGGGGATGCCCGCACACTGCCTGTATTGGGGATGCCAGCACACTGCCTGTATTGGGGATGCCCGCACACTGCCTGTATTAGGGATGCCAACACACTGCCTGTATTAGGGATGCCAGCACACTGTCTCTATTGGGGATGCCAGCACACTGTCTGTATTGGGGATGCCAGCACACTGCCTGTATTGGGGATGCCAGCACACTGCCTGTATTAGGGACGCCAGCACACTGACTGTATTGGGGATGCCAGCACACTGCCTGTATTGGGGATGCCCGCACACTGCCTGTATTGGGGATGCCCGCACACTGCCTGTATTGGGGATGCCAACACACTGCCTGTATTGGGGACGCCAGCACACTGCCTGTATTAGGGACGCCAGCACACTGACTGTATTGGGGATGCCCCGCACACTGTCTGTATGTGGGATGCCCGCACACTGCCTGTATTGGGGATGCCTGCACA
Source organism: Gastrophryne carolinensis (assembly GCA_027917425.1). Lineage (NCBI taxonomy): Eukaryota > Metazoa > Chordata > Amphibia > Anura > Microhylidae > Gastrophryne > Gastrophryne carolinensis. The sequence goes on along the minus strand of CM051244.1, from coordinate 30,021,626 downwards.
CTGCCTGTATTAGGAATGCCAGCACACTGACTGTATTGGGGATGCCCGCACACTGCCTGTATTAGGGACGCCAGCACACTGACTGTATTGGGGATGCCAGCACACTGCCTGTATTGGGGATGCCAGCACACTGTCTGTATTGGGGATGCCCGCACACTGTCTGTATTAGGGATGCCCGCACACTGCCTGTATTGGGGATGCCAGCTCACTGCCTGTATTGGGGATGCCCGCACACTGTCTGTATTAGGGATGCCCGCACACTGCCTGTATTGGGGATGCCAGCTCACTGCCTGTATTGGGGATGCCAGCACACTGCCTGTATTGGGATGCCAGCACACTGTCTATATTGGGGATGCATGCACACTGCCTGTATTAGGGATGCCAGCACACTGCCTGTATTGGGGATGCCCGCACACTGCCCGTATTGGGGATGCCCGCACACTGTCTGTATTGGGGATGCCAGCACACTGCCTGTATTGGGGATGCCAGCACACTGCCTGTATTGGGGATGCCAGCACACTGCCTGTATTGGTGATGCCAGTACACTGTCTGTATTGGTGATGCCAGCACACTGTCTGTATTGGTGATGCCAGTACACTGTCTGTATTGGTGATGCCAGCCCACTGCCTGTATTGGGGATGCCAGCACACTGTCTGTATTGGGGATGCCCGCACACTGCCTGTATTGGTGATGCCAGCACACTGACTGTATTGGGGATGCCCCGCACACTGTCTGTATGGGGATGCCCGCACACTGTCTGTATTGGGGATGCCAGCACACTGCCTGTATTGGGGATGCCAGCACACTGCCTGTATTGGGGATGCCAGCACACTGTCTGTATTGGGGATGCCCGCACACTGTCTGTATTAGGGATGCCCGCACACTGCCTGTATTGGGGATGCCAGCTCACTGCCTGTATTGGGGATGCCAGCACACTGCCTGTATTGGGATGCCAGCACACTGTCTGTATTGGGGATGCATGCACACTGCCTGTATTAGGGATGCCAGCACACTGCCTGTATTGGGGATGCCCGCACACTGCCTGTATTGGGGATGCCCGCACACTGTCTGTATTGGGGATGCCAGCACACTGCCTGTATTGGGGATGCCAGCACACTGCCTGTATTGGGGATGCCAGCACACTGCCTGTATTGGTGATGCCAGTACACTGTCTGTATTGGTGATGCCAGCACACTGTCTGTATTGGTGATGCCAGTACACTGTCTGTATTGGTGATGCCAGCCCACTGCCTGTATTGGGGATGCCAGCACACTGTCTGTATTGGGGATGCCCGCACACTGCCTGTATTGGTGATGCCAGCACACTGACTGTATTGGGGATGCCCCGCACACTGTCTGTATGGGGGATGCCCGCACACTGTCTGTATTGGGGATGCCAGCACACTGCCTGTATTGGGGATGCCAGCACACTGCCTGTATTGGGGATGCCAGCACACTGTCTGTATTGGGGATGCCCGCACACTGCCTGTATTGGTGATGCCAGCACACTACCTGTATTGGGGATGCCCGCACACTGCCTGTATTAGGGATGCCAACACACTGCCTGTATTAGGGATGCCAGCACACTGACTGTATTGGGGATGCCAGCACACTGTCTGTATTGGGGATGCCTGCACACTGCCTGTATTGGGGATGCCCGCACACTCCCTGTATTGGGCATGCCTGCACACTGCCTGTATTAGGAATGCCAGCACACTGACTGTATTGGGGATGCCAGCACACTGCCTGTATTAGGGATGCCAGCACACTGACTGTATTGGTGATGCCAGCACACTGCCTGTTTTAGGGATGCCAACACACTGCCTGTATTAGGGATGCCAGCACACTGTCTGTATTGGGGATGCAAGCACACTGTCTGTATTGGGAATGCCAGCACACTGCCTGTATTGGGGATGCCAGCACACTGCCTGTATTAGGGACGCCAGCACACTGACTGTATTGGGGATGCCAGCACACTGCCTGTATTGGGGATGCCCGCACACTGCCTGTATTGGGGATGCCCGCACACTGCCTGTATTGGGGATGCCCGCACACTGCCTGTATTGGGGATGCCAGCACACTGCCTGTATTGGGGATGCCAGCACACTGTCTGTATTAGGGATGCCAACACACTGCCTGTATTAGGGATGCCAGCACACTGCCTGTATTGGGGATGCCAGCACACTGTCTGTATTGGTGATGCCAGCACACTGCCTGTATTGGGGATGCCCGCACACTGCCTGTATTAGGGATGCCAACACACTGCCTGTATTAGGGATGCCAGCACACTGTCTGTATTGGGGATGCCAGCACACTGTCTGTATTGGGGATGCCAGCACACTGCCTGTATTGGGGATGCCAGCACACTGCCTGTATTAGGGATGCCAGCACACTGACTGTATTGGTGATGCCCGCACACTGTCTGTATTGGGGATGCCCGCACACTGCCTGTATTGGGGATGCCTGCACACTGCCTGTATTAGGAATGCCAGCACACTGACTGTATTGGGGATGCCCGCACACTGCCTGTATTAGGGACGCCAGCACACTGACTGTATTGGGGATGCCAGCACACTGCCTGTATTGGGGATGCCAGCACACTGTCTGTATTGGGGATGCCCGCACACTGTCTGTATTGGGGATGCCCGCACACTGTCTGTATTGGGGATGCCAGCTCACTGCCTGTATTGGGGATGCCAGCTCACTGCCTGTATTGGGATGCCAGCACACTGTCTGTATTGGGGATGCATGCACACTGCCTGTATTAGGGATGCCAGCACACTGTCTGTATTGGGGATGCCCGCACACTGTCTGTATTAGGGATGCCCGCAAACTGCCTGTATTGGGGATGCCAGCTCACTGCCTGTATTGGGGATGCCAGCACTCTGCCTGTATTGGGATGCCAGCACACTGCCTGTATTGGGGATGCCAGCACACTGCCTGTATTGGGATGCCAGCACACTGCCTGTATTGGGGATGCCTGCACACTGAATGTATTGGGGATGCCAGCACACTGCCTGTATTGGGGATGCCCGCACACTGCCTGTATTGGGGATGCCCGCACACTGCCTGTATTGGGGATGCCCGCACACTGCCTGTATTGGGGATGCCAGCACACTGCCTGTATTGGGGATGCCCGCACACTGCCTGTATTGGGGATGCCAGCACACTGCCTGTATTGGGGATGCCTGCACACTGCCTGTATTGGGGATGCTCACACTGCCTGTATTGGGGATGCCAGCACACTGCCTGTATTAGGGATGCCCGCACACTGCCTGTATTGGGGATGCCCGCACACTGCCTGTATTGGGTATGCCCGCACACTGTCTGTATTGGGGATGCCAGCACACTGCCTGTATTGGGGATGCCAGCACACTGCCTGTATTGGGGATGCCAGCACACTGCCTGTATTGGTGATGCCAGTACACTGTCTGTATTGGTGATGCCAGCACACTGTCTGTATTGGTGATGCCAGTACACTGTCTGTATTGGTGATGCCAGCCCACTGCCTGTATTGGGGATGCCAGCACACTGTCTGTATTGGGGATGCCCGCACACTGCCTGTATTGGTGATGCCAGCACACTGACTGTATTGGGGATGCCCCGCACACTGTCTGTATGGGGGATGCCCGCACACTGTCTGTATTGGGGATGCCAGCACACTGCCTGTATTGGGGATGCCAGCACACTGCCTGTATTGGGGATGCCAGCACACTGTCTGTATTGGGGATGCCCGCACACTGTCTGTATTGGGGATGCCCGCACACTGCCTGTATTAGGGATGCCAACACACTGCCTGTATTAGGGATGCCAGCACACTGCCTGTATTGGTGATGCCAGCACACTACCTGTATTGGGGATGCCCGCACACTGCCTGTATTAGGGATGCCAACACACTGCCTGTATTAGGGATGCCAGCACACTGACTGTATTGGGGATGCCAGCACACTGTCTGTATTGGGGATGCCAGCACACTGTCTGTATTGGGGATGCCTGCACACTGCCTGTATTGGGGATGCCCGCACACTGCCTGTATTGGGCATGCCTGCACACTGCCTGTATTAGGAATGCCAGCACACTGACTGTATTGGGGATGCCAGCACACTGCCTGTATTAGGGATGCCAGCACACTGACTGTATTGGTGATGCCAGCACACTGCCTGTATTAGGGATGCCAACACACTGCCTGTATTAGGGATGCCAGCACACTGTCTGTATTGGGGATGCCAGCACACTGTCTGTATTGGGGATGCCAGCACACTGCCTGTATTGGGGATGCCCGCACACTGCCTGTATTGGGGATGCCCGCACACTGCCTGTATTGGGGATGCCAGCACACTGCCTGTATTGGGGATGCCCGCACACTGCCTGTATTAGGGATGCCAACACACTGCCTGTATTAGGGATGCCAGCACACTGTCTGTATTGGGGATGCCAGCACACTGTCTGTATTGGGGATGCCAGCACACTGCCTGTATTGGGGATGCCAGCACACTGCCTGTATTAGGGACGCCAGCACACTGACTGTATTGGGGATGCCAGCACACTGCCTGTATTGGGGATGCCCGCACACTGCCTGTATTGGGGATGCCCGCACACTGCCTGTATTGGGGATGCCAACACACTGCCTGTATTGGGGAAGCCAGCACACTGCCTGTATTAGGGACGCCAGCACACTGACTGTATTGGGGATGCCCCGCACACTGTCTGTATGTGGGATGCCCGCACACTGTCTGTATTGGGGATGCCAGCACACTGCCTGTATTGGGGATGCCAGCACACTGCCTGTATTGGGGATGCCAGCACACTGTCTGTATTGGGGATGCCCGCACACTGCCTGTATTAGGGATGCCAACACACTGCCTGTATTAGGGATGCCAGCACACTGCCTGTATTGGGGATGCCAGCACACTGTCTGTATTGGTGATGCCAGCACACTGCCTGTATTGGGGATGCCCGCACACTGCCTGTATTAGGGATGCCAACACACTGCCTGTATTAGGGATGCCAGCACACTGTCTGTATTGGGGATGCCAGCACACTGTCTGTATTGGGGATGCCAGCACACTGCCTGTATTGGGGATGCCAGCACACTGTCTGTATTGGGGATGCCCGCACACTGCCTGTATTAGGGATGCCAACACACTGCCTGTATTAGGGATGCCAGCACACTGCCTGTATTGGGGATGCCAGCACACTGTCTGTATTGGTGATGCCAGCACACTGCCTGTATTGGGGATGCCCGCACACTGCCTGTATTAGGGATGCCAACACACTGCCTTTATTAGGGATGCCAGCACACTGTCTGTATTGGGGATGCCAGCACACTGTCTGTATTGGGGATGCCAGCACACTGCCTGTATTGGGGATGCCTGCACACTGCCTGTATTAGGAATGCCAGCACACTGACTGTATTGGGGATGCCCGCACACTGCCTGTATTAGGGACGCCAGCACACTGACTGTATTGGGGATGCCAGCACACTGCCTGTATTGGGGATGCCAGCACACTGTCTGTATTGGGGATGCCCGCACACTGTCTGTATTAGGGATGCCCGCACACTGCCTGTATTGGGGATGCCAGCTCACTGCCTGTATTGGGGATGCCAGCACACTGCCTGTATTGGGATGCCAGCACACTGTCTGTATTGGGGATGCATGCACACTGCCTGTATTAGGGATGCCAGCACACTGTCTGTATTGGGGATGCCCGCACACTGTCTGTATTAGTTATGCCCGCACACTGCCTGTATTGGGGATGCCAGCTCACTGCCTGTATTGGGGATGCCAGCACACTGCCTGTATTGGGATGCCAGCACACTGCCTGTATTGGGGATGCCAGCACACTGCCTGTATTGGGATGCCAGCACACTGCCTGTATTGGGGATGCCTGCACACTGAATGTATTGGGGATGCCAGCACACTGCCTGTATTGGGATGCCAGCACACTGCCTGTATTGGGGATGCCCGCACACTGCCTGTATTGGGGATGCCCGCACACTGCCTGTATTGGGGATGCCAGCACACTGCCTGTATTGGGGATGCCCGCACACTGCCTGTATTGGGGATGCCAGCACACTGCCTGTATTGGGGATGCCTGCACACTGCCTGTATTGGGGATGCTCACACTGCCTGTATTGGGGATGCCAGCACACTGCCTGTATTAGGGATGCCCGCACACTGCCTGTATTGGGGATGCCCGCACACTGTCTGTATTGGGGATGCCAGCACACTGCCTGTATTGGGGATGCCAGCACACTGCTTGTATTGGGGATGCTAGCACACTGCCTGTATTGGGGATGCCAGCACACTGCCTGTATTGGTGATGCCAGTACACTGTCTGTATTGGTGATGCCAGCACACTGTCTGTATTGGTGATGCCAGTACACTGTCTGTATTGGTGATGCCAGCACACTGCCTGTATTGGGGATGCCAGCACACTGTCTGTATTGGGGATGCCCGCACACTGCCTGTATTGGTGATGCCAGCACACTGACTGTATTGGGGATGCCCCGCACACTGTCTGTATGGGGGATGCCCGCACACTGTCTGTATTGGGGATGCCAGCACACTGCCTGTATTGGGGATGCCAGCACACTGCCTGTATTGGGGATGCCAGCACACTGTCTGTATTGGGGATGCCCGCACACTGCCTGTATTGGTGATGCCAGCACACTACCTGTATTGGGGATGCCCGCACACTGCCTGTATTAGGGATGCCAACACACTGCCTTAATTAGGGATGCCAGCACACTGACTGTATTGGGGATGCCAGCACACTGTCTGTATTGGGGATGCCTGCACACTGCCTGTATTGGGGATGCCCGCACACTGCCTGTATTGGGCATGCCTGCACACTGCCTGTATTAGGAATGCCAGCACACTGACTGTATTGGGGATGCCAGCACACTGCCTGTATTAGGGATGCCAGCACACTGACTGTATTGGTGATGCCAGCACACTGCCTGTATTGGGGATGCCCGCACACTGCCTGTATTGGGGATGCCAACACACTGCCTGTATTAGGGATGCCAGCACACTGACTGTATTGGGGATGCCAGCACACTGTCTGTATTGGGGATGCCTGCACACTGCCTGTATTGGTGATGCCAGCACACTGACTGTATTGGTGATGCCCGCACACTGTCTGTATTGGGGATGCCCGCACACTGCCTGTATTGGGCATGCCTGCACACTGCCTGTATTAGGAATGCCAGCACGCTGACTGTATTGGGGATGCCAGCACACTGCCTGTATTAGGGATGCCAGCACACTGACTGTATTGGTGATGCCAGCACACTGACTGTATTGGTGATGCCCGCACACTGTCTGTATTGGGGATGCCCGCACACTGCCTGTATTGGGGATGCCTGCACACTGCCTGTATTAGGAATGCCCGCACACTGCCTGTATTGGGGATGCTCGCACACTGTCTGTATTGGGGATGCCAGCACACTGCCTGTATTGGGGATGCCAGCACACTGCCTGTATTGGGGATGCCAGCACACTGCCTGTATTGGAGATGCCAGCACACTGTCTGTATTGGGGATGCCCGCACACTGCCTGTATTGGGGATGCCAGCACAATGCCTGTATTGGGGATGCCAGCACACTGCCTGTATTGGGGATACCCGCACACTGCCTGTATTGGGGATGCCAGCACACTGCCTGTATTGGGGATGCCAGCACACTGCCTGTATTGGGGATGCCCGCACACTGCCTGTATTGGGGATGCCCGCACACTGTCTGTATTGGGGATGCCAGCACACTGCCTGTATTAGGGATGCCCGCACACTGCCTGTATTGGGGATGCCCGCACACTGCCTGTATTGGGGATGCCCGCACACTGCCTGTATTGGGGATGCCCGCACACTGTCTGTATTGGGGATGCCAGCACACTGCCTGTATTAGGGATGCCCGCACACTGCCTGTATTGGGGATGCCCGCACACTGCCTGTATTGGGGATGCCCGCACACTGTCTGTATTGGGGATGCCAGCACACTGCCTGTATTGGGGATGCCCGCACACTGTCTGTATTGGGGAAGCCCGCACACTGCCTGTATTGGTGATGCCAGTACACTGTTTGTATTGGTGATGCCAGCACACTGTCTGTATTGGGGATGCCCGCACACTGCCTGTATTGGGGATGTCAGCACACTGCCTGTATTGGGGATGCCAGCACACTGCCTGTATTGGGGATGCCAGCACACTGCCTGTATTGGGGATGCCCGCACACTGCCTGTATTTGGGATGCCTGCACACTGCCTGTATTGGGGATGCCAGCACACTGCCTGTATTGGGGATGCCAGCACACTGCCTGTATTGGGGATGCCCGCACACTGCCTGTATTGGGGATGCCAGCACACTGGAAGAAAATCCCCAGCTGGTCATTCGGAATGCAGACAAAGGGGGTGCAGTCGTAGTTATGGACAGGGACACCTACATTAGCGAAGCAGACCGTCAATTATCGGATAACGAGACCTATATACAACTAAGGGGAGACCCGACACAGGTGTTTATGAAGGAATTGAACTATGTCTTGGAAGAAGGTCTGTCGATAAGAATTTTCAGTTCTAGCCTGGTAGACAAGATGAGAGTGGAATTCCCAATTATTCCAATTTTCCATCACCTGCCAAAAATTCACAAGGCAGAAAGGCCGCCACGGGGTCGTCCAATTGTGGCAGGCATTGGAGGCCTGAATGAAAAGCTTGGCCAATGGTTGGACTCAATTTTGCAGCCTATTGTGAGACTTCTCCCTGGTTATATTAAGGATACCAGGGAAGTTCTCAAAGCCATCCAACAGCTACAATGGCCCAGAAATGGCCTATGGATCACAATGGATGTGGCTTCACTATATTCTTGTATCCCTCATCAGAAAGCCATCCAGGCAACTATGTTTATGGTACGCAAGTATACCAACCTGGATGAGGAGAAATTACAGTTTTTAGGTCTTGTATTGGACTATTTGCTGCGCCATAACTATTTCTTGTTTGAAGGAAAATTTTATCTCCAAAAGTGCGGGGCATCAATGGGAGCGCCCTTCTCACCATCGTTGGCCAATATTTACATGGCCTGGTGGGAACTAGAATATATCTTTTCGGAGGACAATCCCTTTCACAAATGCATTTTCTGGTATGGGCGCTATATAGACGATCTCATCTGTATCTGGGAAGGCCCGCGGGATCAAGCGGAGGATTTCCTGAAATATCTAAATACGAATGAGTTTAACCTGAAGTTTTCAGGCAACATACAAGATACAGAGATAGAGTATTTAGATCTCATCTTGTCTTCCCCGGGGACAGGCAAAAATATTGATACGAGAACATTCAGGAAAGCAACTTCGGGCAACTCGACGTTACATGCTACAAGTTGTCACCCACAGCATACGAAAAGAGCAATCCCCTATGGAGAATTTGTGCGGGCCGTGAGAAATTGTAGCACGGTGGAATCAAAGGAAAAGGAGTTTGATCTGATACAGTCTCGACTATTACAAAGAGGTTACAGTCAAAATATCATTAATCAGGCGAAAGAGAGAGCGATGTCCCTACAGAGGGAAAGGTTGCTCTTTAAGTCTAGGAGAAATGGAGGCCCAGATAGGCCCGGACCCCTGACTATGGTCACAAAATTCTGCAGACAATTTAATACAATCAAAAAAATTGTCAACTCGAATTTGCCTATTCTGAAATGTGATCCGGACCTGCAGCCAATAATAGAACAATGTGGAATACGGGTGGTAGCAAAACGGGCTCCAACCATAGCCAGTAGACTCTCTCCATCATTACTACGGAAAGAAGACATAAAGTCTTCCACGTGGTTGGAATGTAAGGGATCATATGCATGCGGTCAACTACGTTGTGCATGCTGTAAATTTATGTCCAAATCTAAAGTATTTGAATCATTGTCCACCGGAAAAAGTTATATGAGTTCTGGCTTTTTCAATTGCAATTCGAGGATGGTGGTCTATCTGGTGACTTGTCTGAGATGCAAACTACAGTACGTGGGCTGCACCACACGTAAATTGAAGACAAGATTTCTGGAGCACATATATCAGTGTAAAGGACTGTTACCAAAATCAAATGTCGCTAGGCATTGCCAAAGATGTCATGAAGGTGATTCTTCCACTCTGATCGTAACAGTACTGGAGAAAATACAGAATAATATTAGGGGGGGGGACCTGCACAGAAAATTACTACGTGCTGAAGTAAGATGGATCCTACGATTGGCAACACGTATCCCTGAGGGACTTAATGACAGAATGGATCTCTCTCTTTTCATAGATTAATTAATTTTTATAAGTGTGATCACCCAATTTACTTATTTGGCATACAGCTTAATTTTCATCCTATCAGGGAGACAGCTAGTGCTTTTAATCAATCTTTTCAATGATGATAATATTTTTAATTAATTTAAAGCACTATAATTCTGTGGAGTGAGCAGACAGGGTTAGGGTTTAATAAGGTTAATTGGTTTTTGGTATATTACCTCTTTTTCCCTCCCGCCCTCTCCTTGCCTTTCTCCCACTTCCCTCCTTTCCCTCCCCTCGCCCCCACTGTCCTACCTATATTTTTTTGAATCATGGCTTGGATAGCTCGGATAGCCTAATTAGGGCAATATACTCAGGCATAGGGCCGGATGGCCATTTAGCTTAATATACTCTTAAAACATTATGGATAGGCACTGCAGTACAGTGCACGATGGCCATTTAGCCAAATACAATCCTATAATGTTGAAGATGACTTGAATACACAATAAAAAATACACGGCTGAGCTTTATAAGGTGCCGTGTCCATGTCAGGGTAAGGTCAGGTTTTTTGGCATCTAGGGCCAGTTTATACCTAGCATTTTGATCTCTATACTAGCAATACCTTCATAATATTTGTATTGACACCGGTAGTAAACCAATGGAGGGGGATATATATGGGGGAGTGGGTTGAGGTTAATGTTAAGGGGGTAGATTTAGGATTTAGGGTTTTAGGACCGCACCAAGGGTATAGGCTTTATGAAATTGTAGCGCCTGGCGGCTTTATGGAATATATGTACAGTGCCCCGTTGTATTATTCCTGCTACACCGGCCTTTCAACCAGCATGTGCAATGTGGTTCTAATATGGCCATATATACTTTTGGCCAGAGGCACCCCCAAAGGGGCTTAGAAATTTCAATATCGTTGTTCTTTAGGACCGTTTTTATCAGCAATGCTCTCCGCTTTGAATCAGCGGAGGCTAGGTGGTCTGTGTAGGGTTTGCAGACTAATTAGCATTTCTTTGGTGGCGCTGACAGCGGTTGCTGCCGGTAGACTACGCTAATTACGTAAGTATTATAGGCGGCAATAGGGCCATTTAATATTGTCCAACTAGCATTTTCCTCTAGGCTGAGGTTCCTCCAATGATGGGATACCATATGCTTGCCCGTATCTAGCGTGGTCATTTTTGATTAGCCAGCGCTTTTAGCGTTCCCAGCGGCGGTACTACGTAAACTACGTACCTATAACACGTAGCTATTATGGACCAGCCGGCGCTTCTAACGCTTCTTGCGGTGGCACTGCGCAGACCACTTATCCTTATTACGCGGCTTCAGAGCGTCATTTGACGCTGGCCGGATAACTACGATCTATTGGCTGCTGCCTCTCCAATCATAATAGCACCATGCACGCTCCTTCTTCCGGATCGCTGCTCGGCATGGAACAACAGGTGTCTCTCGGGTGGGAGGTAAGTGTCTCCATTAACTAATCTTGTATATAAGTAGAGTCTGCTCACTTCATTGAATTGTATGACTAAGGGCCCACCCGGGCCTGAAACGCGTCACATTGTTGCTGTTTCTTGGGGCTCGGCCCATTTTTCACATTTTGTACCACAATCGTTTTTATGGGAACTGGATTAAAAGTTATATTTTATGGAGACGCTGGACTGCAACTTTGTTTTGGATGCCAGCACACTGCCTGTATTTGGGATGCCTGCACACTGCCTGTATTGGGGATGCCCGTACACTGCCTGTATTGGTGATGCCAGCACACTGTCTGTATTGGGGATGCATGCACACTGCCTGTATTGGGATGCCAGCACACTGCCTGTATTGGGGATGCCCGCACACTGCCTGTATTGGGGATGCCCGCACACTGCCTGTATTGGGGATGTAAGCACACTGCCTGTATTGGGGATGCCCGCACACTGCCTGTATTGGGGATGCCAGCACACTGCCTGTATTGGGGAGGCCTGCACACTGCCTGTATTGGGGATGCTCACACTGCCTGTATTTGGGATGCCAGCACACTGCCTGTATTGGGGATGCCCGCACACTGCCTGTATTGGGGATGCCCGCACACTGCCTGTATTGGGGATGCCCGCACACTGTCTGTATTGGGGATGCCAGCACACTGCCTGTATTGGGGATGCCAGCACACTGCCTGTATTGGGGATGCCAGCACACTGTCTGTATTGGGGATGCCCGCACACTGCCTGTATTGGGGATGCCCGCACACTGTCTGTATTGGGGATGCCAGCACACTGCCTGTATTGGGGATGCCAGCACACTGCCTGTATTGGGGATGCCAGCACACTGCCTGTATTGGGGATGCCAGCACACTGCCTGTATTGGGGATGCCAGCACACTGCCTGTATTGGGGATACCCGCACACTGCCTGTATTGGGGATGCCAGCACACTGCCTGTATTGGGGATGCCAGCTCACTGCCTGTATTGGGGATGCCTGCACACTGCCTGTATTGGGGATGCCAGCACACTGCCTGTATTGGGGATGCCAGCACACTGCCTGTATTGGGGATGCCAGCACACTGCCTGTATTGGGGATGCCCGCACACTGCCTGTATTGGGGATGCCAGCACACTGTCTTTATTGGTGATGCCAGCACACTGCCTGTATTGGGGATGCCAGCACACTGCCTGTATTGGGGATGCCAGCACACTGCCTGTATTGGGGATGCCAGCACACTGCCTGTATTGGGGATGCCCGCACACTGCCTGTATTGGGGATGCCCGCACACTGTCTGTATTGGGGATGCCAGCACACTGCCTGTATTAGGGATGCCAGCACACTGCCTGTATTGGGGATGCCCGCACACTGCCTGTATTGGGGATGCCCGCACACTGCCTGTATTGGGGATGCCCGCACACTGCCTGTATTGGGGATGCCCGCACACTGTCTGTATTGGGGATGCCAGCACACTGCCTGTATTGGGGATGCCAGCACACTGCCTGTATTGGGGATGCCAGCACACTGCCTGTATTGGGGATGCCAGCACACTGTCTGTATTGGGGATGCCAGCACACTGCCTGTATTGGGGATGTCTGCACAGTGCCTGTATTGGGGATGCCCGCACACTGCCTGTATTTTGGATGCCAGCACACTACCTGTAATTGGGATACTATACACTGCCTGTAATGTGGGATACCACTCACTGCCTTTAATGTGGGATACTGCTCACTACCTTTAATGTGGAATACAGCGTCTGGGGATGCGTCCGCCATTTGCCAAAAATAAATATGAACTGCAAACGGCATGCGCCATAGGACCAGGGAAAAGTGAGTTTGTACTGGAATTTTGGGGGTTCACACAACAGGGTATCCCAAATTGGAAGGCAAGAAACATAACTCAGATTAGTCAAAATCCGTGGTTTTGTTACCCTTTATTGTATTTAGCTTCAGATTAAAAAAGAAAAACTTAAATAGCTTGATACATTCAGACAAACAGCCCCTAAACTAAATAAGGTGATGTTTGATCAATAATAAATTAATATATATTATATTGATAAATAATAAACTAATATAGTATTGTGTTTTTATTTCATAAGAGATACATATTTCTTTTTAGTATACAGAGATCACAAATCTAATCAGCTGCCCAGAGGTGCCTGCGGCCATTCTATCAAACTTTGATGCGATAAATTTGTGCATGCCGATCAATGCAGATGGCTGCTTTGTCTTGGGAGAGGAATTGCTTATTGACCTGTTTAGAATAAATCAAATAAAGGTGGAAAGTAGTTGCCTGTAGCTTAATTTACAGGCCTTGGATTGAAAGCTTTCACACCTAATCAGACGAATTTGATCAGACGATCACAGATAGTAGTTCATACATTCATTCACTCATTCATTTTCCTGGCACCTTGAGGAAGTGGGCTTGTTCTACACAACGCGCGGATAAAGAAACACCAGGCTCCAGTGGGGATTTCATTCGGCCATTATACAGGGTGATACTCTTTTATGTTGAATTTTCTTGGGCACTTAAAAGCGATTCTCTTTCTCTATTAGGCATTTGCACTTTATATCAGCACTTTAGGTACGCATAGGTGTTTGCACAAATTGTTTTTACATGCACTGTTTATACATGAGATGGTTTTCTGAATACTTTGTATTTATTTTGTAAAGATACTTCATTGGCTGTGGTATGGCACTTTTTGGCCTTGTGATCCCTACTGTTAGGAATGTTTTTAGATAATTGTTGTAAGTCTTTGTCTTTTTAATAAATCCATCGTTATGATATGATATAAATGTTTATTCATTGAAATTACTGGGTTGGTGGTGCCGCTGTGGGTTTTCCTTGTGGTTGCTGGGGCCACAAACTGTTATATTGTTTCATTCATTCATTGAAACCTCACGTACATTATATAAACTGGGAGTGGCCAAAGCTGGAGATTCATTAGGAATCAGATCTGGGCCAAAGTTAGATCTTGCAGATTTGGCCCAGTTCGCCACCTGCCAGCATCGGCATGCCAATCAAAACTGCCCAGTCAACTGGTACAAACTGGTACTGGTACAAAGGTCCCTTGAAGCACTCAGGTCCGGTTGGACAACCACCTCTGGGAAATCCTGATTTAAGATGCCCCGGTGTGTGAAACCCCACCACACGCCCGCTTTTCTTAACGATCCCATGAGCCCACGGCGCATTAGCCCAAGCAGCAGGGAAATAGAAAGAAAATTCGGAATCTAACTCGTAATGGGCTTTAGATCTGGGCCTAAATTAGATCTTGCAGATTCGACCGAGTTCAGGTGGCATGCCAGTCAAACCTACCCAGTGAACTGGTACAAAGGCCCCTTGAAGCACTATATAAAATGCTAAGGTCAAGTTGGACAACCACATCTGGGAAATCCCATTTTAGGATGCTCCGCTGTGTAAAACCTCAGCATACGCCCACTTTTCTTTCTATTCTATTCTTTCTATTCCATGACCCCGCAGGGCATAAGCGGCATCTTTTACATCCTACTTGGGCTCTGCATGTCTGCACCCGTTGTTACTGAATGGCTGGCATGGCTGCATTGTGCTTTGGAATCTATGAAAAGGAAATTAAAGCAGGCCAAGCAGGGAACTGGAAAGAAAATTAGGAATCTAACTTGTGATGGGCTTTAGATCTGGGCCAAAGCTAGATCTTGCAGATTCGGCCCAGGTGGCATGCAAGTCGAAACTACTCAGTGAACTGGTAGAGGGGTCTCACTCTATAAGATGCTTGGTCCAGTTGGACAACCACCCCTGGGAAATCCCGATGTAGGATGCCATGCTGTGTGAAACCCCACTACACACCCACTTTTCTTACTTATCTCATGAGCATACGCATCAGCGGCATCTTTCACATCCTTCTTGGACTCTGTCTGTCTGCGGCCCCTGTTACTGAATGGTTACTGAATGGTTGGCGTGGCGGTACTTATGCTTTGGAATCTCTGAAAAGGTAAGAAAAGCAGGCCACCGCCAGGGTTTTGCGTAGTGGGCATCTCAAATCAGGATGGCCCAGAGAGGCAGATAAAAAAACCCAGGATAGAGAAATTCCTGGTGTTTGGTCCACTTTTATGCATGGTGGGGCTTAGTGGCCCTGCAGTCATTATTGACCATTGTCCTACATTAGATCCGACTTGATTTTTTTCTATTGAATTTGTCTTGGCCAAATATAGGCAACTATAGGCCAAATATAGGAAACTCGTGATGGGCTTTAGATCTGGGCCAAAGCTAAATCTTGCAGATTTGGCCCAGTTTTGGTAGCCCCCCGCCCTGCAGGCTACAAGCCCCAAAGCGTCATATCCAAGGGCTCTTCTGCCCCCCCCTGGGCTTTGGGGAGGCAGGTAATGGGGGTTCCAGGGGTTAATGGCAAGTCACCCGCTAGCCGCAGGTGACTTGCCAGCCCCCAGCCTTGTGAACTGGTATAGGGGTCTCATGGATCCCTTATCAGTTCACAAAGGGTTAAGTGTAAAAAATAGACACACACACAGACAAAAAAAACCTTTTATTATTTATTTGACACTCACCTCCGATCCTGTGTCTCGCGGTGAGCCTGTCCCCCCGCGATCCGCTGACAGCTGACAGGACTGATCACTGGAGGCAGGTTGGAGGGTAGGGGGCTGTGGGAGGGGCTTTCTAAATGCAAAAATATTGTTTAATCAGTTAGGCTTAAAAGTAATAACTAATATAAAATTAATACCTTAAAACACGTTTCTTATGCCTTCAGTTGCTCGCAATGAATTATGATTTTGCTTTGTCTAAACGTCCGTTTAAATCATATCACTCCAACATATCGCTAAGAGCTGAACGAAGAAAAGACAAATCGGGGGCAATTTCAACCTTATGTTGCGCCGGCGATAAACGGCATCCGGGAGTTGTGCCAGGGCCAAGTCATTGCTGTTAATTGTCCGATTTTTCTCGGTTCTGACTCATTTCAAATGTCAGGGTAATAAATAAATAGCAATGTTTCTAACGTCTTGTACCATTTGTGCTTGATTAAGAACCCGGCGCACTTGTAAACAGAAATACTCGACGTCTGGCCGTTAAGAAGACCTATTGGAGCATTCGGCTTCCATAAACAACTGATAGAAAAAAGGAGTCTGGAGTTAAGGGGCCTAATCTTTAATATTTAGACAATTAAAATGAGAGGGAGAATATTTTTGAACATTTATGCAGTTATTAATGCCAGTTGCGGCTCTAGCTACCGCAAAACAGGGGCAACCTGAACCCCCTGCACCAAAGCCCTTCAAGTAGACAACAATCAAGAAAAAATCATCCAAAAATAAAGGTCTGCTTTAGAAATTTATCTGGCATTAATAACTGCTTAAGCACCAAACAGCAAGTAACTGCACCACCAGTCCAAAACAATAACCAACACATAGGGCTATGTGCTGGGGATGGCCCCCAAATCCAGTTCAAACACCGGTAGCAAGTTGCGGCTCCAGCTACCACATAAAAGGGGCAATCTAAATCCTGCACCAAAGCCCCTTCAAGTAGACAACAATCAAGAAAAAATCATTTTTATTAATTTAAATTAAAATCACTCATCATTTTATGATCATAAAAAACACACACTTACACACACATATAAATCCATTGCAGGAACACACCCCTGGGCAAAGAAAAAGCCAAAGCTACTATTCCAAATTAATATGAATCCTTAAAAAACAGAAAAAAATATATGTATAAAAAAAGCTATGTGTATATATGTCCAATCAATCTCATAGAAAGTGCTAATGTGCTAAATAAAGTGCTAGAGCAATATACATAAGAGACATGCAAGTGATAAACTAAGTGCAAACCTTAATAACAAGGAAAAAGATCACCTAATAATTAAGTGTTTTATATTTATTTATTGTGAGATTGCACATTGCACTTTAGGTTAGGAGGACTGGGGGCATGTAATATATGGATTTTGCCGGAGTTTGTGATCAATATGGTGATTAGCAGCACCCTTTAGTGTTGTGTCTTTTGTTGTATGTTGTTTCAATATGTTTTAAACAGTCTTGTGTGTATTGATTAATAAAGAATTGTATTTAGAAAACAATGGTGCAACTTTGTCTTGAGTATTTGGGGGCTTTGTGGGGGCTCCCCTGTTTGTTGGCATTGTTTAGTGTTATATTCAAGCGTTGCACACTGTATATTACAATTGGTTGGTGCGGCCATTTTTTTTTGTACTATATTATATAATGCTTTATTTTAAAATAAAGCAAGAAAATAATTATTTTCATGTTATATTTTACCAATTCATCACATCAGAATTTCAGGGAAAATTTGATTATAAACAAATCTGAATTCTGAACTTCTGTCAGAATACCAGGTGTGAACCCTGATTGCGGAGACTAAAAACCAGCTCACCTCTCGACCGGGAAGCCTGGAATCTAAGGACCAACCTGGTTTTCACTAGAGCCTCTAAAGGTGGGGATAGGCTGGGCTGTAGGAAGACCCCAGGTCAGGCAACCTAGGAGTGGGGAGTTCTGGGTAGAAGATAGACCAGAGCTGGACTGGAGACAAGGGACAAGCTGAAGTCATGGCTGGCTGAACAGGATCGAAGTCGTAACAAGCCGAGTTGAGGGCAGGTAGAACAGGATTGAAGTTGTAAACAGGCTGAGGTCGAGGTCAGGCAGAACAGGATCAAAGTCGTAAACAGTCCGAGGTCGTCAGAAGAGCAGGAGTGTAGTCAGGATGAAACCGAGGTCGGTACACAGGAATGGTAGACTGGAACTCAGGAACAGGCAGGAGAAATGACCAACTGGCAATGGAGCTCAGGGCTTGCCAGTATTTAAAGGTCCCTGCATGCGCAAAAGCGTGCGCATTTTCGCGCGTTTGCAATGGGCAAGAATCCATTGAATTACACAGTTCACAAATGCGCTCGCATAATCGCGCGGCTTACTGGCCCTAGTGCGAAAATGCTAGTGCACGGGAAACCTTGATGCCCTCTGCTGGGGAACAAGAAGAACAGTCCTGGTTCTATGACAATTTCTTGGGATTTGTGCCAATAACATTTTCCCTGAAACTCACTTACCTGCATGTCAGTTACCCCGTCACTTGGGTCCAGCGCAACAGCGATTTCCACCCATCTCTCTCTCATATATATATATATATATATATATATATATATATTTATATAATGCACCAAACGTGGGGTCCCAACACACCCCCACAAAAAAGCAGTGGCACCACTATAAGGATACAAATAACATCAAATTTTATTAATCCATCTATTTACAAAGCGGTGCTATATGACAATTTAAAAGCATCTAAAAAACATATAACATGCTGAGGGAGGGGGGGGGGAAAGAACAAAGGCCACTGCTCTAAACTTTTATACAGGAATCCTAAAATGTGATCAAAATAACCTACTTACACATACTACAGTGCAACTGATCAATACGGTGCTATAATAAAGCAAAACCAAGCATAAAAAATAACATCTTAAATATATTTTATGTATCTGATATATCTCTCCATACCAAGGCAATCTACATATGTGCAAAATACTCCAAAAACCTAAAGTGACACGTGCATATAGTGCATTGAGGACCCACCGGGTAGAGTAAGGCAAACAATAAATATATGCTTCTACATAAGCAAAAAAACTCACATGACCAGAGCAGTCTACAGGCTGGAACCCCCCACACACCCACACTCCTCACCGACCGGCGCGTTCCGCGACGTCACCACCGTCACTTCCTCAGGGCTTTCCCCTTTTTTTTGAGCCATATATAAATAAAACCCATATGCTTCTACAAAAAAAAAAAAACATTATGTACACGGGGCATGCAGCAGCGAACCATATATGGGGTCCCTGAATATGGAACCCCACCAGAAACTGGGAAATGGCCCTGCTTCCACGAGGAAGTGCTTTGGCAAGTACTTAAATGTGTAAGTACTGTACTACCATATTTCTTGGAAGGCAATACCTTCACATTTGAACCTATAAATTTAATGATAGGTCCATACACTGCGGAAGCCTTATGGTGAAATGTGTCTGTGTCGGAACCTCACACTTGCTACAAAATAAACTAAAGATATCATCTTGCTACAAAAAGAACAGAAACCCAAACTGTGGGTATCCCAGCCTTCTGTATACAAACTGTAACAGGTCAACAGGTTGCACCCGTCGGCCATCCATAGCAACAAGGACTGTATAAACTATTATTTCATGTATAAATTTGTGTATAAATATGTTTAAATAAAAGGTTTACAGTAATACTTAACAGTGAGTAAACATAAGGTACTATAGGATCCATAACTCTCCCCCAGGGATACCAAGCGTCCCATGAGACCCGTTGGAGACTGATTGGACCCCACCCCCCTTCTCTCGATTTGTTCACTCATCTCTAATATATGGCTGTACTACCAACATTCTCCTTTCGCAGTGATATCCAATGATAAAGCAGACACAGGCCTGGAAGCCTCACTTCACTATGTACAGTGTAGAAAGATACCATATAGCTTAGCCATTGGGCAGCCTAATAGTGGGACAACAATGCTGATAATACACTGTAGCTAAAGAAACTGTCTAGGCTGAAGGTGCGGATAGGACTTGCTGGAATCTATTAGCAAGCATAGTAAATGATTCTCTTTTACTTTAATACAGCCCTTCATTTTCAATATCCCAAGTAGAAAAGCCTTGAAACCCATTGTAATTTCACATTTTGCAATTCATATTTTTATGTTATATCTCTCCTTGGAAAAAAAAAAACCTGCTTGATAATTGAGAATTTCTGGAGACATTTAGTCTGTTAAGTATTGTCTGAAGAACGAACAAGAGGTGTCCTTCAAGGAGTCAAATGTTAAATGAGAACCTTAATAGGTTCTGCACAGTTATCTGAGACTTTCTCATATGACTTAATTAGGAATTAACCATTTCTGCCCTTTTGACGATCTAACAAACACAATATTCTAGAGTAAAAACAATTCTGCAGTTACCAAATAATAGTGTTACTCTATTGTCGATTTGATATAAATGATAAGAACATTTTTGGTGCTACCCTCTATTTATTGAATGGCCTAGCAGTAACATAATGGCACTTTAACAGACAAAAAGAATGAATTGCATCAAAGGTAATGTCTCTGTAGTAGTAGATCTAATAAAGTAGCGAAAGTATCGCCAGGTAATGAAACTGTCAAACAGAAGGCTTAGTATTTGGAACGAGTTACAGTAACACAGCATGACCTTGGTTGAGCTGGCCACTGCAATATACCTTGAGATTAGCTTCTTGTCTTCTGCCACTGAAGCTCTCCAATAAATGGACTAGGAGTAACTTCTAAAAACCACATCATTTTATCTTGATGAACCAAAGAAGATAAAAAGAACATAAAAAGAAATAAATACAAAATGTATTAACAGTTAATATAACAAAATGATGGTCTGCAAAGTTACTAGACCAGCAACTGTCACCAAAGCTCTCCAATAAATGGACTAGGAGTAACTTCCAAAAACCACATCATTCGGTCTTGATGAACCAAAGAAGTGAAAAAAGAACAGAAAAAGATATTAATTCAAAATGTATTAAGTAACAAAATGATGGTCTGCAAAGTTACTAGACCAGCAACTGTCACGGTACACTTACCTTTTCGCTCCCGCGGTGTGTCCCTGGTCGGCTGCTTGGGCGGCGTGCTGGGGCCTCTTTTGCCAAGCAGCCGAATCGGCTCAGGCAGCGTCGACTCGAGTGCCGCTGAGTGCTACTTCCGAAGACGGCCATATCCCCTACTCGTCTGACCATGCTCGTCTTATGTCCTCCGGCGGCGCTGCAGATAGCGTATTTGCCGGAGGTTAGTTTTAAAGGACCAAGGAGCCCGAATGTTACTGTGGGCGAAACGCCCCAAAGGTTTATCTGGACAATCAGCCCATATGTTGTTAATGGTCCAATGAGACCAGTTCCACCATGGCCAATCCCCTCCGTTCAAGCCCAATATAGGGCCGCCCATGATAGCGCACTGCGTGCTATTGCTCCTGTGACTTCTTGATTGTTTACTGTTGGTGACATAGCTTGCCTGACCATTTCGTGACTACTGCCTGAACTGACCCCTGTCTGGATCCCAAGTACCAACCCGTCTCATGCCTTGTACTGCGAACTCGGCTTGACCCTTGGCTTGACCTTTGACCCTTTTCGTGCTTCTTCCTTGTTATGGCGTACCGTGAGGACTGTTTATCTGTGATGAACACAAAATGCACAAGCCAAAATAAAACCAGAACTAAGGGGTTTATATAAGAAATGCCACGTAGCAACACATAGCTGCCAGTGTTTGCGCTGTGCTCAGGCGGAAAGCTGTGTTTATGACAAAATGTCTAGTGTCTTTACTAGCGTCAGCGCCATCTCAAAATAGCGCCGGCGTCATCAGAGCGCCAGTGCTGTCTATCCTGCAGCACCACACAGATGCTCTTTGGCATTCTCCCATACACTTCCATAGCTTTTTATAGTGATGTTATCTGTACAACTTTTCATTTGTTTGACTACAATCAATTGGCAGGGTCTTGGTCTGCCTGGAATGTATTTTACACATATTGTTTTTTAATACATTTGCATATTTGTGGCTGCCCTCAAGTGACAGTGGCTTTGCATGTCCCCAATGTCAGCCAATGCTTTTTTTTTCGCTGGGTTTAAGTGTCCTCTGACGCTTTTATAGTGTTTTTTAATCCTGCATCAGGCGCTGTACACCTTAGCACCCAGTTCTCAAAAGCCCACGTTAGCGCTGTGTTCTGTAGTCATAAATCCAGGCTCTAGCGTCAGCTTTCAGAATTAGCGGTGCATCTCGTCCAGTGCAGCTGCATCTTTCTCTTTCTGTTATATCAAGGTTATATTTTATTATTATTATTTATTATTATATTATTATTAACTTTTATAATTAAATGTTTTCTTATATCTTTCACATCTTTCTATTTTAAATGTTGAGTCGCTTTCATTGGTAAGAACACTATCATAGATGCTCCGCTTTGACTGTTCTGTTTTTAGTTTTGCTTTGTGCACTTCCGGTTTGCCTCTGCAGTGAAAAGATGGCCCCCAGGATGCAGGCAAACCCACAGCTCCAGCAGCACTTCCAGCGGGTCCAAGGCTGAATCAACAAGAAGTCCCACCAGCATTTGGACCCTCGGGCCAATCGCCAGATTATTAAGGTAAGTGTATTTTGTGTTTGCAAAAATGAGAAAGGTGGTAAAAGGAAAGCTAGAAGGTACAAGGGCTTTTCTTTTCCAATTTGTCGCGCACAAGTATATGTTTCAGAAATTATTTCTATTTAGAAATGTTTAATTATTGTTAAAATGTTATGTTGTTATAGTTTCTGTTATAATTCTCGATGGTTTAGATATGCTTGATTGTCACAGAAAGTGTGTTCTTTGATTAGCTGGTAGGTTTAGTGGTTTCAGAATAGAGCGAGACCTATTGCCGCAGTCCTGGGGTTAAACAACCTTCCCTGGGCCACTGAGAGTCAACAGCACCTGTGTTAAACAAAACGTTCTGGGATCAGTCTTAAAGTGGACCAACACCCAGGGGTGATCGGCCTGGGAATCTATAAGATTCCCGGGCCGATCACCTCCCTCACCGCGGGGCATCCGAGATCGGGATGTCCCGCGGGGTGAAACCCCCCAAAAGCCCCAAAAGACCTTACCTTATCGGCGACGGATCAGCCGCCGCCGCGCCTCCCGCGTGCCCCTCTAGCAGTGCGCGCGCCCGCGCCGGCCTTTTGTGAATGGCCGGCGCGGGCACGTGCCCTGTAAGAGGGACGCGCGGGAGGCGGCGGCGGCGGCTTATCCGTCGCTTGTCCGTCGCCGAAAATGTATGTTTTTTGGGGCTTTTGGGGGGGGGGTTCACACAGCGGGGCATCCTGATCTCGGATGCCCCGCTGAAGTGGACCAACACCCAGGATAGTGAAAATCCTGGGTGTTGGTCCACTTTAATGTAGATGAAAAGGGACTTACAGCTGCGGCCAGGGGGTTAATCAACCTCCCCTGGGTCACTGAGAGTTAATGGCTGCAGGCGCTCCTTCAGAGTGTTGTCAGTGCCGCTTGTTATTATGCGATCTCACAAGGTGACAACAACCTCACTCACAAGTCACACTAGTCTAATTTGAAATTCGAAGTGTATTTTGTGTGTTTGCTGTACCTGTTATTTTTATGTAGGCGTTTCCTCTCTCATGCCTTTTCTATGAGCGTTTTTGGCTGTGATGTTCCTTCAACCTCTTGTGGCGAGCTTAGCGCTTTTTTTTCTAATAGCGTTTTTTAAATAAATAAATAAATAAATATAGAGATATATAATAAAAAAATAAAGTTCTTAGTGTTGCTCTTAGATTTTTAACATGTATTCTACCTACTTTGATATATGTCTCTTACCATTCTCATAACTTAGCGTTCAAAAATGCATTGCAATTTAAATATTAACATATTTGTGCGTAATTATATTGTATTTCATAAATCATAAATATCTTGGCCAAAATCCTGGGTTTTGGTCCACTTAAACCGGACCAACACCCGTTTTACCAACAGGTGTTGGCTCCTCTGTCTGCTGATAACAAGAAGCTCCGGGGGCATCCAGAACACTGGAGCCCCCTTGCACCTAACCTCAAAGAACGCTTGTAAAACTCACCTTCATTACGAGCCAGCGCCAGGAAAGGAGTCCTGCAGTTGGCCGCGGGGTGGTCCCGTGGGCAAGTCCTGCCGGTGGCCGGCACAGAGGACGCAACTACGGGCCACGTGACCGCCCAGCTGCCAATCGCGGGACTCCTTTCCCGGCGCTGGCTCGTAATGGAGAGCGTTCTGTGCGGTTAGGTTTGAGGGGGCTCCAGAACTTCCATTTCCTCGCAACAGAGTCTTGCCAGAATTCCGATTTCAATGGTCTCGCACATTTCACCACAAGGCTTGCTTCACACTGGGAGAGGCTACTCTGCCCACCATGTTACATTTGAAAAAGGACGCGACTCCCCCGAAACGCGTTTTATTTTATCCCTGCATTTGCATTGATGGACTGCTTTTAATGATTTTTGACAATAAATAGATGTTTTATGGGAGTGCAGACCGGCATCATTATATTTTGAACCTATTACATATCTCCCCCCCCATGTTTAACTCCATCATGACCTTCAAGCGCATGTACAGTTGCTCTTGAATGCATTCATAAATTTATACAGATGCATGCCCACATTATCTTCACTCATGCCATCAAGTGTGAAGAAGAAAAGTATGGACTGCAAACCTAAGGGCCCTTACACACAAATGTAGTGCAGCACAGTACAGTAATGAGCTGGTGCAGTGGCGGCCCTATATGTCACACAATAGTTTCTTGTCCCCCATTTACAGCACCTGAAATGAGGGCAGCCAGAAGTACCTGAGACCATGATGGCGGCAGCTGGAAATTCCAGGGATGTTCAAATGAATGGGTATGCGGAAGCACGCAAGCACATGGGGGGCACGCTCCCATAGCACTGAGCAGGGAGAGAGAAAGATGGTGGGGAGCAGCACCGAAATCACACAATAATTGGCACTGGATTGTGGGACAGGTAAGTGGTTTGTATATAGGAAATTTGAAGGAAGTTTTATAGTAGAGTTGGAGGCTTTTAATGGGAAGATTGTATATAGTGTTGATAGAACAGGCCTTTTACATATCAGTCATTTCTTATTAATATATTTTGTATAAAGTAGTATATGTGTAGAGATCAGGATTAATATAATTGTATTTTTTGTAAGTTTTTTTGTATGTTGTGTGATACTCCCCTGCCTGGGATCCCGCGCATGCTCTATGCTTGTGGGGCGCACGCGTCCTGTCGGTGGAGCGCATGCCGGCGCTCTGGCGCGTTTCCGGCCGGGACGCGTCAGAGCCTTGTCATCGCTGGACACGCTTCCGGCCGAGGGGTGTCTGGGGGCCGGTGCGGCGTGCGGCGCTGGAGCCTGCCAGGTGATTATAAAGTTAGTAGGCTAGGTGGGGTAGTGTTTTGTGTTCGTCCTAAGGAAGTGACGCGGTCTGACGTCACGCAACTCGTAGACGCACGGGAGGGGGCTACTTGGTCTTGTCCTATATGTAAGACTTTTCTGTTATTTGAATGTGTATTTCTTTTACTTTCACCCTGGTCCTCAGGTTATTATTGACACAGCAGGATAGGTTTAGCTGTACTTTGGCAGTTTAGCACTGGCACTTTTCTTTGTTGTATGATATTATATTATTGTGGATATTAGAGAGTATATATGAAGTTTTGCTTGTGAGCACTTGAGCACTTTAGTACTGCCAGCCTGGTATCATGTATCATATAAGTATTATATTATGTATATGACCATGAAATAGCTTTTTGCCATCTGAAAGCCCCCTCAGCCTAAGGAGTTAATAAAGGAGGCCGTTAATACGGAGAGATCAAGAACTACCCTTAGAGACTACAACACCCAGAACCCTCTGCGGATTATATGACTATATAAAGATGACCCTGCGCAGACGCTTTAGGGACCTGAGGAAGTGTAATCACGAAACGCGCGTCGGACCCTTCAGCAAGCCGCAGTGTAAGCAGATGGGAGCAGCTCAGCTCCGTCGACAACAAGAAGCACAGAACTACCTATGCGTATAACGCACAGAGACTTAAACATACGGACTTATTTGCGATACACCAGACGGACAGACATCCCAGATTCAAGAAAGGACAACTTACATTTGTTTGAATTTTTAATTAATAAATAAAGCATTTGGAGATTTTTACTGGAAGCTCAGAGCATCATCATTACAGCGCAATTGAGAGATCTTTCCAGATACACCACAGCACAACACCATAAGGGCCCTGGGCAGGTTACGTACCCCCGGGCCGGGTGGGTACGTTTTTATAACTTTATTTACCTTACCCCGTATTTGTTAGAATGTCAACATTAAGAGTGTGAAAGCTACATATTAATATAAGAACAACATTGTAGCTGAGAGTAATAAATATACTGGAAAGCAAAGGAAAGATTTCTATAACCATTAGAAACCAAAACCCATGCTATCCAAACAATTAGCGCACCTGTAGGAGACAAAGGCCAGAACGGCAAAGCATTAACCCTTTGCTGTCTGACCATTAACCCCTTCTTTTCCTTTTATCTACAATTATTCAGTCCAGCCCACTGAACAGGTTGCAGCTTTACTAACATATCCAGCGCCACTCTCAACAACACAAAATATATATGTAACCACCCTGCCCTGCTTCAGCGCAAGGAGAAGGTGGCAGGCTGGGGGGGCTGAAAAAACAGGCAGTCTGGCTGGACTAGGCCTTTAAGTTTTACAATTATATTAATATATTAAGAGAGGTTTAGGGGTTGAGCTTGAGCTAATGGCCAAGAAGAGCTAATTTTGCCCATGTCAAATATATTATAGCCTTTGTTAGACATGGAGGCTGATTCATTACTAACGCCAGGTATCGACAGATGAGCGTCTGTATAGCAGTGCTTAGAGTGACTGCTAGTAGACGCTGTAAGCGGGTATCGGGTGCTGTAACAGAGCGCCTCAGTCACTGTAGTAACCTGGCCGGCATTGATGAATGTGATGTATTGTTAGGGCGAGCGCTGCACGCCCGTCTCACAGCATTTCACCTACCTCCATGGCTGCATGCAGCCGTCATCCATCTTCCCTCGGGGCTGTTTCCAGCTGCCGCCCTTCCCCCAGTGCTTCCTCCTTGCATGCGCACAAGTCTCCGTCCACTAGAGGGCGAGCGCACAGGATCCCTGAGATTTAAAGGGCCTTTACAGCACTGACTGGTGTTTATGTCATCCAATCCTGCATCATCTTCCCCTATTTAAACAGGCACTTCCTTCCTTCAGTGCCGGATCTTGGTCTCTCCATGCTTGTTGAAAGTCAGACATTCTTGGATTGCTCACCCGTGTACCGACCTCTGCCTGTCCCCGACTCTGAACCTTTGCTGCCTGCCCTGACCTCGGCTACTCACCTTTACCGCGAACCTGTGCTGCCAGCCCCGATCTCTGCCTGTACTTACTACGCCTTTTTGCCTGCCACTTGTGTACCTCACTGAACCGCTGTTGGGGGGTAGCGACCTGGGGGTCACTCGCCGCACAAGACCAACCTGCCTTGCGGTGGTCTCTGGTGAATACCGGTGGCCTCTTAGACTCCGCTCCCCTGACACGGTACCCGCCATCGGTTCCACAGTTAAAGCAGATCCACACCCGAGTCCGCTCCACCCGGTCCGTGACATGTATGTTGGGAACTCTAACACCAGTAAAGCACAACAGCGAGCAATAGGTGGCACCAACTCAGTGTGACCGACTCTCAGCGCTTCACACCATATTTATAAAAAAAGGACACACACACAACGTCGGCGCTCTAAAGATGGGCGCTACAGCATAGAGCGCCAGACGCTGTGTGATCAAAGTCTGTTTCTGAACACATATCCACCAGTAACAAAGCGAAAACACATGGAATGACATTGTTATAACAATGTGACATTAACACTTTAGTGCCAGATCTGTAATGACAATTCTTCATAAAAATATAAAAAGTCTAAAAGTGTTTGCAGCCAGGAGACGTCACACAATGATTTGAGCCAAAACAAATAAATAAAAAATGTCAAACACGCTCTCAGCGCTCCACACCATATTTATAAAAAAAGGACACACACACAACGTCGGCGCTCTAAAGCTGGGCGCTACAGCATAGAGCGCCAGACGCTGTGTGATCAAAGTCTGTTTCTGAACACATATCCACCAGTAACAAAGCGAAAACACATGAAATGACATTGTTATAACATTGTGACATTAACACTTTAGTGCCAGACCTGTAATGACAATTCTGCATAAAAATATAAAAAGTCCAAAAGGCTTCTAAAAGTGTTTGTTTGCAGCCAGGAGACGTCACACAATGATTTCAGCCAAAACAAATAAATAAATAAAAAATGTCAAACACGCTGTTTAAAGTGGACCAACACCCAGGCTGATCAGATCCCTCCCCGCGGGGCATCCGAAATTGGGATGCCCCGCTGTGTGAACCCCCCCCAGGAAGCCCCATTCACCTTACCTTACCCCCATTCCAACGGCGCATGCTCGGGCCGCGGCCGCATCTCGTGCTTTTCTCCAGGAGGGTGCACGCCCGCGCGGGCGCGCTCCCTGTTAGAGGGAAGCACGAGATGCGGCCGCCAGCGTGCTCAGAGCCGCTGTGGTTGTCTGTCCCTTGTACGTGCATACCACAGCGGCTCTGAGCGAGCTGATTGGACGAGGCCCGCACATGCGCCGTAGGAGCGGGGTGAGGTGAGTTTTTTTCTGCCATACTGGGGGGATCATCCCCGATCGGGGTGCCCCGCGGAAGTGGACCAAAACCCAGGATAGTTAAAATCCTGGGTGTTGGTCCACTTTAAACACAGGCCATTGAAATGTATGGGAGAGCGACAGTGATCGAAAGGTAATACCTGGAAGCTAAAGCGCCGGCGCTATACGCTGAGCCACCTGTAATAATACATGTGACGCTACATGGCGCTGTTAGAGGCGCTCACCAGATTTGCTTCCATAAAAGTGGTTTTGCGTACAGCGCCCGGCATTTACCAGACACTGCCTGGCGCTATGAGGCACTAACTGGCGCTATCTCTTCTTAAATAACCCCCATAACCTCCAATGAAGTCATCAAAGTAGATTAAGCTGTAGCAGCCAGCAATGGTGACCAATCCCAGAGCTATAGGAATGACATTCGCTTTCAAGGCTCTAGTTAATGAGCAATGATAAATGTGTTGTTAGGTGCCTGATATTGTTGCGGCCCAAGGAAGCCGTATTTCCACCCTGGCCATTAGGATAAGCCTGATAACTAGAAAGGCTTGAGCTCTTTTCAATTATTTTAAGCCTATGTTGCTTTAAGCTGTTACTATCCCCTGTGTAATTAGTTAAATCCCAATTATTCCAAAGTTATTATTGGAAAATCTATAATATCTAAAATGACTTGTGGGAAAAAGTGCCGCCTTGTTGTAAATCCCTTCCCAATGGGATTGGCAGTCTTAAAATATAAGCCTGAGATCAATGAATTGAAGACTTTCTCGCAGTCACAATGGATATCTTTAACAGATCATTGATTGACTTACTTGTTTGCAACCCTTGGAGTGGCCCTTTAATTAGCGAGGCTCTTTTGCTGTGGTTCAAAGTAAATATTTCCACGATCTTAAGATCGGATAAAGAAGAAGTGTCAGGA
The DNA here is from genome assembly GCA_027917425.1 of Gastrophryne carolinensis. Lineage (NCBI taxonomy): Eukaryota > Metazoa > Chordata > Amphibia > Anura > Microhylidae > Gastrophryne > Gastrophryne carolinensis. The sequence continues at coordinate 29,991,780 of CM051244.1, read as the reverse complement.
TAGTCAGTCCAGGCACTCACCTTCCACATCCCATATAGTGGATCCTCAGAGTGCACCTATGCAACCTTTGGTGCATGTATTGATGTCCGAGTTTCTTTATGTAAATGCTCAGATGCAGTTTTTTTTAAAGCATGGGCATCAATTTGTGCACGCAAACCTTAATAAAAATAACCTTAAAAAAAAGCAGACACCTTGAGAAAGTAGTCGGGGTTCGGACTATGAAACGTGTGGGAAACCATCTCTTGGCCGCAATGGTATAGGGGACATCCCTGGGACCTGCCACTGTTAGGTGATGTGGTCATTATTCATGGATTAGTTGTTGTCACTTTGCACTTCATTCCTCTTGCCATATTTTCCTTAGTGGTTATATTAAATAGAAATTGCACATTGTATAGCACAAATGTATGCACTTTTGGCACTTTATATATAATCAATTAATAGAGGAGATTTTTTGATTGATTTTTTGATTATTTTCTTTATATATATATATTTTTTTTTAAATAATTGTTATTCTACACCTTTGAGGACGATAATGGCATTACGGGTCTGTATACGGATAGCCCATATAATGATAATTTGAAATTGTAGGTCTATGTGTAATTTTTAGTGGAGACTTTAATAAAGATGAATTCATGAGATAGATTTAATACTGTGACAACAACACTTTAGTCTCAGACCTGACAATTCTGCATAAAAATATAAAAAGTCAAAAACGTTTCTAAAAGGTTTTTTTTTGCAGCCAGGAGACGTCACACAATGATTGGAGCAAAAAAAAAAAAAATGTCAAACACGCTGTTTAAGCGTTCAAGCAAATGAACAGCCATTGAAATGTATGGGAGAGAGACACTGAGCGAAAGGTAATACCTGGCGCTCTGGAAGCTAGAGCTCCGGCGCTATACGCTGAGTTGCCTGTAATAATACATTGGATGCTACATGGCGCTGTTAGAGTCACTCACCAGATTTGCTTTCATAAATGTGGTTTTGCGTACAGCGCCCAGTGTTCACCAGACGCTGCCAGTGCCTGCTACTACGAGGCGCTACCTGGCGCTATTCCTTCTCGAATAACCCCCTTAGCTAAAGTCTGTTTTTTGACAGCTGAATACAACCAACCTTAAAATATTCCCGAAATCTCAACAAAGGACGTCTCCCGGCAGCCGAGACACAATTGAAAAGTGCTGCTAATTTATGCCAAAACTGTAATTTTTGCACAGTTAGGCCAATGGCCCAATATATGTCCCAAGCAATTATCTTATTTCGAGCTGGAATTAAAGTGAAAATATGGTGTCTTCCCAGTGATAGTCTGAATAGCAGGTGCGTTTTAATTATTCATTGGATATTGAATTGGTAATAAGTCGGGAACTGCTGATTAGAGCAGAAAAAGGCGCAGTACGGGAGGATGCTCTCCACTGATAGCAAAAACATCACAGGGCCTTAAGACAAACGTTTGGCACGAGACGCGTCCCCGAGTGCCAGTACACTGCGAATGATCGACAACGTTCTGGCAATAAAAAGTGTTCCATTGTTCACTCTGTAGCTGGTGACAAAAGAAAAAAAACTTTTAAAATGTTCTTGATCTGCAGCCAGAAGCATTATTAAAGGGACTGTAAGTTTTTTTTAGGAGGAAGAATCTTTTTTTGCATTTACTATATTTCCTAATGTTATTATTAAATTATACTTAGGGGATAAAACGGTGTTTTAAATTGCATAGTCAAGAGCCTTATTTATTTATTATTAATATTATTATTGTTTATTTATATAGCGCCATCATCTTCCGTAGTGCTGTACAAAGTAGTAATTACAGACAGGGTAGAAACATACAGTACCTAGACTATTACAAATGCAGTGTTACACAGTTTACAATGAATATTCTGAATACGAGATTCAATAGGAGAGAGAGCCCTGTCCGTGCGAGCTTACAGTCTAAAGGACTGTATGAACATAGCACCACTTTTTTGGCCTCAGAGGCACTCAACGTAGGATTTAAGAAAGAAAGAAATGGCAGCGTCACTGCATCCGACGGCTAGCGTCGTATTTAACACTAGCGCCAAAAATGATGCCGCCTCAAGGGCTTTGGGTGAAGCAGCACCAGATGAAACTTGGCACTGTAGGTCAAGATCCCGAAGAGCACAATTGGCAGAACTAGATTGTAGTGTTCAAGGCGAGTGGACGAGCAGTCATTTTTGACTGCCAGTCCACTTTAAAAAGTCTACTTTTTTCTGGGGGATGGGGAAGAAATGCCACATTGCCTATGGGAATGGGAGGGGCGAATGCCACACTGCCTATGGGAATGGAAGCGGGGAATGCCACAATGCCTGTGGGAATGGGATGGGGGAATGTCACACTGCCTATGGGAATGGGATGGGGGAATGCCCATATTGTGGCTGCCATAGTCTCCTTCTGAGACTCTAAACTCTGTCGGCAGCCCTCAAGTGGTCCTAAACATATAGAGTCATCATGGAGTATTGGCTACTAAAAAGTTTTAAAGAAAATATTTTTTCCTCTGAGTTGAAAAGCATATTGTGGCTGCTTAGTCTCCTTCTGAGACTTTAAACTCTGTCGGCAGCCCTCAAGTGGTCCTAAACCTATAGTCATCATGGAGTATTGGCTACTAAAAAGTTTTAAAGAAAAGATTTTTTCCTCTGAGTTGAAGAGCATATTGTGGCTGCCATAGTCTCCTTCTGAGTCTTTAAACTCTGCCGGCAGCCCTCAAATGGTACTAAACCTATAGAGTCATTATGGTGTATTGGCTACTAAAAAGGTAATAAGAGGAAGGGGATATTGTGGCTGCCATAGTCTCTCAGAAAGTTATCCGTTGGGAGAATTCATCCAGTAGGGACTTGGGATTCAGAGTTCTCTACACAAGGGGGTGTTTCCGGTTATGGAGAAGATGGATGGATGGTTGATTTCCTCCATTCTGGAGGATGTTGCGGGACATACGCATTATTATAATCTGATCAATAGGGAATGGCATAAGTCAGGTTGTCTTCCGACCATTCCTAAAGTACTAGATACTATGTATCCTTTTCCTACAGATCAGATTGAATTTTGGTCTCACCCTTCTGTGGTGGACGCTCTGGGGCCAGGTCTCTTTAAGATTTTGGTTATGCCATCCTCTGATAGTGCTTCTCCAAAGGATCCAGCGGATAAGCGCATGGATCAGGTGGCATGTCATGCTTTTATGGGGTCGACCTTGCGGCCGGCCTGTGCTACATCCATAGCATTTTTTGTGAGCAGGAGGTTGTTAAAACAATTGGACTCTAAGACTTGTATGGCTCGTTCACGGAAGCCATGCTCCCAGTTGATCAAAGCCAGTTGGCTCTAACAGGCATGTGATCCAGGCTATGGAGGTTTGATCTAGTTGTGGGCCAGAGGCCTAGCTCTGGTGGTCGCCATAAGGCGTGCTTTATGGCTTAAGCAATGGCCAGCTGACATAGCCTCTAAAAAGGAATATGACGGGACTCCCCTTTTAAGGTGGGGCGTCTGTTTGGGGATTGCTTGGTTGACTTGGTAAAGCATGCTACTAGTGGTAAGCCATTTAATCTGCCACAGAAGCCGAAGTCTAATACTGCTTTCACAGGGCCTCTAATACTCCGGGGTTCTGGCTAGAAGTTCGGCCTCTTCGGGATACCGAAGACAATTTTTTTGGAATAAGACAAAGTTCCAAACTAAGGCAACAGGTGTCTGACAAAATTAAGCCAGAGCCATTCGAAGCCGGCTCAGGCATGAAGGGATGCCCCCGCCCTTGAGGTCTGGGGGGAAAGCTTCTGCATTTGGCTCATATTTGCAGGCTCCATGTAACAGATATTTGGATACAGGAAGTTGTATCCTCAGGTTACAAAATCAAATTAGGAAACAGACCCCATCAGAGATCTCTGGTCAGGGGTATCCCGAATTCAGCAGAAAGCAGAAGCATTGAGATCTGCCGTATCTCACCTTTTTAGAGATTGGAGTTTTTATAACCACAGTGAATATATAAGGATGCATATCTACATTGTAGTAAGTGGCCTACTTCTTCAGTTTGTGGCGCTACCCTTCGGTCTATCATCAGCACCAAGGGTGTTTACCAAGGTGTTGGCAGGTCTCATGTTTTTCTCTAAAAAGTCAGGGATACATGTAATCCCTCGTTTTAGGCAAAAGTGCTTTTCCAACACAGAAGTGACTCTTACTTCAGGCCAGGGTACAGGGTCTCTTGTCTTGCCCTCACCCGACGATTCATCAAGGAATATGTCTGTTGGGCCTGATGATATCTTGCTTTGAGTCAGTACCTTTTGCACTGTTTTCACAAGACCCCTGCAGATGGAATTGCTCACAATCTGGGATCGAGACCCACACACTCTGGATCACTCTTTTTGCATGCCCCCATCAGCCAGGCAGTCTCTAGCCTGGTCCTCAGCCTCTTCAGATCCGCAAATCTTTTCTTCCAGTACAATGGAAGATCATCACCATGTATGCCAGTCTATCTAGTTGGGGGAGTGTCATGGAATCACAAACGATCCAGGGATAGTGGAGTCCAAAGGAGAGCAGAATCTTCATAAAGATCTTGAAACTGAGAGCGATTCTATTGTATTCAGACATTGGACATCCCATCTGATGGGGCATCCCGTCCGGATTCAAACAAACAATTGGACGGCGGTGGTATATATCAACCACCATGAGGTCATCAGAAGCAGTAAAGCCCTGATGGAAGTGAGCTGGGTTTTTACTTTGGGCCGAGAAGCCGGTTCCATGTCTTTTGGTGGTACACATACCTGGAGTGGACAACTTGTAGGCCGAACATCTCAGCAGAACGGTCTTGCATCAGAGCGAATGGTCTCTTAGCCAGAGGATTTTTTAATCCTTATGCATGTGCTGGGGGATCCCAGACCTAGATCTCTTGCATCATGGCACAGTCGGAAGGTCCGAAGTTTGTCTCAGCCCAGGGATCCACTAACAATAGCAACCGATGTCCTGACTCTTCGGTGGTAAGCATTCAAGCTTATGCATTTCCCTCTGATTTCACTCTTGGGTCGAGTACTAAAAAAGGCTTAGCTCACAAGGGAGTCCCAACCATTCTGGTGGCTCCTCGTGACAAGAAGAAGCTGGTTCTCAGACATAGTAAGGATCTCACAGGGCAACTTGTGGAGGCGATGATCTTCTCACACAGGGGCCTCTAAGGCATCCCAAATCACAAGTTCTGGCTTGGAAGGCCTGGCTATTGAATCCTTTATCTTGGAAGAAAGGGTTTTTTTCTGCCAGAGTCATCCAGACTATGATTCGGGCCAGGAAGAAATCTTTATCAAGTGATCTACTATAGAGTCTGGCAAGCATTTATCACTTTGTGCGAATCCAGGGGTTCGCTTGTAGTACTGTTCTGTTTACAGAATATATTGATTTTTTGCAGAAGTCTTGATGAAGGTCTTCAATTGAGGACAAATATCTGCTATCTATCTTCTTTCAGAAACCCATAGCTGAGAATGATTTTATCAGAACTTGTTTTACAAGGAGTCGCTTATGTGCGGCCTCCTCATAATCCACTTCTGCCGGCTTGGGACCTGAACTTGTTTTTCAGGGTCCTCCTTTTTGAACCATGGTAGATGCGTCATTAAGTCTAAGGGCGCTTATGGTTATCTCTTAGTGGCAATATCCTCAGCAGGCGGGTTTCTGAATTAGCAGCTTATCAGTAAGCCTCATTATTTGAGTGTTTTAAGATTTTCTTCCTAAATGTATCTATTCTCAGTGTGCCACACACCCCGCTTCCCCTTTAATTCTTACGATCGGGTTACTCCACCAGCAGGTGGCGACGTGCAAGGAGAAGTCTTGAAAACAAGCCCCTTCCGGCCTATATATACCTGGGACCTCCCACTTAATCACCAGTTTTTTCTCTCTGCATGAAGCGACAAGACAGAAGAATGAAGTCTCCTGCTTGCAGGTAGCCGGGGTAAAACCCGGCATCCCCTTTTGGTCTATTTCTGCCCAGTTCTATTGTTTATTATGTCTAAATAAATGGAAGCCTCCCAGCCTAGGCTGCGGGCTGGGCAAAGGTAGATGGCACTTTAGGTGCCTAGGAGCTTATCTCCTCCGCTCGACCCCACTTGTGGGGCAATACGGCTATCCGGCTGGTGATCCGGATTTGGGATGCCCCTGTCCCGATGTTCCCTTTAGGTCACTTTCTCCCGCTCGGTCCTACTCCCTTCGCTAAAGGGGGGGGGGTGTGTGTAGTGTGCATGGGTGCTTTACTTATGCTTGGTGAAAGGTCTTGGCAGTTTTCAGTGTTCAGCGCGTGGCTGGGGCTGCTGGGGCCTGTTTTAGTTACTGCATGTTTGAATTTCCCTCTTTTTTCCGGTTGTGGCTCGCCATTGGACGAGTCGCGTCACTAGGGGGCGGGGCCGCGCTCTCTGCGGCCTCGCTCTGCATGTAAAGGGGGCGTGGCTGGGGCGCGCTGTCTCCGGGCCCGCCCTTCGCCTCCCTGGTCTCATTAGAGACCTGTACGCTGCAGCCGGTGCGGGAAGAGCTTTCTGTGCGGCTGAAACTTCACAGGTAAACGGCCCCACCATTGCGCATGTGGGGCCGTCCTTATACTATGTGCTGCATGTATAGCGTTTTCTCTCCTGGGGCATTTCTACTTATGGGGATGTTTTTTATGTCATCCTGAAATGTTGACCTAATATATCACATATCTGTGGGATATATGCTCCAGTTGTTGCGACAATGCACATTACCATTCTGATAGTGTGTTTATATGTATGTATATTTGTTTGTATATATATATATATATATATATATGTGTATATATTTATATGTATATATATATATATATGGGCATGTATTCATACCGGTATGTACTCTGATTTTTTATTGATGCACTCTTTGGCTTTGCCTTGAAATTGCATGTGTCATGTATATTTATTCAAGATGTTTAGGCTAGCCATATATGTTTACCTTATTGGTTATGTATGATTGTGGTGCATTCTGGCTGGGGGATTGACTGTGGTCTCTTTTCCCCCACAGATTTTGGGATTCCCTCACTGCAGGCTCTCCCGGTCTGTTATACCTGGCTAGTCTTAGTCTCTAAATTGGGATTTTCCTAGGTTTAAAAAAAAAAAAAAAAAAATCCTCCCACTTCCGGGACTTTAATTACAAAGGGGCATCCCGGGTTGCTTAATGCGTAAAACCCTGGGTTGTTGCGAATACCACAAATTCACCATATGGAGGCTTCCAACGTTACCGGAAATGGCTCCTCGGGGCTATCCAGGTTGTGTGAGGGTTGTGGGGTTCCGCTCCAAGGCGATGATGTCATATTTTGCGTTCCATGTGCTCAGCAAAACATTGCGCGCCAGTCCGTTGCTCCGGCTTCTGGCTCCTCGCAACTTCCGTCATCTCATATCCCCCCCACCTAGTCCGGAACCCGTGTGACACTGTCAAAAATGGGGATTCGCATTCCGAGGTGCATGCGCGGTTGGCCAAATTATCTCCGCTTCAGTGGCTCAGAAGGCTACGGCAAAGCGGAAGCACCTTGCTCTGGCAGTACCTGCCTCGGAGGGTGAGGTACCTGAATTTTTTGATTATTCCAATTGTCCCCCTGATGAGGAGAGGGAACTCCTTGAGGAGTCGGATGAGCCTGTAGACCAGCTATTGTTTGACACTGCTGGTGATCAGGCTGTGGGGGTGTCCCTTGACACTCCTTCCATTTTGGCTCAAATGTTTAAAGTTTTGGCCTTGGATCCGCCTGCGGTGGTCCCTCTGCCAAAGGGTGAGTTGTTTGATGTACCCCAGCCGTGTTTGGTGTTTCCCAGGCAACAGCACTTTGAGAAGCTTGTCCTTAAAGAATGGGAACAACCCACGCGCCTGGCTGGAACTCCTCCTAATTGGGATAAGCGTTATCCCTTTCCGGAGAACTTGGTGAAGCTTTGGTCAGTGCCCCCCGAAGTCGATACCCCGGTGTTGGGGTTGACTGGCCCGGCTGCGTTGCACCTTTCTGGCACCACTACCATTAAGGATGGTGAGGATCGTCGGGTTGATCAATTGGCTCGCCATGGTTTTATCAGTGCCGGGTCGACACTACGGCCAATTTGTGCTTCGGCGCTTCTTCTGCTGGCTGTTAGATCCATTATTAAGGATCTGCTCGCAGATCTTGATCCCGCTTGTGATATGTTTATCTCTCTCAAGCAGTGTGAGTCGTTTGTTTCTTTTGCCCTGACTGCTCAGGACGATGCTCTTGCGACGAGTAGCAGGACAGCGGCATTGCTGGTGGCTATTCGTCGGTCTATATGGCTGCGCCAGTGGACGGCGGACCTTAACTCTAAAAGGGCGCTTGCAGCGCTACCCTTCTTAGGTTTACGCCTTTTTGGCGAGAAATTGGATGCTGTTACCAAGGATGGTAAGTTGCCTCAATTCAAGAAACTTCGTCGCTTCTTTAGGGGTGCGAGTTCCTTTAGTCCCTCCTTTCGAGGAGCCAGAGCGGGCAGAGGGGCTTCCCTTCCCGTCACCGGGGCTGTAGGTTGGTCCCGTGGAAGAGGTCGTGGCCGTCCCGGTCAGTCCTGGGGCGCCAAGCCCAAACCTACTGCTAAGCCCGCTCAGCAATGAGGGGCTGCCCTCACCCGTGCGGGTGGGGGGACGATTGCGACACTTCTCCCTGGTTTAAGGCCGGGAGTTTCCGGACACGTAGATCTGGGAGGTGGTGTCGCCCGGTTACAAACCGGAGTTCGAGTCTCGCCTTCCTTCACGTTTTTTCCTGGAAATGGCGGTCATCTGGCCGGAGCCGCACTTAGAGGTGGGCCTCGATTTTTACTCCATTCTCTTCACAGTCCCCTAGAAGGACGGGTCAGCTTGCCCCGTCCTACATCTGAAGTTTTTCAAACTTCCCAGGTCCCCCCTTGCTCCGGCCAGGGTGGTGTCCTTTCTGGGAATGCGGTCGGATTCCGGTCAACACAGGGTGTTGCTCACTCAGTCCAAAATTTTTCTGATTCAGCAGTTGGCTTGGGTCCTTCTTTCTAATCCTCGGCCGTCTGTTCTGGAGCTGAGAGCCTTCCGTCTGGTTCTTGCTCTTGTGTCCCATCATGGTCTGGGCCTTCTGGTTCAGCTACGCTCGGACAATCAAACAGCGGTTGCTTACTTCAATCATCAGGGAGGGACTTCCAGTCTGGGTGCCCTCAGAGTGGGGTCCCTGATCCTGACCTGGGCGAAGGCACATGTTCCTTGTCTCTCGGCAGTCTGCAGCTCCGTGGGGGACACCAGAGGTGGTCTTGTTTCCCTTTCGTCACAATTGCAGGCTCCCGATCTTTGTGTCGCCCTCCCAGGATCCTCTGGCTCTGGGAGCCGGGGGAACCCGGGTTTTCTGTACCTGTTTCCTCTGACACCCATGCTAGGCTGGGTGGTACGGAAGCTGGTTCTGGAAAGGGTGTCCGCCATTCTCGTGGCCCCAAGACGGCCAAGACGAGTGTGGTGCGCAGACATCGTTTGGCTGACAGTGAATCAGCTCATTCTGCCTCTTCGGTCCGGTCCGCTCACTCAGGGTCGGCTGTCTTACCCCAGTTTACCAACGCTGGTTGTGATGGCTTGGCCGCTGAGACCTCCATCTTGAAGGAGGAGGGTCTTTCTGACTCGGTTATTAAGACTCTGATCGGTGCCCAAAAGAGGTCTTCTTCTATCACCTACTATAGGACTTGGAAAACCTATATCACTTGGTGTGAGGTTAGATCTTTTCCTTGTAGGGTCTTTTCGGTCTCCAGGATTCTGGAGTTTTTACAATCTGGGCTGGACTCTGGTCTTCAGCTGAGTACTTTGAAAGGGCAGGTTTCTTCCTTATCTATCTTTTTTCAGAAACGTTTTGCGCTTCATCCCTTAGTTAAAACTTTTTTCCAGGGGGTTACGCATGTGCGGCCTCCCAGGAAAC